>CM027588.2:97764-675226 GCA_015852605.2 Populus deltoides
AATAAATTTTTAAATCTCTTCAAACTTACATCAAAATAGATAAGTCACAATTTAATTAATATGTTTTATCATAAAGGTGGTGGTGGGGGTGGTGATGGAAACGAACCAAAACAATGCTGACCATCATGAGGTGGGACCGGTATACGATGGTCGAGGCCTCGGTCGATATACTAGATTAGACAAGGGATACATCTGTGGAGCCATATGTGACGACATAGATGAAGCCATAGTTGTCGACATACCTTGATCCATATTTGATGCCCAAGCTTGGTATCCCATATTACTAAGAAAGTTTTTGATTGAAGTCATCTCCTGTTGTAGTGATAAAATATAATCATCTCTTTCCTTTATTTGCTCTTTCAATGCCTGAATTGATGAGCTAGGAGGTGTTAACTCCATCGTATAGGATTGTGATGAAGCACTTGTACTAACCATGAATTTTGGCATACCAGGTGCACCATATATTCTACTCTTTACAACTTCTCCTATAGCCGCAATGTTGCTCCATCAAATGAAGGATGATTTTCCCAATTAGTTCCATGTCTTGAAATCATCTCTTTTTTGTAATTCTCCTACAATAAAATTAAATATAATAATAAATTCATTTTAATTTTTAAATGGACTAAAACCATCGGGTGCATAATCCTAATCGAATATTTCGTGGATCGAATGCAAAGTCTTGATGATCTTCATTAAACTTCTTCCATGCTTCCCCGTTAGATAGATGCACCATAACTTCATCATCTGACCTATGAAAATGATGTCATGTCATATCTTTGGCATGATGTGGAGACATGAATAGCCTCTGAAGTCTTGGTGTCAAGGGAAAGTATCAGAGTTGTTTCTCTGACTTATTAAAACCTTTACTAGTGGGATTTCTAGGTTTGTATCGTAAACTTCCACAAAAATTACAACTTGTTTTCATTGCATCTACCCCATAGTACAACATGCAATAATTAGGACACACATCATATTTATCATAACCAAGTCCAAGTGACCGCATAAATTTCTTGGCATCATAGAAATTTGAAACCAAATTTTCATTACAGGTAGGCAACTTTTTGTAGATTCAGTAAATTTGTTAAAGGCAGTCTGAGTCAAATTTAGAATTGACTTCATATTAAGCAATTGTACACAAGCAAATAGTTTAGATTGTTTGGTACACCCATCCCATAAAGACTCCTCTGCAGCTTTAAGTAATTTATAAAATTTATCTGCCTCTGGATTCGGAAGTTCCTCTGCTACCATAGGACTAGAAACCATATTATTAGAGTATGCATCACCAACCCCCATTGCATGCAGAACCATATTCCTATATGAATTTTCTTTAAAAACATCATTCAAAACATGACTACACCCAACTGATGAAGGTCCAGCTATTATCGGTTTTGAAATATAAGGCTCTCAATGTACAGTCCAATTTTCATAATCAGGTAAAAATTCTCTTGAAGACAGGTGCTTATAAACATCTTCTTCCATTAAAAACTTTTGATTTTTGCACCTAACACAAGGACATCTAATTTTACCTCCAGATACATTTTCATCAATTGAAAATGCAAAATTGATAAATCTCCGTACACCCACAATAAATTCCGGACAAATATGACCATCCCTACGACGGCGATACATCCATGATCGATCGTCCATATTAATCTAATAAACATAATTAAAACCAAAAAAGAATTAGAATATTATTTAATAAATTTCTTAATCTATATTTAAAACTTTATATAATAAATTATCAAAATAACTTCATTAATAACTAGCTTATAAGTTATCAAAGGGAAATATAATACGTTGTTTTGATTGTCCATTGGATTAGTAAAAATGATGTAGGCAAAATAGCTAGCTAAATAGAATACACTAAGCAATTGCTCTGTTTATTATTTCTCACCATAATTTTTTTTCTTCAACTTTAGTAATATAGACTATTCTATTGGAAAAAAAATATATAATCGTTTTCATTGTCAAGTAATATTGTAGAAATAAAGTTTGTATGCAAACATATGCCATAATTATTATTTTTAATCAACTATTAAATATTTATTTCATCAATAATTTATTACTTAAGATCGTCACATTAAACAAAGAAATACTAACAAACTCAAAATATTTTGGAGACAAATTATACCATTATTAGCAAACAGAGGCTAATATTTAATTACAATACAATTTTTTTACAAATCAAGTTATCTTTCAAAATTAATAAAAAGTTTTAAGCTACATTGACAAATCTGGAGGACCAATATGCACAACCCAAAAACTTGGCAACTCCAAATGCAAATAAGTAATGTGATGATGATGGATTCAACAATCTGAAATTAAAAAAATAAAAATAAAAATAAAAATAAATAAGAATAATAGTGTTCAAAAATTAAAAAAGTAAATTAGCATGTAATGAGCAAGAATAGCATTGAATAATGTTTCCAACCATTTTATTTATAATTTATCAGGATTTTATAAAATAAAAATCATTTAACAAGCTGGAAAATAAAATTATTTAATAGGCTGGAAAGAGAATCCCAACACTGCCATATCCTTGCCCACCCAAAAATAAAGTCAGAAAATAATCACTTAACAGGCTGGAAAGAGAATTGACAATCACTAGGGAACGTAATTGGAGTAAATTTCAACTCACCTTTCCGCTCATCCTCAGGCTAAATAACATGATATTGATGACAGCTGACCCATCACAGAAGGAAATCCTCCAGCAATTAATAGTACAAAAGTTAGCATTCGTGGCTGTAGACGGCGAGGCTGGTGAATTTGGACTCACATTTGAAACACATACAATAATAGTCTTTTGAAGAGTCTCATATTATATTGAGCATCCTGACAGAAAACAAGATATCTGGATGAAAATCATTTACTTCTAGTTAAAATATTCAGATTGAATTGAACATAGCAGACTCTTTCAACACATGAAGAAATCGCATAGTAGCTAATATATTCAAAGACAAATTCATGAATTCTGGATCCATACTTATAATTCTGGAACCATCCTGGAGGTCCTCTTATAATTCTTGCTTTTTTTTGGCCTGTGCAATTGTTCTAGTGGTAGATCACTGCCAAAAAATCACCCCCTGACTGTTTTCTGTTTCAATTAGACTTTATGGACTTTCCTTAGTTTTTAGAAGCATGTATTTGTTCCCTCCGCAATGCACCTTACATTTCCAGCAAAACTTGAATTTGCCATATTCTTGTTGACAAGAAACTTGCTGTTGACAAACATGCTAATTCACCATGCTTGCAGTCGACCATTTGAACTTCATGACAGATTCTTTATGTTTTAGTCGCTGCCCTCTTACACCAGGCACTAATAAAATGATGTACATGCTGGATGATTTTCCTTCCAGTCCTACTGTTGTCTGAGGAGCACCGAGCAAGAAACACACAAGCATTTCAGATTTCTATGACTGTCCGCTTTTTGTTGGCCATAGCATGCCCATCTTTTTATTCAGAAACATTGAAACCAGTTTTGCTGCTATGTTGATCTTTTTTTCGCCATCTCCTAGATGATAAAAGAAGTTGGGAATATGCCTTTTACATGTTAAATGACATGATCTATTTGGTTTGCCGTTAATTCAGCAATTCTATCTTCTTCTGCGCAATATGCATCACAAAATATTCTTAGAATGGATTTGCTTTTTTACATGTGGAATGAGACATTCTATTTATTTGTCTGTTGTATTTTGCTTAACTGAACCAACATCAAACTAGCCAGAACTATAGTTTTGGAGGAGCTTTTGCCTGCCTTTCTTTAAATTACAGGTGGATGCTTCCTTTCTTAAATTTGGAGACTGAATCTTTTAGGCATCTACACAGCTTTTGGAGTGGCTTTTTAGGCAACTAATCAACAGAACTAGAGCAAAGGACTGCTAATGCTGTCGAATGTCTGTCATGATCAAGTGGTGTTTCCTTTCTTTAAATTACACAACGCTCAAAAACCTTGATCGATTGAGAGAAAAAGCCGGGCGCGTACGTAGCGTGGATTTTTTTATATATATAAAAAAAATAAACAAGTCATATTTCTCTATTCTTTAATGTTATTGTTTTCTTCATTTTTTGTAGCTTTCTTATCCACGTCCTTTTAGGATACTGCGATAAGATCAAATTTTTGTATAATGTAAAAAAATATTTTAATATATTTTTTAATTAAAAATAAATTGTATGGGGTTTGACTTGATATGACCTATAATAGAACAAGGCAAACCAATAAAAAATCATCATCGGCGTGCAGGGGACATGCGACAATCCCATTATAAAAAACATATTATGTGAAAAACACAATAATAATTTATCAATATTGCAAATTTATCAAGTTACATTATTTCAACAAAATTTTAATAAACAAAACCCTAAACCTAAATGTAATCAACAAAACTATAATTCATAAAATTTATCTCAAGATAACATAATTTAGCTTTGAACCTTCATTAGTGAAATATTATCGTGTTTCACTAGTTTGAAATGACTCGAAGATTTATTGGGAGATACTAATTTTGTAGATTACTACATCAAAATAGGTAACTTTTAGCTTTGAACCTTTTTTAGTGAAATACTATTGTGTTTATTTAGCAAAACAGTGAATGCAATATCTTGAAATATTCAACCTTTTATATAAACCAAAACAATGATACTCATATAGTTCTCTACTTAGACATTTCCTTTGGCTCTCATCATTATGTTTATTTTGGTCGTAAATAACTCTTGAGTTTACGAGTACTTTAGAGAATTCAATTTTAATCAAAATTCTCAAAGAAACAATTATATTTTCACTTATATAGGTAATCTTTCATTAAGAATTTTATGTTATACTTCATTTGGTGTATCAAGATATTAAAATCATTAAGATCTTAATTCATTCTTATCACATTACAACTAACACTTATTTCATCATAGAAATAAGCAGGAGATAATAATTTCCTAGTGCTACCGAAAATAATTATATAACTTAGTTTTTCATTTGAACCTAAATCTTGAGATCTTCAATCAACTATGTATAGTTATTATCATTACACTCTTTCAACTTTTAAAGGCTTTAACCTCATTCTCCTCAATGAATTATACATAAACTTTCTCAATAAACTTTTGGTTAGTGAATCCACAATATTTTTCTTTGACTGTACATAGTCAGTAAAAAGAATTCCATTCAAGAACAAGTATTTAACAATATTATATCTGCGATGTTTATGTCTAGACTTACTATTATACATATTACTCTATGCCCTTCCAATTGTCGCATGATCATTGCAATGAACACAAATAGTCAGCACTGGTTTTGGTTAACATGAAATATTCTCTAAAAAATTCTGAATCCATTTGGCTTCCTCTTCAACTTTATGAAAAGGAATAAATTTTGATTTCATCATGGATCTTGTGATACATGTTTGTTGGAGGATTTTCATGACATAGTTGTTCCACCAAGTGTGAAGATATATCCACTTATATATTTCAAATCTTTAGTGTCGAATATCCAATTAACAACTTTATATTTGTTTAGTATTATTGGGAAATCAATATAGAGTAGTCAATAGTTCAAGGTGTACTACAAATAATTGAGTATCTTTTTTATTGTATTCTAATTATCTATACTTGGATTACTTGTAAATCTACTTAGTTTACTAAGTCAGTAAGCAATATTATACTTTATACAGTTTATAATATATATTAAGCTTTTAATTATTTAAAAATATTTCAATTGATTTATTTTTTTATTTCTATTATTAAATAGATATACACTTAAATAAATTAATATTTTGACAATACTATTATCACATTTAAAAAAAAATATATGAAGCATTTTCTCATCACAATAAAGTTTGAGTCAATAGTAATTCATCAAATATCTTAAGAGCTTATATTTATAATATAACATTTATAACACTTAAATTTTTTATATTAAATTTATTAATTAATATTTTTTTAGAAAACTTATAATAAAATTTACCTTTACACACAAGTCTAGAGAGAAATCATCAAGTTTTTTTCGATGAAATGTGAAAAACGAAGCTCTCCCCTTGTTTTTTCTTCTACTGTAACGTCAACCAACTCCAACAAAAGGGAGGGGCTGTTTGTTTCAAATTTACAAAATTGCCACTAGTTTCTACATATTTACAGAATTACTACTCATTTGATTTTTAACATGAATAGTTTTCATTAATAGTTCCCAATTTCACCCTAATTGCAATTTGTTTTCTTCTTCTGTAATTTTGATTAAAATATATACCGAAAGATTGTTTTTGTTAATATATACCAATGGAGTTTACGTTGAAAAAAATTTTGTCGATAAATTTCATTGTAAAATATCAATGAAAAAAACCGTCGATAATTGCATTTGTATTTGTTGAATTTCTGGTAGTGGATGATTTTTGTGTTTTTTTTAATTTGATTTTTTTCAATATTATCCTTTAAATTTGGCTTGATTGGGAATTGAATTTCATAATTTGTTTTAATTTTCTTTCTATGAGATTCTCTTTGTCTCATAACTCAAGTTTGATAGATTAACCTGGGTTGACCCGTCTTTTTTTTAATTGAATTTTATTTTCTGATTCATCTTTCAACATTGAATTGATTGAGAATTGCCCTTATTAATTTTTATTTTTTTACAGAGCTATCAAGGTCTTGTGACTTTGGTCAAGGATTTGATAGGTTAACTTGATTTGATTTGAGTAAATTTGAGTCTATCCAATATGTTATTGTCTTAATATTTTTTTTTAAATATTGTCTTGATTTGTTTTTACTCAAACTATATTTTTATCAATCATTCTATTATAGGTCATATCAAGTCAAACCTCATACAATTTATTTTTTTAATTAAAAAATACATTAAAATATTTTTTTTATTATACAAAAATTTGATCTTATCGCAATATCCTAAAACGACGTGGATAAGAAAGAAGAAAACAATAACCTGAAAGAATAGATAAATATGACTTGTTTATTTTTTTTTTATAGTAATGGCTTAAATACTATTTCTGCAAGACGATCTCTGTGGGGGGATTTAAGGCGATGGAATTCTAGCTGTCCCTGGATGGTTTTTGGTGACTTTAACTCTATGCTTTCCTCTGCAGATAAACACAGTGGTGTGGTTATTTCTTCCTATGAAATCTCTGATTTTCGAGAATGTTGTTTTAATCTTGGCTCCATGATGTCAACTTTACTTGCTGTCATTTCAGTTGGACAAATGGCTCCGTTTGGAGCAAACTTGATCGGTTGTTGATCAATCCTTCATGGACTTCTTGCAGCGTTTGACTCATGTTCACTTTGGCTCTTCAGGTGCATTTACAGATCATTCTCCTGCGCGTTTTGTCCGGATCCGTATGAGCGGGGAGAGATGAAACTTTAAATTCTTTAACATGTGAGTCATTAACAAAAAGTATAAATTAGCAAATACCATATTTAGAATATTTAAAGTCTGTATTAATTCCTAAACAATAGCCTATAATATCTCACACACTAAATCTTTGAGATATGATTTTCTTGTATATATTCTACAAAGTTTCAATGAAGAATTAAGCTTTTGAGCCTCAATATGACATGGTATCAGAGCAGAAGATCCTGTTGTAAACCCTATAATTTTTTTTTGAGGCTTTCCTCTTCTCCTGTACAATGGAGATTACAGACCCGATATCATCAATTCTTCCCCAAAGTCCCCAGACTCCACTAATTCCACCCCAAAATCCACCTCAAACCGAACACCCAACTGTCGGGATAGGTATCAAATTGAATGGTACCAATTATGCTATATGGTCTCAAATCATGGAGATGTTTATCTCCGGGAGAGATAAATTGAGGTATATCAATGGGGATTTATCCCAACCCACACCCACAGACCCAACGTTTAGACAATGGAGAACCGAAAACTCCATTGTCAAAGGTTGGTTAATCAATTCCATGGAACCCCATTTGATTGGCAACTTCATCAGATTCCCTACTGCCCAATTAGTGTGGGAATCCATTGCTACTACCTATTTTGATGGGTCTGACACTTCTCAAATCTATGGATTGAAGAAGAAAATCACCCAATTGACTCAACATGGAGGAACCCTAGAAAACTACTATAACAATCTCCAAGGACTGTGGAGAGAGATCGATTTTCGGAGACCCAACCCAATGAAATGTGCACAAGACATAGCACAATTCAACCGAATACAACAAGAAGACAGAGTCTATACCTTTTTAGACGGGTTGGATGATCGGCTGGACAATGTGAGAGCCGACGTCCTCCAGTTACCATCACTACCCATGGTGGAGCAAGCATATGCTCTTGTTCGGAAGGAAGACTCCAGGCAGTCTGTGATGCTTGGCCACGCTGGAATGGGTCTCATCGCACGACGAGGAGGAGGGTGCCGGGACGAAGGCAGCAACAGACGAAGACAGGCTGAATGTTTTGGGGAAGGGCTGACGGGAGATGATGGGCTGAATAGAAGTGGGTCGGGGGCTGATAATGCATATGGGCTGGTAATGGGACCGGGCCAATATAAGGGGAATAGAGATGGGTTGCGGCTAGACCAATCTGGCCCAAGTAAAAAAATTCTTCCACGGGATTACAGTCAATCCAAGACCCAAATCGGATGCACTCACTGTAATAATTCTAAGCATACTCGTGATACATGCTTTAAATTACATGGATATCCAGATTGGTGGGAGAATTTTAAAACAAAAAAATAGAATGACAGAAGTAACAAAACAGGTCGAGCAGCTTTGGTGAACACTGAACCTACACTTACTCAACCAATGGTAGATTCTCCGAACCTTCTATTTGAGGGACCCTCTACTCTCAGTGATTCAGGTAACTGTGCTATAGCTCTTCTAAGTACAGATCACAATGATTGCAATGATTGGATCATTGACTCCGGCGCTACTGATCATATGACTTATGAAGAGACAAACCTAATTATCACTTCCATACCTAAACGTTCCTGTATTGCTAATGCTAATAGGGTGACATATCCAGTTACTGGAGCAGGGACTGTTGATATCTCTCCATCTATTTCGTTATCCAACACATTACTTGTCCCATCATTGTCCAATAAACTACTGTCAGTTGGACAAGTCACTGAGGAGTTAAATTGTTGTGTACTAATGTATCCAACTTTTTGTATTTTTCAGGATATTCTCACCAAGGAGATAATTGGTCGTGGTACTAAAACAAGGGGGCTCTACTATGTTGAGGATATGAGCATCGGTAAAGTGAACAGTATGCAAGGAGCGTCAGATACCCGACAACAACAGATTTGGCTATGGCATGTTCGGTTAGGGCATCCGTCATTCAGTTATCTAAAGTATTTATTTCCGAATTTATTTCAAGATGTGGATTATTTGGATTTTAAGTGTGCTACATGCATTTTTGCTAAACACCATCGTGTTCCATATCCCCTTAGTTCTCCTCGGAGTACTACACCATTTGCTATTATACATTTTGATGTTTGAGGACCCTCACCAATTTCTACCCCATATGGGATTCGTTGGTTTGTCACGTTCATTGATGATTGTACTCGCATGACTTGGCTTTATTTGCTGAAAAATAAAAATGAGGTATTCAATATATTTAAGGTGTTTCATGCCATGGTTCAAACTCAATTTTCATGTAAGATTCAGATTCTCCGCACAAATAATGGTAGGGAATATGATAATCATCTCTTCCACCAGTACTTGCAATTACATGGCCTACTTCATGAAACCTCTTGTGTCCAAACACCTCAACAAAATGGCATTGCCGAATGAAAAAATCAGCACATTCTGGAAACTGCTCGGGCACTTCTTATTGGTGCAAATATGCCATGTTACCTTTGGAATGAAGCTGTTGTTACTGTAGTATATCTTATGAACAGAATGCCTTCAAGAGTACTAAACTTCCGAACACCACTACAAGCTTTGTCCACATACCGACCCCTTCCATCTATATTGATGCTCGCCCCACGGGTATTTGGGAGTGTTGCATTTGTCCATATTCATAAAAATCAGCGCACCAAGCTAGACCCATGTGCCATCCGATGTGTGTTCTTGGGATATGGAACACATCAAAAAGGTTATCGGTGTTATCATCCACCCACTCGGCGCATGTATATTACCATGGATGTCACTTTTTAAGAGTCGGAGTACTATTTTTCCGAACAATTATCCACTTCTCCCTCTCAGGGGGAGCCATCTTTAGAAAGTGAGAAATGGATAGATCTGGAATTTGAAACGACAAAAGCATCTGTGGAGCCACCCGGGATTCGGTCAATGGAGCCGCCAGTTCAATCAACAATACACACTCAAGACCCTCCCTCTTTGTAGATGCACATGAAGACCAAACTCCTTCAGAGAATATATCTGAGGTAATACAACCAATCCTATCTTCTAATGAAATAAATACTTCTGTTGGATATAAACTCCCTTTCGTGCAATCGAGGGAAACCTCCAAAACGGTACTCCCCAGAGTATGCGGCAGAAAATCAAAGATACCCTATTGCTAATCATGTTTCATCCCACAAGTTATCGCAACCTTTGCAAGCTTTTGCCCACCAACTCTCTTCAACACATATTCCTGGAGATATACGGGAAGCACTATCCTCACCAGAATGGTCTCAAGCGATAATGACAGAAATGGAGGCATTAAACAAAAATCACACATGGAGTTTGGTTCCTATGCCAAAAGGAAAAGGAACTGTGGGATGCAGATAGGTGTTCTCTATTAAACATAAAGCAGATGGAACTATTGAAAGATACAAGGCACGATTGGTGGCGAAAGGATTTACCCAAACATATGGTATAGACTACCAAGAGACTTTCTCTCCAGTAGCCAAATTGACCACGGTTTGAGTTCTACTATCCCTAGCAGTTAATCAAGATTGGCCGCTACACCAACTTGATGTGAAGAATGCATTTCTTCATGGAGATCTCGAGGAAGAAGTTTACATGGACATTCCACCCGGATACAACACTAACTCTGCAGAAAAGACAGTGTGCAAGCTACAAAAGGCATTATATGGACTAAAAGCGGTCACCAAGAGCATGGTTTGGGCGATTTACTTGAATGAAGAAATATGGATTCAAACAGTGCAACTCGGATCATACCTTATTCCTGAAACATAGATAAGGGTATGTAACTGCACTAATAATTTATGTGGATGATATGATAATTACAGGAGATGATACAGAAGAGATTTCTCAGCTCCAGAAGAATTTGGCATCTGAATTTGAAATGAAGGATCTTGGGGGGCTGAAATATTTTCTGGGAATTGAGGTGGCAAGGTCAACAAGAAACATTTTCCTTTCACAAAGGAAATACGTATTAGACCTGCTATCAGAAACTGGTATGTTAGATTGTAAACCAGTTGACACTCCAATAGTGCAGAATCATGGCTTAAAAGACAGTGCAGATCAAACACCTACCAACAAGGAGAGATATCAACGATTAGTTGGGAAACTAATATACTTGTCCCATACGCACCAGATATAACTTACGCAGTAAGTGTGGTAAGTCAGTTTATGCATAATCCGAGTGAAGATCATATGAATACAGTAATCCGAATCCTTAGGTATCTGAAATCATCTCCAGGAAAAGGCCTTATGGTGTCAAAAAAATCAACATCCCGAACATTGAAGGGTATACGGATCCTGATTGGGCGGGAAACATTCTTGACAGTCGATCTACTTGGGCTACTTTACATTTGTTGGAGGAAATCTGGTTTCATGGAGAAGCAAAAAAGCAGAAGGTGGTAGCATTATCCGGTCAGAGGCTGAATTTGAGGCATGACCAAAGGAATATGTGAAATGCTATGGCTACAAGAATTGCTCATTGAAGTTGGCTATCCTCTAATTGACGCAATAAGCCTCTTCTGTGACAACAAAGCGGCGATAGCACTAGCACACAACCCAAGATACAACATGATCGAACAAAACATGTGGAAGTAGATCGTCACTTCATCAAGGAAAAACTAGAGGCCAAAATAATTCGATTCCATTTGTGAAGACCGAAAACCAACTAGCAGATATTTTGACAAAGGCAGTGTCAAGCAGGACATTCCACAATTCACTTGACAAGTTGGGAGTTGATGATATCTACTCACCAACTTGAGGGGGAGTGTTAACAAAAGCTGTAAATTAGCAAATACCATATTTAGAATATTTAAGCTGTATTAATTCCTAAACAATAGCCTATAATATCTCACACACTAAATGCTGAGATATGATTTTCTTGTATATATTCTACAAAGTTTCAATGAAGAATTAAGCTTTTTAGCCTCAATTTGACATGAGCTACATATGATCAGTTCTTGGAGGTGGTCTTTTCTCATTGGTCCTCTCCTGTATATGGTACTCCCATGTATGTTTTATGTCACAGGCTCAAACTCCTGAAGGGGCATTTGAAGGAGCTCAATCGTCTTCATTTTAGTCATATATCATAACGTGTTTCGCGGCTTGAATCTGAGTTGGAGCACCATCAATATGTATTCCAACAAGATAGGGATTATCAACTCTTGTTTGAGCATGACAGACTTCTTCGGTCCAAATTGTCATCTCTAAAGTTTGCGGAAAAACAGTTCTTCAGTCAAAAATTCAAATGCAACTTTCTCAAGGACACTGACAAAGGCTCTAAGTTCTTCCATGCTCTCATGGGTCAGAATCATCGGAGGAACATTCCAACCATTATGTGCAGTAATGGCAGACTTAGCAGCTCTTTGAAGGAAGTAGGTGACGAATTTGTGGCTTATTACCAGCAGTTGCTTGGCACATCCAAGACCACCTTTCCTCTTGACAGTGCAGTCATTCATTGTGGCCCTTGTCTTCCATCAAGCTCTCATGGATTTCTCCTCTCTCTGGTTTCTGATGAGGATATTCAAAAGGCAGTCTTCAGTATTGGGAATGACAAAGCTCTAGGGCCTGATGGCTACTCTTCCTTCTTCTTCAAGCAAGCCTGGTATGTTGTGGGAGGTGATTTCTGTTCAGCTGTTCAGGATTTCTTCCATTCTGGCAAACTTCTTAAACAGGTTAACCATTCAATTATTGCTTTGGTCTCCAAATTAGCAAATATCTCTTTTACATCTGATTTCAGGCTAATTTCATGTTGTAATGTTGTTTATAAAGTGATTGCAAAAATCTTAACTGATTGCCTGCCCAAGCTTTGAAGGCCATTGTCAGCCCCATACAGAATGCATTTTTAGGAGGCAGGTTTATGAGTGACAACATTCATCTTGTCTAGGAGCTTCTTCGTCAGTATGGCTGAAGGCGTTCATCTCCCCGCTATTTGCTGAAAGTTGATTTTAAAAAGGCTTTTGATTCTGTCCAGTGGGATTTCTTGGAAAATCTTCTTTGCTAACTTGGCTTTCTAAATAAATTTGTTCTTCTTGTTATGCAATGTGTTTCCCCTTCCTCTTTCTCTGTTGCAGTTAATGGTGATACTCGTGGATTCTTTCCAGGTCACAGTGGAGTTAGACAAGGTGACCCCTTGTCCCCATACCTTTTTCTTTGCTGTATGGAATATTTCTCCAGAATGCTCAAGCTAGCTTCCCAGCAGGAGGGATTTTGTTTTCATCCTAAGTGTCAGGTGCAAGGTATCACTCACCTTGCTTTTGCAGACAATGTTTTACTTCTCTCTCGTGGTTACTCCTCTTCAGTTCATTGCATCCTCCAACCACTCACTCTTTTTGGGCAGATTTCTGGTTTGGAGATAAACTCGCAGAAATCATCCATTTACTTTGGGGGTATAGGCAATGTTCACAAACAATCCATCCTCACTGATTCTAGCTTCAAAGAAGGGAGCTTTCCTTTCACATATCTTGGGGTCCCTTTAAGTCCTCCCTTATAGGCTGTTAGCCAGCCAGTTCTTGCTACTCTTACAAGATTTAAAATCATCAGTCCAAGGATGGATTGGCAAGCATCTTACATATGCGCCGTCTGGAACTCCTCCAGTCTGTTCTTTTTGGGAAAGTTCACTTTTGGCTAAATATTTTTCCCATCCCGGAAATTGTGATGAGGAATATCATTAGTATTTGCAGAAACTTTATGTGGACTAGAGATGTTAGAAGAGGCATCACAACTTTGGTTGCCTGGAAGACTATTTGTATGCTTAAGGCAGAAGGTGGCCCTTGTCTCTTTGATCTCAGAGCTCACAACAGAAGTTTCCTTAGCAAGCAAATATGGAATATTCACCTAAAAACAAATTCAATCTAGATTCGTTGGGTCCATCACTTCTACTTGAGCAGTAACACCATTTGGACTATCCATGCACACCATTCTTCCTCCCCACTGTGGAAAGCTATCATCTCTATCAGGGACCTCATATCTCTATAACGTGGGGACTCAGAGGCGAGCATCATTCTGATGAGTGACTGGTCCAATGGTGTAGGAACTTTTCTGGCCCATGCGTTTGATTTCTTCAGACCGACTGGTTCAGCAATCTCATGGGATCGGGTGGTCTGGGAGTAGTGGTCTTTGCCTAAACACAGCTTCATCCTATGGCTGGCGGTCCTGGGCAAACTTCGAACTCGTGATAGGTTGAGGTTCATCCCTATTGATCCCACTTGTATGTTCTATAGGCGTGAGGAGGAGTTTCATAGTCATCTGTTCTTTGCTTGTGATTGGACGAGTAGTTTATGGGCTAAGATAAAATCATGCACTACTAAAAAATGTAGTAATTAGAACCGGACTACTCCGTTGCAAATAATACTAAAATTCGTTGCTAAAACAATTTAGCAACGGAATCAGCAACGGCAAAAATCAGATGCAGATTTGTCGTTGCTGATTTTTTAGCAATGGATAAATCCGTTGCAAAACTAGTAACGGATTCTCCGTTGCAAAACTAGTAACGGATTCTCCGTTGCTCATTTTAGCAACGGATCTAGTTTTGTGAATCAGCAACGGATTCTCCGTTGCTGATTCACAATCACCAACGGATTCTCCAGATAAAAGGGCTGGATTACCGGATGACAGCAATAATGACATGCTCGGCACAGGCTAGGAATGCCAGTGGTAGTTGTACAGCAATAACTCAACGCATCGTGACTTAATTTATTCGCCAAAAACTGAAGACTCAAGAATGATCGATCAATGTATTTGTGCAGGCAGTACAATTGTGGCATTCTTCTTCTATCTGCAACATTTTTCAAAATTATTTCTTCGAGCTCCAAAATCTCAAACCCCGTCTACTAGAGCTAACATGCAAGCACATGCACAGGTCACCAGCAAAAGGGAAGTTCGAGTTATATTGTGGGATAAAAGGAAAGGAAACTGGCAAAGTAGATGTGAGACTTTAAGGAAGGAGCAGCTTGAAAGGAAATAAATTATGGGATGGGAAGTAGCATGAACAAAGAGAGCACAAAAAATGGGAGCGAACCCTTCTCCTTGTCAATTATTCTTACCTTCTCTGATCAGCAAAGCCAAATGCTAAGATGCCTCCTTTCCATCTCCATACATCTTCTACAGACCTACCCTCCTTCCTGTTATGGTAAAACAGCTTGATGCACTCTCTCTCTCTCTCTCTCTCTCATGTATGAATGATAGAGCTGCTCAACAGAGGTGGAGTAAATAACAAAGAAAACAACACATGAAACAAAGAGGCATAGTCAATTCCATTTACTTGCCATCATAGAAATTTGGACCACTCTCTCTTAACCTCAGATGTTGAGGTTGAAGTTTCCAAGGGTTATTTTTTTAATTAGCAACGGATTCTCCGTTGCTAAATTCAACGTAAAGTTTGCAATGAATTTTCCGTTGCTAAAATCCGTTGCTAATATTAAAAAAATAATATATGTATAATCCATTGCAAATCTGTTACTGAATTTAACAACGGAATTATCTGTTGCTAAATTCAGATGCTAATAGCCCCTATTTCTAGTAGTGATGGTTGAGGATTGGTAGGAGGATGCTGACTTTGAACAGTGCAATCCGTGGATTACACACTCAGAGATGCAACATTGAGTCTCGGATGAGAAGAGTATCCCTAGCCATCATGGTGTATCTAATCTAAGAGGAAAGAAACAAGCGGGTTTTTGATGGGAAGACTAGGGGGGTTGATATAGTTTTCAGTAGATTTCAAATCCTGTGTTGCAGGCATACTTTCTCCGGTTCGTCTTCTGTTGGTAGTTGTCTACTGCTAGTTGTTGTTGTCTTCTGCATGGTTCTTATTCAGTTCTTCATGGTTCTTCGTTTTCATGCAAATCATTCTCCTTCTCGTACGTGTTTGCATGGTGAAGTCTTGACCATGCAGGTTGTTTTACATGCTGAAGCTAGATGTTGGGCCCACCTTTTTGTCTTGTGTGGTTCGTGGTTTAAAGTTTATGTTGCTGGCTTTATTATCCTATGTATATGTGAATGGGTTTCTCTATGTAAACAGTTCGTGGTTAGTTTGTCTTTTGCTCGGTTATCTTTGGCACCTGTTGTCTTTAGGTTTCTAAAATAACCGATGGTTTTATTCTTTGGGTTGTTTTTTTCCTTTGTGCTTGCTGGGAGCCTATTCCTACTACCTTTGTTTTGTAAATGTGTATATATAGCTTGCTTGTTTTCAACTAGTCTATTTTTTATCTATAAAATTTCTAACATTTGACCAAAAAAGAAAGGCAGGCAAAAGCTCCTCCAAAACTATAGTTCTGACTAGTTTGATGTTGGTTCAGTTAAGCAAAATACAACAGACAAATAAATAGAAACCCAAATAGAATGTCTCATTCCACATATGAAAAAGCAAATCCATTCTAAGAATATTTTGTGATGCATATTGCGCAGAAGAAGATAGAATTGCTGAATTAACGGCAAACCAAATAGATCATGTCATTTAACATGTAAAAGGCATATTCCCAACTTCTTTTATCATCTAGGAGATGGCGAAAAAAAGATCAACATAGCAGCAAAACTGGTTTCAATGTTTCTGAATAAAAAGATGGGCATGCTATGGCCAACAAAAAGCGGACAGTCATAGAAATCTGAAATGCTTGTGTGTTTCTTGCTCGGTGCTCCTCAGACAATGGTAGGACTGGAAGGAAAATCATCCAGCATGTAAATCATTTTATTAGTGCCTGGTCTAAGAGGGCAGCGACTAAAACATAAAGAATCTGTCATGAAGTTCAAATGGTCGACTCCAAGCATGGTGAATTAGCATGTTTGTCAACAGCAAGTTTCTTGTCATCAAGAATATGGCAAATTCAAGTTTTGCTGGAAATGTAAGGTGCATTGCGGAGGGAACAAATACATGCTTCTAAAAACTAAGGAAAGTCCATACAGTCTAATTGAAACAGAAAACAGTCAGGGGGTGATTTTTTGGCAGTGATCATACCACTAGAACAATTGCACAGGCCAAAAAAAAGCAAGACTAAATTTCATTTAAACCTGATTATCATTACTCCTCGGTCTCTTCGTTGTCATTAAAATTTTTCCATCGAAAAGCATAACCAATGAGGGAGGAAATAAGATAGACGTGAGTCCATAAGGTGGGAGACTAACCTCAGTGCCTGGTGAATCTAAAAGGCGCTGGTTCTTCGCTGGATGTGACAATTCTGTCTTACCCGAAGTTTGACTAACATCAAATGGGAAAAATCAAATAAGAAAGAACATGGTCCCATTAATATTACTGATAAGGATGGTAGGCAAAGCTATCTGAATTATAGAAGTTTATCGTCACTCATAAAGTCTTTTGAAGAACCTGTCATGGTTATAATGTCCTTTAAATTCCCTGAAAATCTTGCTCCCAACATTTTTATTATGTCTTCAGAAATCTTGTTTATCTATTTTGGCTAGTAGTATGTTTTAAGGAATGTGCTATCATCAGATTAGTTGTTTTGTGTTTTTCTTCGTACTTGGTTTTCTGCAATTTGATGGTTCTGTCGGTCAGCTGGAACATCTGCTCTGGTTTACTACTATGTGCGGAATTTTTCCTTTTCTTTTAATAAGGTGCCTGCTGTGAGTGTTTGAAAACTTATTTTATCATGGAGTTGTTCTTTCTAGTTTAGGTTGCATTGTTACCATGCATTCCATGAGAGGTCATGAAGGGATTTAGATGCTACTACGTACCTAGGGTGTTTTAAAAAACCAACCAACCGATTAAACCGAAAAAATCAAAAAAACCGATTAAAAAATAAAAAACCACCCAGTCCGGTTCAGTTCGGTTCCATGTTCTTTCAAACTCTTGTTCTTAATGCTCATTTACTACAACTCATCACTCAAAAGTTGCTGACTTAATCATCAGAGGGTCCCTATATCCCACAAAAAGACTGTTTTGCAGGAATCCAGGCCTCTGTCATCAACCCTCTACACCCTTAGTTATAAATAATAGAAAATTAAAATGAACATGTGATCATTCATTATCTAAACTCTCAAAAACTCAAGTTCCCTATCATACTAAATTCCGGAGCATAATCAATTAGCGTCGTCATCTATGGAAACCTGTTCAAAAGGTCATTGGTTGTTGTTCCATAACAAGTTTTGGACACCTCTTATTACCATAAATAACCAATAATCAAGAAACCCTGAGGTATAAGGGATATCTACAACTAATTTGTAGGTGTTTGTCATAAGACATGTACACTGAACTAACTCGTATGAAAATTTCATTTGGAGATAACACTTATGTTTATGAAAATGCTCATGTGATGGTTGTGTAAATGATCCTTAGACTTGATATCACTAAGTTATCTTATATAGAGAATGTTATGCTTTGTTTATGTTATATGTTATCTTAATCGAGGTAACGAAAAGGGGCCGGCAAACATTAGGTATATCATGAACTATATGAAAGTATTTAGGTAATCAAGAGATGATTCATCACCCTAGGTGAATTAGAGAAAATGTTCTATTTGTTCTCAAATAGTATTGACTGAGAAATCCTTTGGCCAAGATGGAATGAGATTTAAAAAGAGTTTCAAATCTTATTGAAATGATCAATAACTATTATGTAGACAACAAACATGATTTAACATGGTAGACATACTCCATGCTTTAATGTTATATCAAAACATTATTGATGAAAGGATATTAATTACACTGAGAAACCAGTCACTAAAAGGTTAAGTTAAACCAGTAATGATTTTTGTAATATTTGGGGGGATCATGACACGTTGCTAGGCAATGCACTGATCTTCAAATATAAATTAATCAATTGTTTAATTGATAATAAATTAAAATTTTTAATTTATTTAATTATAATTATAATTTATATTTGGCTCACATATTAGAAACTTAATGGGTCACACACATTCGGAACCATTAGTAAAAAAAATTAAACTAAGATGATTTAATTAAGTATGACTTGATTAAAATATATTTTAAAAATTAAGGATTAGAATATAATGAATATAAGGATTATATTCATAGACATAGAAAAATCAAGTAAGGACTTAATTGAGTTAATTTCTAAAATTTTCCTAAATTAATATATAGATATTATTCAAGGGGTAAATTGATATTTTGCCAATTTATTGGGTTTTTAAGATTTCCCTATAAATAGTAAGCAATGCCTCTTATTTTTGAAGAGCTGTTGTCTGTTAGACAGAAAAACTATGTAAACACAAAATTAGAGCTTGTATTCAAATGCATAGCAATCCCTCTCTTCTAAATAGGGATATTTAGGAGATCTCTCACGGGTGGTTCATGTGAATTACCGTTGGAGGTCAAATAATTGGATGACTTATGATTTGTGACAAATCAGCCTTTAAAGAATTATTTAAAGCCAAAAAAGATCAAATCTTCAGGTAACAAATCCCTAAACAATTATAAATCTGTATAACGGGATCCTAGGGACTTCTGAACAATTTTGTTTCATAGTTTTCGCTGGGTGTATGATATTCAAGAAACCCAACAGTGGCATCAGAGCCTTCGTTAGAACAATTAGGATTGTTTGATTCATGTTTTAATGTTATTGGTGTTAATTATAAATTAATTTTATGTGCAAAATAAAATTTTTCCCAAAAGACAATTTTTCTCTCATGATTTTTTAAATTTAAAAAACAATTCAAGCCTCAGTTACTATTCTAGCCAAGGCTAGCTAGAGCTTGGAAGATCCAACTAGAATCTGGAATTTTGGGACTCTGATCAGTTTATTAAAAAAAAGGTTTTGATGGCTATGCGACACCAACACTGATGGCGTGCCTTGGTTGGTGCCTGATACACCAGGCCAGGTCACTGTTAGTGGTAGAGGCAGCAGTCATGGCTGCTGTACCCACCACAATAGAGCCAACGTGTTTGGCACTTTTACCTTTTAGCGTGAGCTGCATTGCGTTGGAGGTGGCGCAACGCGAGGAAAGCCCCTCACGCTGTGCTAGACCTAGCAGCAACCTTTGTTATCGTTGTTAAGATGGCCACTAGTGTGAGGACAAACCCTTGTGCTACATCAAACCAGCGACAACCCTTGTTATCGTTGTTGCGATATCGCGGTCATACAAATTAATTACCCTAATTTTAAACACAACACACAAAATAGTATAGAGCAAGCAAGGGGTTGATCCCACGAGGAAGGTTCAAGTCAGATTTTTATGCTAGATGATATGCAATCCGGGGGGGTGAATGTTATCTAGGCTAAAGCAAAAGAAAACAGAAAACTATCAAATAAAATTTAATAAAATCAGAAAATTATCAAGAGAACAAACCTTGGTCGCAAGCACACATCCACCTACAGAAATCAAAACTGATCATGGAAATGAAACATCAATTTATATTTTGAATATTTATCTTTTCTTAACATTGGTTAGTTAACGGATCCGCTGTATAACTAACCCTAACCATCGAACAACCACAGTGTCTGCACTAGTAATTTAATTCAATGGCAGCCTTAAGAACTAGATAAGTTGATTAATCAAGAAAACATAACTGTCCGCAGTCTATGTTTGATTTGATTGAATGTTCTCCCTAAGATTAATAACGTAGATCCGCCATAATTATTAAACTTAGTTGCTTCACAAGTTCATATACCACAACTCTGGTTTTGATATCAAACTTAGCAATAGATTGTCTACAATAATAATTTAGAGTCCGTTATAGCAATTAAAATAAACAATCATAGAAAAAATAAGTATAGGAGAACAAACATATTCATCATATAAACTGAAAAGAAAAGGTAAAATAAATCTCATAGTTCTTGAAATCTGAAAGTTTTCATGTCCTTGAAAACAAGAAAAAGAGTTTAGCCTTGCATGTTTGTTGAACATCTAATAAAAAAGGAGGAATGCATGATTTCGGGTTTCTTAGAGGAAGGCAGTGTTTTCTCCTCTTGGCTGGCTGCCCCCTCTTCTCTTCTCTCATTCTTTTTATATCGTAGAAAATCCTAGTCTCTATTTTATAAAATAGTCCTCCCTTAAGTAAACAATTTATATTTAAGTAGTTCAATAACTATTTTCCTAAAAACAGGAGAAATAGCCTTGTATGAAATCTTCAAGCTGTGACTTAGAGGAGCTAAATTGCTGAAATAAAAATTTGGATGTCGGTTTAGATGCTTTGAAATGTAATTTGGACTTGTTTTTTCACGAAACCTGTTTGCTGGCAGAATTCAGTTGTCATCTTTGAAAAATCATATCTCTCTCATATGACATCTATTTTGGCTGAAATTTAGAGCGTTGCTAAGACTTTGAGTCAAGAATCCAAAGAAATTAAGTTTGCATCAATTGGACGTCTGTAGCTCCAGATATTCAAGTTGGAATTACCGATGGTCAACATTGGCAGATTGCGAGATTTGACTTTGAAAGCTATGATTTCCATGCCCTTCCTTATTTTATTTTCTTTCCTTAGATTTCCAGAAACGTATGAATGTTAGCTTTTTAATGCCACTGGAATCATTTCATTTCCACCTCTAGAGCTGACGCTCTGCACAAAACATCAACTGAAGGTTAAATTTATCAATTACCTCCAATTTACTCTGTTTTGCATCTTTCATCCAAAGGTGCATTCAAAACATAAAATAAAAAATATCAAGGCATTATATATATATAAAACATAGGCAAAACACTAGTTAAATGTGGGCGAAATTATCGAATAATATAGTTGCATCAGTCGTTGATATTCTTTCCACCAATAGCTCCTAATTTTTTTTCCTACCGCCAGTTTTGTCTCTTCCCTCTCTCTCCACTGTGATTTCAGCCACTGTAACCTCACTTAGGTTGTGACCAACAATGACTCAACCTCCTTCACCAACTCATCCTCTCACCAACAACAATAACAATCGCCACCACCACCCATTTCTTTTTTTCTTTCCACCGTTAGTTTCTTCTTCCTCCTACAGCTAAAATTGGCCATCATTTCTTCCACCAACAGCTCCTGAGCCACCAGCTAAACCTCCTCATCACAATTGAAACTCCTACTCTAGGTGACCTTCTTCTTTTTCTATCCCTCATTCCCCCCATGACTTGCAACCTTTTCAGATGCATACAGAATGTGAACATTGATTCACATTCTGCAAAATAATTAACTCTTGAGAAAGGTTGGATCCGCTTCGGCCCACCCCACTTGAAAAAAAAAAAGGAGGGTTTGTTCGGTTGCTAATCGACCTAACCCACTGGGTTAGGCTAGACCCGTTTCAGCCCAGCCCGAATGGCTGAGCTGGGTCCAACCGAATTTATATTTAAAAATATAATATTATATAATTAAAAAAATTAAGAAAAATTCCAAGCATTATTTCAAAATATTTGTGATCTTCTCACATGTTTTTCCAATAATTTTTATAATATTGGGCTGTATATTTACATTGTAATATATGGATGTGGTATTAAAATACTTGATTTTCTTCGAAATGTTTCTTAAAAAAATTTAAAATTTAAAAAAATCTTAAAATTTTTAAATTAATTTTCTCTTTCACGAAAACAAAAAAAAAAAGACAAATTGATTTCATATATACAACCAAATCCTAAAGGTTTTCTAAGCATACTTTTTATAAAAACAAAAAAATAAAAAATGCATCTTTCTCATGGTTTGAAATGCAAAAATGGATATTCGTTAGGGTTTGGCCAATATATCAAAAAACTTTTATCAATCATTTTGTTCACTTTATATTTAAAGTGTTAGGGTTTAGCTATAGACTTTAATATTTGGGGTATAAAATTACTTTGTAAAGTATACCCTCAGCTATTAAAGATACAAAGTGCAAAATAAATGCGATGCTAAAATTTAGACTTTAGAACAGTTAGGATTTACCCGATAAGGTAGAGACTTCCTTACGAAGGGAGATTTACCTTGAACCTTAGACAAGACCAATGAACATAAAAGCGACCTAGAAAAACAATCAAACAACAATGCAGTTTACCTTAGATAGGGTGCATTAGGGGTGTTGCATCCTCCCTTTGCACAACTAGTCCCTTACCCGAAATCTTGTAGATCATAGGTTTCCTAATAACCATAATACTAAGTGGCGACTCCTGAACCTTATAATCATAATTTTATGATTAAATCCAAAACTCTTTTGCTTTCCTAACACCGTTTTAGGAGGCTTAATCCACCATTCGGCGTCGTCCCGCGACAAAAGGCATAATAAATTAGTTCTGATGATAGGAATAAAGTCTGATAACGAACATGAGGAATTAATCTTTCCCGATACTGGGATTAATGTTCAATACTAAGAAATGAAAATTGTATTCTTGGATGTAGGAGTTTTATCCAATAATGGGTAGAGAATTTATATTGTTTGTAAATGAAAATAACGCCTGAACTTAGGCGAACCGAGAACTACCTAGTTTTGAATATAGGTTAAAAAGAGCATAATATGAAGATTATAGTTTAAGAAAGAGAATGTGTATTAGAAATAATGATAATTGAGAAATATTAACATAGAAAATAAATCGTGTAAGTTAAAAGTAGATTATGTGAATGGTAATTGAATAAGACCTTATGATGAATTGTGTTCAAACATGCCACTGTATTTATTTTAATTGTTTGGCTAAATTATTGCTACGTACTTAATTGTTGCTCGTATATTAATTTACAGGTACCTCTCAACCTCAAGCAGCGTAATAGATATTTAGGGATCTTTGTTAATTTTATAAATTAAAGGATTGTAATAATTATACTTTTTGTAATTGAATGTTAATTTACCTTAAATTATATAATTATAAATTCAACTTAATTGTGCTAGTATATGATGTTATACGTATGCTTTTGTTGTAGCTTATACTAATAGTATTAGATAATTTATGATTATAGATTTTGATTTGAATCTTGAATATTATAATTACATACAAGATGTGACATTAAAATGAATTATAATGATTGTAATGAGATGTGTTGTGAAATGATGAGTTCATTGGACAATAATTGGGCTTTGTTGGATGGTATATTGAAGTGTTGCTGGTATTTATCGATAAATTTGGATCTCTTGGTATAGGGGATACTCTTCTGAAACTTTGGTAGTTCCTGTAAAGCTAAGTTTTTTTATATACAAAACAGTCACCCTAAAAATAGTAAATATTTACAATAAATAAAGCTTAAAGTGTATGAAAATACTAGGGTGTTACATCATACATGCACATGGGGGATGTAATCCTTACTGATCCTTTTTTTCATAAAGGGTAATTAAGCCATATAGGCCCCAAGTTGCCGACCATTGCCAAAGGTCGCCCCCTCAACACTCAAAGTACTAGAAGCATCATCCTCATGGGTTTGAGGTAGCCTTTCCTCCCTTGAGGATCTCTTGAGGCACTATAAGGAGAGATTCCTTGATAGGGAGAACTATCTCCTCCCCTACAAGGAGAGGACATTGAAGGTCTACCTCTAGACCCATTGTTTAAGGTTTATACAGAGATTATCTAAAGATTTGAATTTTTTTTTTTTTGCTTTTAATAATTGTTTCAAAGTTATGTTGTCACAAACCACAAGTTGTTCAAGTGTCCACCATCTAACAGTAATCATCACAAACCACCAATAAGAAGTCTTCTAAACCCTTTTGGGAAAGAGGGATTGTCATACCTTTAAGTACTAACTTTTTTCTTATATGTTTAGGTGTTTCTATATATTGTCTTATAATGTACTATTATAAGAGGCATCACATTTTATTTACAAGAAAACCTAAAAACCCTATAAATAACAAAAATATTAATTTTCCTCTTAAATAATATAACATGTATTATTTTAAGATAATTTTAGAAATTTATTCAATCAATTCTCTATTTAGTTTTTTCCTAGGTCTAGAATTGTAACCCCCTGTATTAAGTACATTTTAGTCCTCAATTTCTAAAATTCATTTACAATCAAGTCACACTTGATTAATCATTTTATTTTAACTTTTGACAAATGGTTCTTATGTGTGTTACCCATTATGTTTGAAGATCAAATACAATTTCTAACAATCTGGCATGATCCCCTAAATATTATGAAAGTCATTAAAGATTTCACATTCAATATTATTTGAAAACAGATGAAATATTTTTCTTAATTCACCTAGGGTGATGAATTATCTCTTGATTACTCAAATACTTTCATATAGTTTATAATATATCTAGTATATACTTGTTTGTTACACTTGATTAAGATAACATGTGGTCAGGATCAAAACATAACACTCCCTATATATGATAAGTTAGTGATCTCAAGTTTAAGGATCTCTTACACAATTATCATAAGAACCTTTTCATAGATATATGTGATTTCTCCGTATAGAATTATCTTGCAAGTTAGTTCAGTGTGCATATCATTTGACAAACACCGACATGTTAGTTTCATATATCTCTCATACCTCATTTTATAAGAGCAACTACTTCATCTCATAAAAGAAAGAACATAATATATCAATCTCAACAACTCTAATTAATATCTAGACTTAATAAAATATTGATCAGAAACATTTATGAACAATGCTTTGATGCAGTAATAATTTTATAATTATAAAAGTTTTTGTAATTTTCAGTGCAAAATATTTTTCTTCTACAAACTTTACCTTCACTATAAATTCATTAATAAAATATAATTGAATATTACATATAAAAAACACTTTTATTAATAATAGAGCATTTATTTTTATGTTATAAAGTTTGTATAATAATAGAGTTTGATTTATTTTTAAATCTAAATTTTAAAATTGCTTTTGACGTTTTTTTAAAAGAATTGCATGTATCATTTATAACTTGCTAAATTATACTATTTTTATAATTAAATTTTAAATTTATGCTACTTTTTCAAAAAAATTACAGTACTATTTTGGAAAGAAAAAACTATTGGGAAATGCAAAAGCTAGCAATTGATTGTTTTGTATAGTGATGTGTGAAAATGTCAGATGCGGACAACAATGTTATTGTCTGTATAAGCTGAATAGTGAATTATAAAGCTTGGTTGTTGCGTCACTTGTGGACACGTTGGCCTCTCTAGTAGAAAGTATGTTTAGAGGTCTCTTATTCTTTTCAGAATCCAATCTGACATGAATTTAAAACTAATGGTGGGGTTGCAGGATAGTTATATATATAGCTTATTAAATCTACATGAAATATTTTATAATTTTTTAATATAAGATATATATAGGGTATAAAAAAATTATATGAGGCAAAGTATTTATAAATCAATTTTATATTGTTTAGATTTATTAGAAAATATTTAAAAAAATTAATGTCTCCAATTTAGAAGTTGTTTCCTGGGAAGATTCTGCTTCTTGTAAGTTATAAACCACAAGTGACAATAATTCGGTAAAATTGTGGGGTATTTACTGAAAAGACAGGGCAATAGCTCTAACTAAAAAGAGCCGTTTAAAAATCACCTCAACCTTATTCATAATTTCTTCAAGGCCTTGCGCAGCTGCTCTCGAGAGTCTTTTCACATCTATGTCCTGTCCATCTGGCAATTTCCCCTGCAAAATCTCCATAATCTTTTGACAACTATTCAATTCAACGATGATAAGAAATTCGCAAGAGCTCAAACAGTACCTTGTACACTGGGCCAAAACCACTGGCAGTATCGAAATTCCCGGTCGCAGCTATAAGCTTTTCTAAATTCAAGCTGTCCTGGATTGATTTTATATGTATATATTGCACGGAAGTTCAAATAAAAGTAACATAAAATCTATTAGTCTGAAAGCTCTGTGAAGAGCAACAAAAGTTCACAAGCTACCTGGTTGACACCGACAAGTAAAATTTCTTTGTGCTTCAGGATCTCATAGTAATAATAAAAAATGAACTAAACTATTAGCAGAAGTAAAAACTGCGGCGGTTAAGAAGTTGCAACTTCCAAATAGGAATTGGCTAATCCATTGATATAGCATGAGGTTATAAAGATTGTACATGGGAACCAACCCCCTAAAGCAAAATAAACACAAGGAAAGAGCAATAGACCGGACCAACCCACAAAAACAAAATGGTCCCTCCGTAACCAGTATATATATATTGTCTTTTTTATTGAAATTTAATCAAATCATAGTAAGTTTAAAGTAATTTTTTATATATATATATATATATATATATATATATATATATATATATATATATATATATAACTTGAGACAAAAATAACTTAAAATGATTTCATTTAAAAATAACTCAAAACGACTCTTTCAAATAAATTTGTTAAAAATTCAACTTTCACTGAATTTCATAACAAATTTGCTATTCAAGTCAAAAGTTATTTTTACTTTTTTATAGTCAAAATTTCAAAAATCGACTTAAATTAATTTATAAAAATTATATCAAACATGACCTTATTCCAAACAAGAAATTATCTGCAAATGCCTATTAAGCAGAAGTGGAAGTTAAACAACTTTGTTCTTACATTAGAAGTTTCCAATAGATAACCACATAAGATCTACAAAAGGGATGAAACAGTGAAATGCATAACCCACATAAGTTAAACAACTTCTATTGATTGCAGTAGCCCTAGAATTACGCCTCCAATTCAACATTTTCCCCTTCTTGTCTCTCTTTCTGATATCTTTTATGCATGTTCGTCTTCTCCTGCAAAGCCCCCTTGTAATATCGATTGATTATTCAGCTTTTTTATATGGCACCTCAGCTTTGTCGCATCTGATAGCTGAAGAGGCTTCAGCAAGAATTCTTGAGCTCCTCCCTCCATGCACCTGTTTAGGTGGAAAATATTTAACAAATCAATGATTTCTTTTCCTCTATGCAAATAAATAGACAAAAGACAAAAAATCAACTGAGATTAAACAAGACTGAAATTGCTGAGCAGGTAATTACTGATTAATTCGTGTAGGGATGTTCTCAGATGACACTACAACCACCGGTATCTCCTTCATGGTAGGTGATTCCTATTTGAGAGAAACCATACAATGTTATAGTTAGTTTAATATACTCTAATTATATATGACATTATTATATATATATATATATAAATAAATATTTATTATTATTAAACCTTTAATTTATCTTTAATATTAATATAATATTATATTAATAAATCTAGAGTGAAAATAAAATCCATGGGATAAAAATATTTTGCAAAGAAAATTATAAAGTTGTTATAATTATGAAATTCTCATTGCATTAAAGTATTGTTTCTGAAGCGTTCTTAGTTGATGCTCTCTTAAATACTGGACATTAATTAAAGTTGTAAAGACTGGTACATATTATGTTTTTTTTCTTTTATGGAAGGAAACAATTGTTCTCATAAATTGAGGGATAAATGATACCTAAAACTAATATGTAGGTGCTTGTCATTAGACATGTCCACTGAACTGACTCGTATAAAAATTTCATAAGAAAAAAACACTTATGTCTATGGAAAGGTTCACGTGAAAGTTATAGGTTACCGTTTGAGGCCTAATAATTGAATGACTTGTGATTTATGACAACTCAACCTTTAAAGAATTATTTAAAACCGAAAAAAATTAGATCTTCAAGTAATAAATTCGTAAATAATTTTGGATCTGCCTAATAGAATCTTAAGGACTTCCAAATTTTATTTTTTTTATAGTTTTCACCGTGTATAATATTTAAAAAACCGAACCGTTAGATCAGAAAATACTAAGGAAAGTTATGGTAGTAACTAAATCATTGAAGATGAGTAATATTTACCTTAATTCTTTTCAACAGCTCATAACCTGTCATTCCTGGCATACTATAATCGGTGATGATCATATTCACCTTCAAATCCTGCTAAGAGAAATACCCATGAACAACAAATGATGGAGTTGAATTCATAAAAGCTAGAATCAGACATTCAGTGTATGGTTACTTACACTATGACTGGGATGTTGTCCATCAGCTAAGCCCAAATACTCCAATGCTCTCTTTCCGTTTTCTGCTGTGGTCACTGCAATCATAGGAACCAAATTGTGAATCATAAAAACTTTAGTCAAGTCTCTAAAACTCAAGACTTCTTTCTCTCCTTGCTAATTAATTGGGATTAATTAAAAACCATGGATTTGCAATGTTCTGAGTTATTTTCTAGAGTAGTCTAACCTTTTGCCACCTCTAGCATCCAAACAAATGGATTCCTAACAAAAAACAAATACCAGAAATGACATGATATTCTTTTCCTTTTCAATTTCCTCAAAGTGTTAAAAATAAAAGCACAAGATGTGGGGTCTAGTCCTTGTTAATCTCCACTTTGATCATGAGTTCTCATACATTTGTCACTGTGGTAATTTCCATGATGCCATAGCCAACTTATGGCAGTGACAATCATGTTCTCCATTAAATTAGCCCTAGCCTAGCCTATGAATGAGAGCCTAACCAGGTAGTAAACGTTTTTTTATACCTTCATGTGTTCTATGTTTGTTTCCTTTTGCAAATGATGATATTTACTCTAATTAGACAACATATTATAAAGAACACCATTTTATCAGAAATCATAGTTCTCTTTAATCTTAATCATACAAAACCATGGATAGAAACTAGAGAATTAAGAAATAATGTTCACCAAAACCCCATGAAAACAAAGATAAAAGTACGCCCAAAACATGTTATAGCTAGAAACTTTTCTTTGATTAACAAATTATACCAAATGAGCAAAGTTTCTATGAACAAAGAGAATAATAAATAAAAAGAGGCCAAGACTTTTTTGTTCTTTTCATACCTCTGCATGTAGAGTTGATAAGTAATCTTTCAATGACTTTGCGATCTATCAAACTATCATCAACAGCTAACACATGTGGTTTCTCATCAAAATCAAACTCCATTGATGGTAAGGAAGAAGAAGAGCTGGCCATATCTACCTTCAAAGAACACACCACAATGTCTAATCTCCTCAACAAAACACAAAAAGAAAAGGAAACTTTGAGGAAAAAAAGAAAAAACTAGCTAGCAAGAAAAGAATGCCAAAAGGAAAACAAACAAGACAAGAAGAAAAACAAGGCAGCAAGGGTAACGTAATGTAATGTGATAATATATCCTTGTGAAGTCAATACAAGTTATGACTGGGGATACTTATATATCGATATCCTAACTTAGCAGATAATGAATTTATAGTAAAATATGAAGGATAATAAGAAAAAATAAAGAATAAAAGGGTGAGGTAAGCTCATTATTATCATTATCAGAGAAGAATAGTAAACAAATCCTAATAAAATCATGAGTCAGAGATAATTGCTAATCTTTTCAGTCTTTGGGATTTGATTGCAGCAGCAGTAAAAGCAAAAAGATACCTTCTTGTTTTTGTTTTTCCCTTTCTTCAAGAGATCTCCATGCTCAAAACCATTGTATATTTTAACACACTTGTACGTACTTCCTATTCCATCTCCACAGAGACAACACACGGTTGTTCAAATATTATTCCTTCCTGCCTTACTTTTAGGGCTTCAGATATGCAATCCATGCATGTCCATTCATTTTTCTTTTACCCCTTCTTTAGAATCTTAATTACACCACTCCACATCACAAAAGTATTAACTTAATTTTAAAAATAAAAGAATATAATAAATCTCTTTAATCACAAGGCCAATCCTTTCAGATTTGTAACCTAGATCTATGTACCACGTAACATAGTACTATATTAGTAACACAATATTAATATTTGTGCAGTGAGTTGATGACAAATTGTACTGTTGTTGTTCTAGAAAGAGGCCTCATTTCTATATATTACCAATTTGCTTGTAAGACTAAGAAAAGAATCTAGTACAGTATGCTGTGAAAAGGAAATATATGTGGGAATATGATTGGGGTAGTGTTTTTAAAACTTTTTGAAAAAAAATTTTAATTTGAATTTTTTTTTATTATTGGATCATTTTGATATATTAATATCAAAATTAATTTAAAAAAAAACATGATACATATATTAATACATTTTAAAATAAAAAAATATTTAAAAAAATAACATCAAATTAAATCTCAAATAACCCTAAATAAATAACACGGTAAATAGTTGTTAAAGCAATGGATGATGTTGAAAGAATTGTAACTATTTGCAAGGACATTCAGTGCAAGGGTTATGAAAAAACTAAAATTCACAAAAGTGATTTTTGATATATACACACACATTCGCTAATATCATTGACTTGTACTCTGCTATAGTGAGATCAATATTTTTTAAATATAAAAAATATTTAGATATTATTAATATTTTTTCTAGTAAAAATAAATAAATCATGCGGGAATTGATCTAATATGACTCGGTTCTCTTGACAATTTCAAATGCAACCCAGATGACTGGTAAAAACATAGTTTTACTCAAAATAAATATTTAAAATTAGATATTTTTAATAAACATTGAGACAACAACATATTTTATTGATTTTAGAAACCCGGTTAACATTTCAATCTGCATACTAAACCATGAGATCATAATAACCTTGTAGAAAGAAAATTAAAACAAATTACAAGACTCAATTTCTAATAAATGCAATGTTAAAAAATAAAATTGGAAAAAAAATCAATTAAAAAAGGGAGGAAAACAAATGACCCAAGTCAATCTATTAGATTGTAATCCAGGTCATGAGACCGGGATAACTTAATAAAAAGCAAATTAAAACAAATTATGAGCTCATTTCTCAATCAACTCAATTTTAAAATATGAAATTAAAAAAATGATTAAAAAAAAGAACACAAAAAAAGACTCGATTCAATCAGGGTTAACCCGCCATACTCATGATCATTATCATGGAATGAGGATATCCTCATAGAAAACAAACAAAAAAAAATCATGAAGTATAGTTCCCGATCAATCCAATATTGAATGATGAATTTGGAAAAAAAAAGTCAATTAGACAAATAGAAAAAAAAACTATAGTTATTCTAATAACTTTATAAAATATTAATTGAAAAAAAAATATGAAACTCAATCTTCAATAAACAAAGATGCAATTGAAATTTTTTTAAAAAAATCATAGATTATAGAGAAAAAAACAACGACAAAGAAATGAAGGTAAAAAAAATTGTTTTTCCTATGAATAGTAATATGTGAGAAGGGGTGTAGTAAAAACCCATACTCATTTAGTTTTTTGTTAATATATAATATATAACTCTGGGGTTATTTGAAACAGTGGTAAAGATTATTTTTCAATGTATTCTTTACTTAGAAATACATTAAAATATATTTTTTTAATTTTTTTAATTTATTTTGAACATCAGAATATTAAAAATCATAAAAAACAAATTGATGGGTAATAATGGCATGGTGATGGGTACCTATCCCTTTCCTTTAATTTAAAATTCTAAAAACATGATAAAGAATCTTTTTATCTTACCGACTTAAAATTAGTTAAAGATATTTATAATTGTAAAAATCAGACCGTCTCTTAAAATTAATTAAGAGTCTTTATAGTTATAAAATTCTGACTATCTTCGTATGTAAATTTAAAATCTTGTTAGAGTTGAAAAATAATAATACTAGTTAGAATTGAAAAATAAAAAATAAAAATGACCTTTAATTCACTTATTTAAAAAAAATCAAAACTATATATATATATATATATATATATATATATATATATATATCCTGCAACCCCACCATTAGTTTTATATTCAAGTCAGATTGGATTCTAAAGAGATTAAGAGACCTCTAAACATACTTTCTATTAGAGAGGCTCACGTGGCCACAAGTGACGCAACAACCAAGTTTTATAATTCACTACTCAACTTAAACAGACAATGACATTTTTGTCTGCATATGACATTTTCACATATCACTATACAAAACAATCAATTGCTAGCTTTTGCATTTCCCAATAGTTTTTTTTTTTCAAAATATTACTGTAATTTTTTTGAAAAACGTAGCATAAATTTAAAATTTAATTATAAAAATAGTATAATTTAGCAAGTTATAAATGATATATGCAATTCTTTTAAAAAAACTTTAAAAGCAATTTTAAAATTTAGATTTTAAAAATAAATCAAACTCTATTATTATACAAACTCTATAAGTTAAAAGAGTAATACACATGATTTTATATCTTTGCATTCTTTAATTGTTAGTAAATATACTTTATAGTTAATTGATTAATTATATATAACACTAATTTTATTCATGTAAAATATATTAATTATTAATAAAAATGTTTTTTATATATAATATTTAATTATATTTGATTAATGAATCTAGAGTAAAAGTAAAATTTGTAGAACTAAAATATTTTGCAGTAAAAAATACAATTTTTTTTTTATATAATTATAAGATTCTTATTGTATCAAAATAGTTCATTAATGTTCATGATCAATATTTTATTAAGTCTGAATATTAATTAGAGTTGTTGAGAGCGACACATTATGTTCTTTCTTTAATGAGATGAAGTAGTTGCTTTCATAAAATGAGGTATGAGAGATATGTGGAACTAATATATTGATGTTTGTCAAATGACATATACAATGAACTAACCTGCAAAAGAATTATATATGGAGAAATTACATATATCTATGCAAAGGTTCTCATGATAGTTGTGTAGGTGATCTTTAAATTGGAGATCACTAACTTATCATATATGGGGAGTGTTATGTTTTGATCTTGACCACAAGTTATTTTAATCAAGGGTAACAAACAGGTATATATTATAAATACCATAAACTATATGAAGGTATTTGAGTAATCAAAAGATAATTCATCACCCTAAGTGAATTAAGAAAAATGTTTCATCTGTTTTCAAATAATATTGATTGTGAAATCCTTAATCAATGTGGAATAACATTTGAAAAGAGTTTCAAATCATATTTAAAGAATCAATTACTATAGTGTTGATAACTAAAATTATTTTGCCAAAGCAAATATATTTCATCTTATATTGTCTAAATTCAAACATTCTTGATGAAGAAATAATAATTACACTGAGAAACTGATCACTGAAATGTTAAATCAAACAACTTATGACTTTCATAATATTTAGGGGATCATGTCATATTATTAGAAATTGTACTTGATCTTTAAATATAAATCAATCAATTATTAAATTGATAATAAATTAAATTGTTTAATTTATTTAATCATATTTGATTCAGGATTATGATTTACATTTATATCAACTTATTAGGGAACATAATGGGTAACACATATAAGAACCACTTGTCAAAAGTTAAAATGAAATGATTAATCATGTGTAATTTGATTGTAAATTAATTTTAGAAATTGAGGACTAAAATATAATTAATACGGGGTTTACAATTCTAGATTTAGAAAAAAAACTAAATAGAGACTTGATTGAATAAATTATAAAATTATCTTAAAATAATATATGTTATATTATTTAAGAGAAAATTGATATTTTTGTTATTTATAGGATTTTTAGGTTTTCCTATAAATAAAATGTGATGCCTCTTATAATAGTACATTATATAACAATATATAGAAACACCTAAACACATAAGAAAAGAGCTAGCACTTAAAGGTATGACAATCCCTCTCTCCCAAAAAGGTTTAGAAGACTTTTATTGGTGGTTCATGAGGATTACTATTAGATGGTGGATACTTAGACGACTTGTGATTTGTGACAACCTAGCTTTGAAACAATTATTAAAACAAAAAAGAACATCAAATCTTTAGGTAATATTTGTATAAACCCTTAACAATGGATCTAGAGGTAGACCTTCAACGTCCTCTCCTCGTAGGGGAGGAGATAGTTCTCTCTATCGAGGAATCTCTCCTTGTAGTGCCTCAAGAGATCATCAGGGGAGGAAAAGGCTACCTCAAACCCACGAGGATGATGCTTCTAGTACTTTGAGTGTTGAGGAGGCGACCTTTGCCAATGGTCGTCAACCTAGGGTTTATATGGCTCAATTACCCCTTATGAAAGAAAGGATCAGTGAGCATTACATCTCCCATGTGCATGTATGATGTAACACCCTAGTATTTTCATACACTTTAAGCTTTATTTCTTGTAAATAATTACTATTTTTTGGGTGATTTTTTTGTATATAAAAAAAACTTAGCTTTACAGGAATCTGTAAAAATTTCAGTATAGTATCTCTATACCAAGAGATCTTAATTTATCGACAAATACCTGCAACACTTCAATATACCCATCAAACAAAGCCCAATTATTGTCCAATGGACTCATCATTTCGCAACACATCTCATCACAATCATTATAATTCATTTTAATGTAACATCATGTATGTAATTATAATATTCAAGACTCAAATCAAAATATATAATTATAAATTATTTGATACTATTAGTATAATCTACAACAAAAGCATAAGTATAACATCATGCACTAGCACAATTAAGTTGAATTTATAATTATATAATTTAAGGTAAATTAACATTGAGCTAAAAAAATTATTACAATCCTTTATAAAATTAACAAAGATCCCTAAATATCTATTATGTTACTTGACGTTGAGAGGTACTTGTAAATTAATATACTAGCAACAATTAAGTATGTAACAATAATTTACCTAAACAATTAAAATAAATACAGTGACATGTTTGAACACAATTCATCATAAGGTCTTATTCAATTACCATTCACACAATCTACTTCTAACTTACACGATTTATTTTCTATGTCAATATTTCTCATTTATCATTATTTCTAATACACATTGTCTTTCCTAAACTATAATCTTCATATTAATCTCTTTTTAACCTATATCCAATACTAGGTAGTTCTCGGTTTGCCTAAGTGCAGGCGTTATTTCTATTTACAAATAATCTAAATTCTCTACCCATTATCGGGTAAAACTCCTACATCCGAGAATACAATTTTCATTCCTTTGTATTGAACATTAACCTCAGTATCGGGAAAGATTAATTTCTTATGTCCGCTATCGAACTTTATTCCCATTGTCAGAACTAATTTATTCCGCCCCTTGTCGCGGGGTGACGCCAAATGGTGGATTAAGCCTCCTAAGATGGTGTTAGGAAAGGAAAGAGTTTTGGGTTTAACCATAAAATTATGATTATAAGGTTCATGAGTCGCCACCTAATATTATGGTTACTAGGAAACCTATGGCATGCTAGAGTCCGGGTAAGGGACTAGTTGTGCAAGGGAAATATACATCACCCTTAGTGCACCCTACCTGAGGTAAATTGCATTGTTATTTGAATGTTTTTCTAGGTCGCTTTTCTATCCATTGGTCTTGTCTAATGTTCAAGGTAGATCTCCTTTCATGAGAAAGTCTCTACCTTATGAAATTAAATCCTAACCATTTTAAAGTCTAAATTTTAGCATCGCATTTATTTTGCACTTTGTATCTTTAATACCTAAGAATATACTTTATAACGTAATTTTATACCTCAAATATTAAAGTCTACAGCTAAACCCTAAAACTTTAAATATAAAGTGAATAAAATGATTGGTGAAGGGTTTTTGATATTTTGACCAAACCCTAACGAATAATCATAAACTAATTACAATATTCAATTTTGTATTTCAAAACATGAGAAAGACGTTGTTTTATTTTTTTATATTAAAAGTATGCTTAGAAAACTTTTAAGATTTGGTTGTATGCATGAAAAAAAATTGTTTTTTTGTTTTTTTTTGTTTTTGTGAAAAAGGAAATTAATTTTAAAAAATTGAGATTTGTTTTTTAATATTAAAAAAAATTAAGAAACATTTCGGAGAAAACCGAGTATTTTAATACCGGATTTGTATCTTATAGTGTAAATATACAACCTGATATTATACAAAATTATTGAAAAAATATGGGAGAAGATCACAAATATTTTGAAATAACTTTTGGAAGGTTTTTGGAATTTTTTATTTTTTTTAATTATATAATATTAGCCAATGTGGAATAAGATTTGAAAAGAGTTTCAAATCTTATTTAAACAATAAATGACTATAGTATTGAGAACTAAAATGATTTAACAAAGCATACATTCTTCATGATATAACATTCTTCATGATATATTGTCTAAATTGGAACATTCTTGATGAAAAGATAATAATTACACTAAGAAACTGGTTATTAAAAAGTTAAATTAAACAAGTTATGACTTTTCTAATATTTAAAGAATCATGACAGGTTGCTACACAGTGCACTTGATCTTCAAATATAAATCAATTAATTGTTGAATTGATAATAAATTAAATTATTTAATTTAATTTATTTAATCCTATTTTATTTAGGATTATGATTTATATTTGAGCCAACTTATTAGGGAACCTAATGAGTAGCACATATAAGAACCATTGGTTAGAAGCTAAAATGAAATGATTAATCAAGTGTGACTTGATTGTAAATAAATTTTAGAAATTGAGACCAAAATATAATTAATACAAGGTATTACAATTCTAGATTTAGAAAAAAAAATCAAATAGAGACTTGATTAAATAAATTTCTAAAATTATCTTAAAATAATATATGTGATATTATTTAAGGGGCAAATTGATATTTTTGTTATTTATAGGGTTTTTAGGTTTTTCTATAAATAATATACTATGCCTTTTTTTTAATAGTACATTATATGACAGTATATAGAAACACCTAAATACAAAATAAAAAAGCTAGCACTCAAAAGTATGACAATCTCTCTCTCCCAAAAGAGTTTAGAAGACTTCTTATTGGTGGTTTGTGTGGATTACTGTTAAAGTTTGGATACTTGAATGGCTTGTAGTTTATGACAACCTAGCCTTGAAATAATTATTAAAAGCCAAAAAGAACATCAAATCTTTAGGTAATCTTTGTATAAACCTCAAATACCTCTAGATCTGTCTAATAGGATCCTTTAAACTCTTGAAAAATTTTAAATTTATTATTTTTGTTGCATGTATATATGTTGAGAAACTCAATCATCTACTATCATTATAAGAAAAAAAAATATTTTAGTATTCCTAACTTTTCTTCATTTGGTCTGCTTTTGTTATAGTTCTTCTTATTTAGTGCATTGAAGGTTAATATTTAATCTTCTTTTTCACTTTGATTAGTTTTTGTTTTGGTTAATCAACGTAACATCCCATTTGCTTTTATAATAATTGATTATAATGTTTTGGTATTAAAAAAAAAAAGGAGAAGTGATGATGCTCCAAAATCCAATATGCCAATAACTTGAGTTTCAGAGCGTTTGGATAACGAATGATCACACGTTCATGCTACTGCTGAACAATTGATTGACCAACTATAATCTTTCATCCCTGTACTTGATCCCTCCATGAGTCGCATAAATTGGTCACCTATGAAAAGCCATAAAAAGTTTAGATTGGATTTGAGCATTCATTTGTGAAACGTTGTGTCCTTTGGTTTTATTAATAGCATTTTATTTTGTTTTGTTATTTCTTATATTTGTGTAAGTGTGTTTCAGGATTGTTAGTGTTCGCTGTTTGATGCAACCATATTATTTGATAGTTTCACCCCCATTTAACTAGTATTTGCCTATGTTTTATATATAAAATGCCTTGATATTCTTTGTTTTATGTTTTGAAGGCACTTTTGGATGAAAGATGCAAAAAGGAGTAAATTGGAAGTAATTGGCAGATTTGATGTTTAGTCGATGTTTTGTGCAGAGCGTGAGTTCTAGAGATCAAAATGAAGTGATTCCAGTGGCACTAAAAAGCTAACATCCATACATTTCTGGAAATGCAATACAAGAAAAATAAAAAGAGAAAGATCATGGAAATCACATCCTGCAAAGTCAAATCTCGCATTCTGCCAGTGTTGACCTTTGGCCATTCAAAATTTAATATCTGGAGCTACAGAAGTCCAATTGATGCAAACTCAATTTTCGTGGATTCCTTATTCAAAGACCTATCCACACCCCAAATTTCAGCCAAAAAAAATGTTATATGAGGGAGATATGAGTTTTCAAAGATGACAACTGAATTCTGCCAGCAAACAGGTTTCGTGAAGAAACAAGTCCAAACTACATTCCGAAGCATCTAAACCGACATCCAAGTTTTTATATCAGCAATTTAGCTCCTCTAAGTCAGAGCTTGAAGATTTCATGCAAGGCTATTTCTCCTTTTAGGAAAAATAGTTATTGAAGTACTTAAATGTAAACTGACAACTCAAGGAAGGACTATTTTGTAAAATAGAGACTAGGGTTTCTTAGCATATAAAAAGAAAGAGAGAAGGAGGCAGCAGCTAGCAGAAAAGAGGGAGAGCAGAAAAGAGGCAGCAGCCAGCAGAGAATAAACACACATTCTCTCCTCTACAAACCCAAAAATCATGCTCTTTTCATTCTTTAGAAGTAGTAGTTCAATAGTTATGCAAGGCTAAGCTCTTTTCTTGGTTGCAAGGACATAACAAACCTTCAAATTTTAAGAACCGTGAGATTTATTCTTCCTTTTATTTTCAGTTTATGTTATGAATGAGTATGATTGTTTTCCTATGCATATTTCCTATGATTGTTGTTGATGATTGCTAGAGCGAACTCTAAGTTGTTGTTGTGAACAATCTATTGCTAAGTTTAATATCAAAACCGGAGTTGTGATATATGAACTTGTGAAGCAACTAAGCTTGATAATTGTGGCGGAACTATGTTATTGAACTTAGGGAGAACATTTGAACAAAGTGACACAAGCTGCGGACAGCTTGTAAGTTAATCTTGATGAAATTATCTAGTTCTTAAAGCTACCATTAAATTGAATCATTAGTGCGGACACTTTGATTGTTTGTTGGTTAGGATTAGTTATACGGCGGATCCATTAATTAATCAACGTTAAGAAAAGATAAAATTTCAGAACATAAACTGCAATTTTCGTTTCAAGGATCGGTTCTAATTTCCGTTGGTGGATGTGTGCTTGCGACCAAGGTTTGTTTTCTTGATAAGTTTCGGTTTTAATTAATTTTGTTTGCTAGTTTAATTGCTGCCATAGTTTAGATAATCCCAAACCAAATCCCCCCAATTACATAACGTACAACATAAAAATCTGACTTGAAACTTCCTCGTGGGATCGACCCCTTGCTTGCTCTATACTATCTTGTGTGTTGTATTTGAAGCTAGGGTAATTAATTTGTGCGACCGCGACATCGCAACACTGTTTCAGGTGATGTCGTATATACTCTATCTTTTTACCTTAGGACATTGAGGACAATGTCTCGTTTTGGTTCGGAGGGGAGAGGGTAGTAATTGACAAAAAAAAGGAGAAAGATCAAAGAATTGCACAAATATATACACAGATATCATTTATCATGGGAAACTGAAAGAATTGACTTAAGAGTCACGGAGTATCGTTTTTCACCATTTGACTAGGGTGAGAGAGACTAGCAAAACAAAATTCACACCAAAAAGAAACACAAAAACAATATGAGAAAAAGAATCAATCTTTATATAGAGGATCACTTAATTTAATAGAGTCATTTTCAATCGAAAAATTGTCAAAGTAAGCTTTCAAACGATGCCCCTTTACCTTGAAAACATTGTCATTCTTTGGATTTTTGATATCACTGGCCCCATATGGATACACAAGTTTCACAATAAAAGGACCGCTCTATCTTGATCTTAGTTTTTCAGGAAATAAATGGAGTCGAGAATTATAAAGCAAGACTTTTTGACCAACATTGAATGTTTTTCTCAATATTTTCTTATCATGAAACTCTTTGATTCTTGCTTTATGAATTCTTGAATTTTCATATGCATCATTTCTTATTTCCTTAAGCTCATTTATTTGTAATTTTTGCAGTTGACTAGCATCATCAAGGTTTGAATTAAAAGCTTTAATAGCCCAATAAGCTTTATGTTCAAGTTCCACAGGCAAGTGACAAGGTTTTCCATAGACTAATCTATAAGGTGACATACCTAATGATGTTTTATAAGCAGTTTGATAAGCCCAAAGTGCATCATTAAGTCTTAAAGACCAGTCTTTCCTAGCAGGGTTCACTATTTTCTCCAATATCTATTTGATCTCTCTATTAGCAAGTTCTACTTGTCCACTTGTCTGAGAATGATAAGGGGTGACAACTTTGTGTGTGTTTTCATATTTCTTCATTAAAGACTCAAATGACTTGTTTCAAAAATGTGTTCCACCATCACTTATCATGGCTCGAGGGATTCCAAATCGATTCAAAATATTTTTTTTCAAAAACTTTATCATTGTTTTGTGATCATTGTTTTGACTTGGAATTGCCACTATCCACTTGGAATTGCCACTATCCATTTTGAAACATAATCTACTACGACTAATATGTACAAGAAACCAAATGATGGAGGAAATGGACCCATGAAATCTATACCCCAACAGTCAAAGATCTCAATGACAAGAATAGGATTTAAAGGCATCATGTGACGTTTTGAATTAGATCCCAACTTTTGACAATTTTCACAAGTCTTACAGAATGCATGTGAGTCCTTGAACATGGTGGGCCAGTAAAATTCACTTTGTAAGATTTTTGCAATTGTCTTTCTTGATGAGAAATGACCCCCACATGTCTTAGAATGACAAAATTTAATGATACTACTTACCTCATTGTTAGGAATGCATCTTCAAAATATTTGATCAGTATAATATTTGAATAAGTTAGGGTCATCTCAATAAAAATTCTTCACTTCATTCAAAAACTCTTTTCTGTCTTGGGTACTCCAATTAGCTGGCAAATATCCTGAAGCAAGAAAATTGATATTTTTAGCAAACCAAGGCGTTGAACTAAGAGAAAGTAAATATTCATCAGAAAAGTAATCATCGATTGGTGTGATGTCGGATGTCGAATCTATTGTCAATCTTGACAAAAGATCCGTGACAACATTTCGTATCTAGGTTACCGAGAAGCAGGAAAGGACATGATGTCATATAGGTGATCGTGGATAGACTGACAAAGTCTTCTTTGTTTTTGCTTATGAATATGGGGGATTCGGTTGAAAACTAGCTCAATTATATATTAAAGAGGCAATGAGATTGCATGGTGTACCAGTTTCTATAGTTTTCGATAGGGATTCTCGGTTTACATCAAGGTTATGATCGAGTATCAATGGGCTTTAGGTACCAGATTGAATCTAAGCATAGCTTTAGGTACCAACCAGATTTTATTCAATATATTTTAAAGTTCTACATAAAATTTCAGCTCAATTTGATGGTCTGATTGAAAATTACGTCCAATAACATAAAACTAGTTAAATTGTGATTTTTCGTCAAATTTCAGAATTTCTCCAAATATTCTAAAATTTTAACCCAAGCTACGATATCATATTAGAAGGTTCAATGCTAATTTTTATAATTTTCTGATAACTCGATCGATAGTTATGAATTGTTTTTTGTTTTACATGAAACTAGTCAATTTATGATTTTTCGCCTGGAGATTTTACATTAATAATATCCATATATTAATTCAGGAAAATTTTAGAAATTAACTCTATTAAGTCCTTACTTGATTTTTCTAGGTCTATGGATATAATCCCTATATTAATTATATTTTAATCCTTTTTAAAAAAAAATATTTTTATTAAGTTATACTTAATTAAATCATCTTATTTTAATTTTTGACTAATGGTTTTTAATGTGTGTGACCCATTAGGTTCCTAATATGTTGATTCAAATATAAATTATAATTCTAATGAAATAAATTTAATTAATTTATTTATTATCAATTAAACAATTGATTAATTTATATGTAAAGATGAGGTGCATCGTCTAGCAATGTGTCATTATCCCTCAAATATTAGAAAAGTCATTAGTGGTTTGACTTAACCTTTTAGTAACCGGTTTCTTAGTGTAATTGATATTATTTCATTAATAATATTTTAATTTAACATTAAAGCATAAATCATGTTTGTTCTGTACATAATAGTTATTGATAATTCGAATAAGATTTGAAACTTTTTTCAAATCTCATTTTATCTTGGCCAAGGATTTCTCGATCAATACTATTTGAGAACAGATGAAACATTTTTCCTAATTCACCTAGGGTGATTAATCCTCTCTTGATCACCCAAGTACCTTCATATAGTTCATGCTATACTCAATGTCTGCCTTTTCATTACCTCGATTAAGATAACATGTAACAGGATCAAAGCATAATATTCTCTATATAAGATAACTTTGTGATCACAAGTCTAAGGATCACTTACACAACCATCACATGAGGTTTTCCATAGATATAAATGTTCTCTCCATATGAAATCATGTGGGTTAGTTTAGTGTACATGTCTTATGACAAACACCTACATATTAGTTGTAGGTATCTCTTATACATCAGCTTATGAGAACAATTGCTTCCTTTCATAAAAGAAATAACATAATATGTATCAGTCTTTACAACTTTAATGAATGCTCAGTATTTAAGAGAGCATCGGCCAGGAACATTTTAGGAACAATGCTTTGACGCAATAAGAATCTTATAATTATAACAACTTTGTAATTTTCATTGCAAAGCATTTTTTGTTCAATGGAATTTATCTTTACTCTAGATTCATTAATCTAATATTATATGAATATTAAAGATAAATTAATACTTTATTAATAATAAATATGTATTTTCATTAATATAATAATTCAATGTGTAACCAATTGATTGGTTGCAAGGCATATTAAACTAATAGTGTTTCCCCAGCCTAGATATGAATCTGTTAAGGGCAGCCAGTTTTCCCGTGAGACCTTAAACATCTTTGATCTTTTATGGAGGAATCATATCTAGGATCACTAAAATCTTCTCAGAGTTAGGCTCTATTCCCTTGCTAAGAACAAGGAAACCCAAAATGTTTCTCTCTCTAATGGCGAATACATATTTGGTTGGATTCAACTTCATCTAACAATTGTTCAACACAGAAAAAACCTCTTTTTCATGTGTTGTTCGAAAGTTATGCTTTTCACCAACATGTCATCCACATATGCCTCCATATTCTTCTCAATCTGGTGCTTAAAAACTTTATTGATCATCAGCTAGTATGTATCCCCTGTATTTTTCAGGCCAAAAGGTATGGCATAATAACAAAAGGTTCCTTTGTGATGAAGGAGGTTTTTTCCTCGTTTTTCAGGTGCATTGGGATTTGGTGGTACCTAAAATTAGTATCTAAAGAGTTTAAAAAATTTAAATTTAGCCATGGAATCTACTATCAATCTTTGAGAGAGGGAAGCTATCTTTAGGGGAAGCTTTATTCAAGTCAGTGAAGTCCACAAACATCTTCTACTTTCATTTGCTCTTCTTTACCATAACCACATTAGCCATCCAATCTGGATACATGAACTCACATTGAAGCCGACAACCCATAATTTATCCACTTTCATGGTTATTGCCTATTGTCTTTCTCCCCTAAAATTTATCTTCTTATGTTGGACAAGTGGATGGATTGGATTAACCTAGAGTTTATGGGTGGTTGTGTCTGGAATGATCCCTAACAAATCTGACATATAGAAAGCAAAATCCCCTTTGTGGGAAAAAGGAAGAATGGTCAGTAATTGCAATTTGTGCAGCTCTAAGGTGGAACCCATCTTGGTGAGTGCCCATTCTTGTCTAGGGTGGAACCCCTGACCTTTCAAAGCTGATTAAAAAGGTCTTCACCAAATTCATCCTAAAGGGGTCTATCCTTATCTGGGACATCACTTCCTTAGAGAGGATGTTGACAGAGCCGTCATCGTCTACTAATACCCTGTGAACCATGTGGTTGGCCAGAACTGCAAAAATGACCAGGGCATCTTCATGGGGATAAGTCACCCCTCTTTGTCCTCTAGAGTGATAATAATAGGTTTGTTCTATGGACTTTGTTGTCGAGCCACTATGAGAACCTATTTCTCATATTTTCTCTTGCCATTGGTGGTGTCTCCTCTTACTGAGATTCCTCTTAAGCTCATATTGATCTATGAGAGACTTTTGTTAGGTGGACTGGGCTTTTCCCTGTTTGGTTCATGTAAGTATTCCCCTTAACAAACTACTCCATGTATCATTTGGTTATCAACCTCTCAATATCCTTTCTTAAAGTGAGGTAATCTTCGGTGTCATGTTTTTTGTCTTTGTGAAAAAGAAAAAACTTCCTGGATGTACGGGTATATAGAGGCGATGCCATAAGGGGCGGATATTGAATGTAATCCTTCTCTTGATGGTTGTGAAAAATTAGGTAAGAGTAGTATTCAGGGGAAAGTTGTGCCTCCTTTTGAGGTGATGAACGTGTTCCCTTGCCAACCTCTTTTGATTTCGCCTTGAGTTATTCTTCTTACTGGGAGGGAAACAACTCCACCTAGGGTATTTTTATTCTAAGCCTCTTGATAAAAACATGAAGGTCTATGACGTAGAATATTGACTTCCTCTACCCGAATATGGTTCTCCATGACTTGTTTTACCTTCATTAGGCCTCTATCGTGCAAGGCATACAAGTCTCTCTATAGGGAGCACTCTTTTACCCCTCTTATCAGAGCCTCTAGGTTTAATGGTTTAATCAACTCTTCAACCTTGAGCATATCTTCATTGAACCTCTTCAGGTATGCTTGAGTGGACTCTCCTCCTACTTGGGTTATGCCAAAGAGTTTTGTAGAGCTTTTTTTGGTAGGGATATTGGTGTTGAACCTTGACACAAGTTTTGCATGGAGATCTCTGAAACCCATAATAGAGCCTACCTCAAAGCTTGTTTACCATGCTCTAGTCAACCCTTTAAAGGTCATTTGCAGGATCTTGCACGTGATATTAATGTCTTAGATGACTTACTCAGGGTTGTTGTGGATGTTTTGGACGTGTTTTCATGGATCTACCAGTCCATCATAGTTGTTCGAGGTCATCTTTATAGAGATATAATCCTTGAAGACATGAGTGCATAAGACTTGTTTGGATAAGAGGGATCCCTTTATCCCCTAGGGGCTATGGGTCTCATCATTGAAACATTTCCTAGTTATACTTCCCCCTGATTTCTGTCAAACTCTCAGAGTAACTAGAAGACTCTAGCGTGGAATGGTAAGATCGATAACTGAGCTCTTTCTTGTAGTAGTTGGATGGATCATGTCTAGAGTAATAGCTTTTCAAAAAGGTCTTATGTAGATAAGACCAGCCCCTCAGAGGGCTAGTGGGCTACTTGGAGTTCTGCACATCATTTTCCATGTTTCCTCGGGGTAAGACAATTGTTTTCTGGTAAGGAGGACATCTTGTGATTGTAGGGTTGGGATAGAGGGAGTTATCCTTAGGGGTGGTGCCTTTTTCACTGGGGCTTGCTGGGGTGGTGTGGTTTGGAGTTGCCCTTGACATGCTAGGATGGCTTGAGTAAGAGCTTGCACCTAATTAATGAGCTGTTGAAAATTTAACGAAGCTAGTGGGATAGATGTGCTGCTATCGTGGGGAGGTCCATAAAATGCCCCAACCAAGGGGTTTCTTGATTATCAGCTATTTATTATAATAAGAGGTGTCCAAAACTTGTTATGCAAGAACAATCGATGGCTTTTTGAACAGGTTTCCATAGATGATGCTAATTAATGATGCTCTAGAATCTAGTATGATAGGGAACTTGAGTTTTTAAGTGATTGGATAATTAATGATCACATGTTCATGTTAATTTTCTATTCTTCATAACTGAGGGTATAGAAGGTTGATGGCAGAGGCCTGGATTCCTGCAAAACAATCTCTTTTGGTGGGATATAGGGACCCTCTGATGATTAAGTCAGTGACTTTGAGTGATGAGCTGTAGTAAATAAGCATTAAACTCTAAGAACAAGAATGTTTGTTCTTAGTTCGTGTATGATAGATGCTAAAATATATTGTAAGAGAGTGAAGATTATGAACCATTTACCTGGGTTGTTCAGGGAGTATTTATAACCTTTGTACCTTGAACTTTCTTCCTTTTTATTCAAAGGGTCATAAATCTTTTCCTTCTTCATATCTAAATGGGGAGGAAGGCCCTTACATCAACATTCATATTGATGTAAATGTCTCTTGACATGGCATTAATATTAATGTCCTACATCATTTTGTACACAATATTAATATAGATATGATCAACCCTTATAATCAACATTAATATCGAGTAACGTATCGATGGCTCTCCGAGGACTTTTTTCATAGCTAGGGTGTAAGGAAATAATGATCCTAGATTCCTGTTTGGGATGCTTGCATCAGAAGTAATCCTAGGCTCAATGATGTTTGAGCCTGACATCTTGCTAGACCCACAGGCGCTTGGTCCTGGTGCGTAGTTGTGCCTAAGAGAGTTAGGTCACTACACCATTAAACAGTTTTACCGACTGATTAATTCCGTCAGTGTAAGACACATAATTCATTGGTAACATTTTTACCAATAGCATCACCGACGAAATATGTCTGTCGGAATATTGATTGTCGATAATTCCCATTTTCGTTGCTACTTCTGTTAGGGAAAAAAAAACACCGACGGTCTTACAGACGGGGGAAGCGCACCAAAGAAAAATATCCCGCTAGAACTTTACCGATGACTTATTCCATCTGTATTTCCAACGGTAAATCATCGACGGCCAGTCCATCGGTTATTGTGGCATGGGCAGTAAATATTTCAGAACTCTTGGTAAAATACCAACGGACTCTATCAGTCGATAATGTCAACGATAACTCACCGACAGAATGTATCCGTCAGTGATTGTGGCATGGGCAGTAAATTTTTTTCAACTCTCTGTTTAATACTGACGGACTTGGTCCGTCTATAAGGTCGTTGTTATTTATTTAAAAATATTTTTAAAAAATAAGTTTGAATAAATAATTTTTTTTCAAATATTATATTAATTAATAGTAAAAAAAACTAATTAACCAAATAAAATTGTATTAAACATTAAAAATATAAAAACAATGTTAAATAATATTCATCCAAATATTCATTACAAATTTAAAGTGTTTCAAAAACAAAATTAAACTAGAATAATGACGGAGGTAGGGGAGGAGGAGGAGGCTGGTTGTTCTTGGGACCGTATGGCTAAAAAGGGGCTGCACATGTATCATCACCCATCCTTGATCTAATGTCCATGACCATTTGACGGAGTTGTTCATAATTCATCAAGAGTCATTCATATTGTAAGGCTATGAACTCCTCAAACTAGGTGCTTGATACTGATGGAGAGCTTTTAACGGTTAAGACACTACGGGCCGCCCACAAGTTTTCTGCCGTAGTTTGGAGAGCCCGTAGACCCAATTTTTATCATGTCCACCAGACGATCCTACCTCCATCCACAAATCCAGATCGAAATCCAAATGGGTCGAAGGATCGTCCCTATATCTCTCCCTCAATCGACTATTAGAGGTCTCCTGAAAATTTTAAAAAAATCATCATATTCAATTCAAGAAAATAATAACTTATGAAATAAAATGATTGAACGAATATATTGAGCATGGTTGTTCACGAACTGTTGCACCCTCTTTTGGCGGTCTTGACTCCGCACGTGCGTCTTTACAAACAGCTCCATTGGGCTCGACTCACGTCCAAGAGACATAGCCTGTAAGGAAAACAAAGGTTGCAAGTTAAATATATTTATAAGCAATAACAAATTAATTACCGATATATTTCATTTAAATTAATCTTACCATCTGCTTCGCATGTGCACTGAACGGAACGGAGCCGTCGATGTGCGTGGTCACTGAACCATGAATTTATCGGTTCTGATTGTTGGCACCGGAATGTGAGCGTCGTGCGAACTACTCAGATGTCACGTGCTCAATATATTGCATCCATATATCCCTCGAGATGAATGGCGATTTGAATTCCTGCCAAACCGCCACCTCTTTCCAACCTTCTAGACCATTATCTCTCGCATATCTTTTTGCTTTTTTGTGTCATACCAAAAATTACGCAACCTACTTCCATAGTAACAAATTAGAATTTAGAACATAACATTATAAAACAAAAATTATATTACTTTTGATGTTACCTAGTTGCCGCGTGATTCTCCCATACCCTCCTCATAACATTGTTGTTCGCACTATCCCACTCAAATTTGTGTTGTGTATAAATAATTCATTTAAAATAAAAATAGTACAAGATATAAAATTATAAAAATAATTTATTAAAAATAAGCTAGAAATTAAATAAAATTAATAAAATATTAATTAATTGTTCATAAATTATGTTATAAGTATATAAAAAAAACTAAAACCTAAACAAATCGACATTGAAAGGTCATCCTTCCATTGTGCCTGGTATTTGCGGGTGAATTGACCTCGTTGTGAAAGCACACCGCCTTTGCATTGTGAAATCGCGCTAGAAGAGGCAGCATCACAAGTTGACAAAGGTGCCTTTTCGTGATCAGCACCTAGGAAATCATCCTTGCTGCTAGAAGAACTAGCTGCAACCGTCCGCTGACGACGTGTTATTGATTTCATTCAACGCATCTACACAAATTTATACGAATAATTACATAATTAACTTCGATTCTTTAAAAAAATTTCTGCAGCACCTCCCCTGTACTGGAGACTACCCACAATTTTCAAACCTGCAAATATTTACAATAATCACAAACCAAATGGCTCCATTGGAAAATCTTATATACAACCTAAAATCTATCGAAATTTAACTTCTATATATTTTCAACTAACATCTATAGAAATACATAAATGACAATTAAAATTAATGGAAATAATAAAAAAAACATAACAAGCAATAATAGAATAAAATTGAGATAAAAATAATTAAATTTAACTCTTCATTTCCAATTACCATTTCCATGGTAAATTCAACAATAACAATTAAAATTCAACAAAATTTTCAAATAATTATTACAATACAAACAATAAACTAATTAAATTTTCATTCTACACATCTACACAAATTTATATGAATAATTAAATAATTAAATTCAATTATTTAAAAAACATTCTTCAGCACCTCTCCTATATTAGAGATTACTCACAATTTTTATACCTACAAATATTGATAACATCCACAAGCCAATTGACTCCATTGCAAAATCTTATATACAACCTAATATCTATAGAAATTTAACATCTATATATTTTCAACTAACATCTATACAAATTCATAAATAATAATTATTAAAATTATTTGAAATAATACAAAACATAACAAGCAATAATATAATAAAATTAAGATAAAAAATTAAATTTAATTCTATATTTCAATTAACATTTTAAAGGTAAATTCAATAATAACAATTCAAATTTAACAAAATTTTCAATTATTATGGCAATACAAACAATAAAATAAATTGAACAAATAAAAAGAAAGCACTAAAGACTTTAGGACTTTAGGACTTTATGTTGCAAACTACAATCAAAACAATAAAAATGAAATGAGGAACGTGATGTAACCATATTATTCGATAGTTTCACTCACATTTAACTAGTGTTTTGCCTATTGTTTTATGTATAAAATGCCTTGATATTCTTTGTTTTATGTTTTGAAGGCACCTTTAGATGAAAGATGCAAAAAGGAGTAAATTGGAGGTAATTGGCAGATTTGACCCTCAGTCGATGTTTTGTGCAGAGCGTGAGCTCTAAAAGTCAAAACGAAGTGATTCCAGTGGCATTAGAAAGATAACATCCATACCTTTCTGTAAATCTAAGTCAGGAAAAATAAAAATACAAAGAGCATGGAAATCACATCCTTCAAAGTCAAAACTCGCATTCTGCCAATGTTGACCTTTGTCCATTCAAAATTCAATATCTGGAGCTGTAGATATCCAATTTATGCAAACTCAATTGTTTTGGATTCCTGACTCAAATGGCTACAAAAGTTTCAAATTTCAGCCAAAAATGATGTCATATGAGGGAGATATGATTTTGCAAAGATGACAACTGAATTCTGCCGGCAAACAGGTTTCGTGAAGAAACGAATCCAAATTACATCCCGAAGCATCAAAACCGGCATCCAAGTTTTAATTTCAGCAATTTAGCTCCTCAAGTAAATCAATCCAGAAGGTCAAGGAAGGCAACCACCAACCTCAAGCCTCCAACCTCAAACCACCAACCACAAACCAACTGCCAACCACCAGCTGCCTTCACACTACCACCATCTCTTGATGTTCACACTTGAACTTTGATTTTTCTTACTTACAATTTGTGTATAAATAGGCAGCTAAGTTCATGATATTAGAAGAGCCAAGAGAGAGGGAGAGGGAGTGCAGTAGAATCAAAGAAAGAAGGGTGGCAGCCATAAGAGAAGAAACACAAACTCTCCCTTCTACAAATCAGAAATCATGTATTCTTTCATCTTTAGGAGTAGTTGTTCAATAGATATGCAAGGCTAAGCTCGTTTTCTTGGTTGCAAGGACGCAAACACCTTCAGATTTCAAGAACTGTGAGATTTATTCTTCCATTTATTTTTGGTTTGTATTATGAATGAGTATGTTTGTTTTCCTATGCATATTTCGTATGATTGTTTATCTTAATTGCTAGAGCGGACTCTAAGTTATTATTGTGAACAATCTATTGCTAAGTTTGATATCAAAACCGGAGTTGTGATATATATAAACTTGTGAAGCAACTAAGCTTGGTAATTGAAGCAGAACTACGTTATTAAACTTAGGGAGAACATTCGATCAAAGCAACACAAGCTGACAACTTGGTTGTTAAGATTAATGAATTTATCTAGATCTTGAGGCTAACATTAGATTAAATCATTAGTGCGGACACTGTGATTATTTGTTGGTTAGGGTTAGTTATACGGCGGATCCGTTAATTAACCAATGTTAAGAAAATATAAAAATTCAGAATATAAGCTGAAGTTTCGTTTCAAGGATCGGTTCTGATTTCTGTAGGTGGATGTATGCTTGCAACCAAGGTTTGTTTTCTTGATATGTTTCAGTTTCAATTGATTTTGTTTGCTAGTTTAATTTCTTCCATAGTTTAGATCATCACAAATCAAAATTCCCCAATTGCATAACATATAGCATAAAAACCTGAACTAAACCTTCCTCGTGGGATCGACCCCTTGCTTGCCCTATACTATCTTGTGTGTTTTAAGCTAGGGTAATTAATTTGTGCAACCGCGACATCGCAACAGAACGCAGTGGAGAAGAGAAGATGAATGAGGAGGAACGGAAAAAAAATGAACCATGGAAGGGGGGCTGGGTTTTACACTACAATTTTACCGATGGAAATTAGAATAATATTTTCCTGGTGGTGGCATTAAATTTCCGTCGATAAATTCCGTCTGTATTGTTTTGAATTTCGCACTGAAATTTTAAAAATCCCTCTAGAATTTTTGAAGTTCGTCGGCACGTCCGTCGGTATACAGGTTTTAGAGCATGCGCGCATTGGATTTTCAGCGTCCGTCGATGATGCCATCAGTAAATGGGCTGATCAACCTAGCACATTGACAGTCACACGCATTGGAATTTGCAGCGTCCATCGGTGATTCTGTCGAAAATAGCGTCGGTGATTGTGGCATGAGCAGTAAATTTTTAGCAACTCTCGGTAAACTATCGACGGCCACAGACCGTTGGTATGGTCGTCGGTGATTATTACAAATGCAGTAAATATTTTGCAACTCTCGGTAAAATACCGACGACTTTAAACCATCGGTATGGATGCCGGTATTTGTGTCATACTTTTACATGTTTTGTTTGTATTGCTTATTTATCCTCCTACACAAACACTTAAATTGCAAGCTTACCTCACATCATAATAACAATAGCAAACAATTATAAAATAAATATTCCGTGTTCCAAAATATCATCCATAATATTATATTATAAAAAAAGGCTTTACACTTTCATGTTCTGATCATATTTAGTCAGAATTTTTGTCTTCATCTTCAATTGAATTGTTATCAACTTCATCACACACTTCAATGTGGTTATCATTTTATTCATCAACATTCTTTAGTCCACTAGAGCTCAAAACAACATTCAACTCCTCTGTGTCAACATCAACAAGACTATCATCGAAAACATGAAAATTTGAATTTTCTTCTAAGTCAATCGAAGGAGCAACTCGATATGGTTCAACCAACTCAATAACTTAAAAGACTTCATCTATCACACTTGTGTCTTCGTTCTCATCTTGAACAACCTCGACACGACCCTTGGGTTTTGTTTTTAAAACGGATAACCAATCAACTCTTTATTGATCCTTTCTAAATGAAGGGGTGTATGTATAATAAACTTGTTGGCATTACTTTGTGAAAACAAAGACATCGTTTACGTTGCGGAGTCTAGCTTTTAAGTTGATTTCAACGAGACTATAGTGAGGATCTACTCTGATTCCTTTGTTAGTTGTGTCATACCAATAGTATTTGAATAAAAACACTCTATTTTGCTCGCTATGATATTGCAATTCGACGACCTTTTCTAATTTCTCATAGTAGTCAACTTCAAACTCACTAGAAGTCGATCCCTTAATACAAACATCGTTGTTATATGTCTTTCTTCAATGCCCGTATTCTTTAGTATGAAACACATATCCATTGATAAAATACTCGTTATAGCACCTGACTTTTCTTTCAAGGAACAAGCTTAGTAAAGACAGTGAAATATCAGCACTACCTCCCATTTGATTAACCTTGTATATCAAATACAACAATAATCAATAAACGGACATTCTGTAATATTGACATACAGTTACCTTGCAAGAGATAATGAGTTTGTGATAGGACTTACATGTGTTCTAAACCACGTGGCAAATTGTTCATCTTGTAATTGAAAGATTTGGGATTCGTTCAGCTGTGAGTTATTGGACAGTAAATATCATCAATGTTGCCTGCAAGGTTGTTCCAAATTACATGAGTTTATGATATCACAATATATAAATAGTACACTTTTGACAAAGTTTAAGTAGTATATCTACTTACTTAATAAAAGGTCTCGACTCATCACAGTTAAATGGAACATAATTGTGTGCTTGTCTGAACTCTATTTCTGACATATATCTTCACCTTATGGCATTTTTAGGTGTGGGTCATCCAGGATTGGAGAATATTGACAAGTTCCCACTTGAAGGCACTCCACCACCATCATCATTCCGTGGAACACGGTTGATTCTCGTTCTCAAATGAGGTTCGGAATAGTACGAGATAAATGTTGAAATCTCCTCAACAATATAGGCCTCACATATTGAAGCCTCAACATGCGCCTAGTTCTTAACCCTTTTTTAAGATTGAACAAGTACCTGCATATATAGAATTAAACAAAAATTATCAATTAAAAAAACAATGAAAAAACTTTTCATTATGAATTACATTGCAACTATAATATCTAACCTCTCGAATGGATACATCCATCTATACTGGACCGGTCCTTCAACTTTTACCTCATATGGTAAATATACAGGTAGATGCTCCATTGAGTCAAAAAATGATGGATGGAATATCATCTCAAGTTTGCATATTATCTCGACGATATTCGTTTCAAGCCTTTCAATGTGATCAATATGCAACTTACTGGAACATATATCTCTAAAGAAATGACTGATCTTTGTGAGTGTATCCCATATCTCCTTTGGCAACAAATCACGAAAAGCTAATAAAATAAGTGTTTGCATAAACACGTGGCAGTCATGACTCTTCATTCCATATAATTTGCATTCCTCCATATTAACCAGCCTTGAAATGTTCGAGGCATGTCCATTGGAAAAACACAGACTCTTAAGCCATTTAGAGACTAGTAGTTGTGTGTTTTTCTCTAACATGAAGCTTGCTATTGGTTTTGCAACCCATGACCTATCACAAACCAACTCCATATTTTTACAATTACAGAACAATGTCAAATCCAATCTAGCCTTGATGTTGTCCTTTTTCTTCCCCTTCACATCCATGACGGTGTTGAAAATGTACTCAAAAACATTCTTTTTAATGTGCATTACGTTAAGGTTATGGCGGAGGAGATTGATCTTCCAATAAGGAAGCTCCCAAAAGATACTTCGTTTTGCCCAATTATAGGTCAAACCAAAACCAGGAAACTTTTGCTTGCCTGAATGGAGACCAATCACAATGTCATTGTACTTTGATATAACATCATGCAATTCTTCACCAGAAAGACGCAGGGGTACAACATCCTTTTCAACTCTGCCAACAAAGAAATTCTTCTGTTCTTTTTATACCTGTGATTCAGTGGCAAAAAAACAATGGTGACAGTTAAAAAAAGAAGCTTTACCTCCGTTTGTTAGCGTGAATGCCTTGTTGTTTTCCATATAGTATGAACATGCTAGTTTTTCATGCATGCTCCAACCAGAAACCATTCTATAAGCTGGGAAATCATTGATAGTCCACATCAAAGCCGCTCTTATAACAAAATTCTGTTTCCTCGAGATATCATAAGTCAAAGCTCTAGAGTACCACAACTGTGTCAACTCATCAATCAATGGTCGAAGATAAACATCTATATTCTGGCCCGGACTACTCGGACTTGGTATGACCATAGATAAAAACATGAACTCCGACCTCACACACATCCCTGGTGGCAAGTTATAAACTGTCAGTATGACAGGCCAACAGGAATAAGGAGCAGCAAATGACCCGAATGGGTTGAATCCGTCTGTACGCAACCCAAGACGCACGTTCCTTGATTCAGCTGAATTGTAAGGATGCACATTGTTAAAGTGTTTCCATGCTTCACCGTCAGAAAGATACACCATCACTTCATCAATCGTATTATAAGATTGGCGCCATGTCATGTGCTCAGCAGTCCTTGGTGACATAAATAACCTCTACAATCTAGGTGTGATTGGGAAGTATCTAAGTTTTTTATATGTCACGAGAGTCTTTCCCCTGCCAGTTATGGGTTTGTAATGGGAATGCCCACATGTCATGTGATTAGTACTTAAAAGTGTATTTTTATCAAGGTTTTATATCATCATTTTGCACTTGAAGTATCAATAACTCCTTAACTAAAACATGTTTTATAATAACAAGTTTGATACCATAAGATACCTTTAATTTATAGTAAATGTTCATCTTAAATACAGGCCTATCACATAAATGAAAGGATTGATTGATGAGTTGAAGTACTGAAATTGAAAGGACAAAGAGAGGGCCAAACTTAGAAAAGAGATGTTGGTTTAGTCCAAACTGGAACACTATCCGGTCATCAGGTCATATCTGGAGCTGTAGATCTTGGATTTAGGTCTGCTTTATATGGATGGAAAGCTAAAACATAGGCCTAAAAATTTTATGGGAGTCCAAGATTTAAAAAATCCATTTTCAAGTCCAAATTATAGCAACAACGAAGAAGTCTGAATCTGTTTTACAGCCTAGACATTGTTCAGTGTTTAGCCTATATCTCGAGTTCTAGAAGTCCAAATGACCCTAATTTTTTTTTCTAGAAAGCTGAGATAATTTCCTAGAACTTTCATGATTTAAATCTGTTTGAATTCTGACGTTACCAATGATGTTTTGTTTAGACAAGAAGATAAGGATTGTCACCAAGTCAAGAGTTGGCCACCCACTCAACAATTAGTCATCAAATCAATAGTTCTAAATTTTGACCTATAAAAGGAGGCATTTGCCATGCATTTAGGAGCTTTGTTCAGATCAAGATCTTGTTCTTGCTCTCTCTCTCTCTCTCTTTATATTTTTGTAATGCTTAAGTTTTTCTTTCATTAATATCATATTATGCTTTTCATTTTCTTTCCTTTACTTCTTTAACTTGTATCTTATTTATGTTCTTATCTTGTTTATTTATGTTTCTCTTCTTCATTATGTTTAGCTAAGTTTATTATGTCAAGGTGAAAAGGTTACACTAATGGTGTAAGAATAAGTATAATATAAATTCAATATGGACTTCAATGCTTATATCCTAAACAACTTGCTATTAACATGTCTTATCTTTTTTATCTTATCAATTCTTAATACCTTGCTTGTTAAATGGTTGCTTGTTAAATGGTTAATCTAGATTTGTGTTGTATAACACTTGGTACAACAAATGCTTGGCACTTTCATAGCTCAACCGTATGGTATAACCTATACATGTGCTATGAAAGGAACTTGATTTGTTGTTAACATAAGTTAGCATCATGAATTCCTGACAATATTTAAAAGTTTGGTGTTACTTAAATAAGATAATTAATATGATTATGTTAACAATTTATAATGAGCTATTAATGACAAATCATCCGATTGGAACCTCCTTTATATGTGGTTTCCAGTTGAGTAATAAAGAGAGTTTATACTATACTTGTTTGAAATATCATTAGTGGATCCTCTAACCTTGACATTTATTTTTATTAGTGTTTAATCCTCACATTAATCTTACATCTCAAAGTCCTCTTTAACTTATTATTGTTGTTGTTGTTGTTGTTATTGTTGTTGTTTATAATTTATATATTTAACCTCCTTGTGGTTCGACCCCGGTCTTGTCAGGTTATTTATTAATTCGACACTCCTACACTTGAGAGAAGACATCAATCTTTTGGTCGTGTCATCATGCACTTGGTCAGCTTATCATTTTCAAGGTAGTATAATATGCAGAAGTTAGGGCACATGTCAATTTTCTGGTATCCTAAACCGAGGGGTTTCATCATAGACTTTGCAGCATAGAATTTCTCTTTCAGCCTATTCTCTTCAGGTAAAATGCTTCTCGCCCATTCGATAATTTTGTCATAACTAGCCTCACTCAACCCGTGATCTGACTTGATGGTGAGCACCTGTGCTATGACCGATAATTTACTGTGGTTCGTGCATCTGTATTAGGTTCTTCTTCTACGATTGGACATTGACTGACATTACCTTGATTCATTCTTATTGCATCCATAACCATATTTCTGTAAGGTTACTATTGTCATCTACAACTTCATGCACGTTGCTAGCACTAGAAGTTGACCCAACCATCTATTCTACCATGCTCTCATTAGGAACGAATAGTTCTCCGTGTGCATACCGACACAGGTAATCCTCCATGAACCCTTTGGTTAGAAGATGCATCGTTACAACATCTTGATGCATAAACTTTTTATTTTTACACTTCATGCATGGACACCTAATACTACCATCAGTAAAATTCATCGGAATAAATATTGTGAAATTAATAAAACCCTAAACCCCATTACAATAATCCATTCTTCGCAATCCTTGGGGTGAGTCTCGATACATCTATGACATCTATCGAACCTCTATAAAATTATGATGACAACATGTATTAATTAACTATGTTACGTAAATAAATTTGAAAAAATATTGGTTTGCCCTGACATTATCCAACAAATTAAAAAAACACTTATGTTAAATATTTATTATCAATTATTAACGTCCATACAAATTTATACATATATAAATTTACGGAAATCACAACTCCGCAATAGAATTGATAAAAATTAAAACGGACACGTTAAACAAGATATTATTTATTTCATCATAACACATCTAATTCAGTGTAATTCAAACAAAATTTCAACAATTTACAAACAAATACAATTTGATAAAATCTAAAACAAACTATAACAACTACAAAATTATACATTCATACTACAAGTTTCTTTGACAAATAACAATAAAACAAGTACATACGTTAACAAATTACATATACTAAAAAAACAATAAAAAATAATAAAATTGACATTTAAATGTTAAACTAGAAAAGATAAATTTACTTACAAAAAATGATAAAATCCACAATAAATTAATCGGAGAACGGATGTTGTGACCACATATAAAAGTATAAGAAACTTAAATGCTTGTGTTGAGATGAAGGGGAGAGTTGGGATGGGTAGTTGGTTGTAGTTTGGGAGGGGAGAGTTGGGACGGGGAAGAAGAAGGAGAAATAGAGGAGGAGAGAGTCGGTAGAGTGTGTATATATTGGCTTTTACCGATGGAATCACCAATGGCCCCATCCCGTCGGTATACCCATCGGTAATTCTGATGGTGAATGGGCCACGTCACTGTACGGAGATCCCGGTTTGAATCCTTTGGTCATTCCGTCGGTAAAATCATCTGAAAAAAATTCCATGTCATCACACTGTTTCTTCTTTTCAAAATTCTATATATTCTGTCGGCAATACGGTCGGTATATACCGACCGTATTGCCGATGGAATCTATGTCGTCAGTAATTATTACCGACAGAAAAGGTCTGTTAGTACAGACTAACAAAATTAGAGACGAAATTATATCTGTCGGTAAAAATGACCGACAAAAAAAATTCCGTCAGTAATTCCGTTTGTTTTCGTTGATTTTCTATTAGTGAGTCTGACATCTTGCTAGACCTACGAGTGCTTGGACCTGGCGCGTAGCTGAGCCCATGAGAGTGGGTATGATGCCTTTCCAAACCCTTTTTCCATGGATTTTGACTTTTGTTAAGCTTTTATGATGAGTTGTCTTTCTCTTGGCTCTTCTATATATGGGCCTTTTGAGTAAATAGATTTTTGCACAAAATAAGTTGATCCATCACGAGGTATGCTTAATTTATGTTTCCGACGTTTTGTAATTTGATACTTTCAGGATATTCATCAGATTCATATGAGAAGTGATGCAACCATATTATTCGATAGTTTCACTCACATTTAACTAGTGTTTTGCCTATGTTTTATATATAAAATGCCTTGATATTCTTTGTTTTATGTTTTGAAGGCACTTTTGGATGAAAGATGCAAAAAGGAGTAAATTGGAGGTAATTGGCAGATTTGATGTTCAGTCGATGTTTTGTGCAGAGCGTGAGTTCTAGAGATTGAAATGAAGTGATTCCAGTGGCACTAAAAAGCTAACATCCATACCTTTCTGGATATGTAATGCAAGAAAAATAAAAAGATAAATATCATGGAAATCACATCCTGCAAAGTCAAATCTCGCATTCTGCTAGTGTTGACCTTTGGCCATTCAAAATTTAATAACTGGAGCTACAGAAGTCCAATTGATGCAAACTCAATTTTATTGGATTCATGACTCAAAGACCTATCAACGCTCCAAATTTCAGCCAAAAACGATGTCATATGAGGGAGATATGATTTTTCAAAGATGACAACTGAATTCTACCAGCAAACAGGTTAAGTGAAGAAACAAGTCCAAACTACATTCCGAAGCATCTAAACCGACATCCAAGTTTTTATATCAGCAATTTAGCTCCTCTAAGTCAGAGCTTGAAGATTTCATGCAAGACTATTTCTCCTTTTAGGAAAAATAGTTATTAAAGTACTTAAATGTAAACTGCCAACTCAAGGAAGGACTATTTTGTAAAATAGAGACTAGGGTTTCTTAGCATATAAAAGAAAGAGAGAAGGAGGCAGCAGCTAGCAGAAAAGAGAGAGAGCAGAAGGAGGCAGCAGCCAGCAGAGAATAAACACACATTCTCTCCTCTACAAACCCAAAAATCATGCTCTTTTCATTCTTTAGAAGTAGTAGTTCAATAGTTATGCAAGGCTAAGCTCTTTTCTTGGTTGCAAGGACATAACAAACCTTCGGATTTCAAGAACCGTGAGATTTATTCTTCCTTTTATTTTTAATTTATGTTATGAATGAGTATGATTGTTTTCCTATGCATATTTCCTATGATTGTTGTTGATGATTGCTAGAGCGGACTCTAAGTTATTGTTATGAACAATCTATTGCTAAGTTTAATATCAAAACCGGAGTTGTGATATATGAACTTGTGAAGCAACTAAGCTTAATAATTGTGGCGGAACTACGTTATTGAACTTAGGGAGAACATTTGAACAAAGTGACACAAGCTGCGGACAGCTTGTAAGTTAATCTTGATGAAATTATCTAGTTCTTAAAGCTACCATTAAATTGAATCATTAGTGCGGACACTTTGATTGTTTGTTGGTTAGGATTAGTTATACGGCGGATCCATTAATTAATCAACGTTAAGAAAAGATAAAATTTCAGAACATAAACTGCAATTTTCGTTTCAAGGATCGGTTCTAATTTCCGTTGGTGGATGTGTGCTTGCGACCAAGGTTTGTTTTCTTGATAAGTTTCGGTTTTAATTAATTTTGTTAGCTAGTTTAATTGCTGTCATAGTTTAGATAATCACAAACCAAATCCCCCCAATTACATAACGTACAACATAAAAATCTAACTTGAAACTTCCTCGTGGGATCAACCCCTTGCTTGCTCTATACTATCTTGTGTGTTGTGTTTGAAGCTAGGGTAATTAATTTGTGCGACCGCGACATCGCAACAAATTTTGGCGCCGTTGCCGGGGAAGTAATTTTAATTGATTCTTGTGCTTGTACTATTATTTTTATTTGCTGTGATTCAAAAAAAAAAAAAGAGAAACAGAATTTTTGCTTGCGGCGGTACTGTTCACTTGCGGTAGCGGTACTGTTCAAAACAGAGTTTTTGGTGGAATTAGATATTGGCCTTTTGTTTTCTGAAGGGAAACGACATTCTGAACAGGATTAGTGATACATCACTAGCCCCACCCTATTGAGGCCAAATTCCGCTGGTTTCTAGTGTTTTTAGGCAGTTTTAGTTTTCTACCGTAGGATTTTCGTACAATTTGCATTGTTTTTGATCTCTTGTGTGGTTACTTTCTTTTGAATTTTCTTAGCAATTTATGCCTGTGACCCGTTCTACTAATCAAATTCAAGTGCAGGTTGATCTTGAAATAGAAAGCACTTTAAGCTCGCCTCAACACAATGGCGGTTGCACGACAACAAACACTCAAGGAGCTTGCTGCTCCTAATGTGGAAAATCAACTATTGTGCATAAACATTGACAATAATGTAAACTTTGAGCTCAAATCTGGTTTTATACATTTGTTACCAACATTTAATGGTCTTGCAGGAGAAGATCCTCATACTCATCTCAAGGAGTTTCATATGGTTTGTGTTGGCATGAAACCGAATGGAGTTGATGAAGAACAAGTTAAGTTGAAAGCTTTCCCTTTCTCTTTGAAGGGGGCAGCAAAGGCATGGCTTTTCTCTATTCTCCCAGGATCTATTGGAACTTGGAATGCCATGAAGAAGATTTTCCTTGAGAAGTATTTTCTAGCATCTCGAGTTGCCAACATAAGGAAAGAAATATGTGGGATTCGGCAATCTCATGGAGAGACTCTCTCCGAATATTGGGAAAGATTTGAGCAACTCTGTATTCAATGTCCTCATCATCAAATACCCGATCAGCTACTCATTCAATATTTCTATGAAGGATTGATGCCTACTGACCGTAGTATCATTGATGCTGCAAGTGGAGGCGCATTGGTGGATAAGACACCCGAGGCTGCACGCCAATTGATTTCAAACATGGTAGCCAACTCAAAACAATTTGGCACTCGTGGAGACTTCTCCAACAAACAAGTAAATGAGGTAAGTATTTCTAACCTTGAAAGTAAAGTTAATGATCTTACTTCTCTTGTGCGTTCTTTGGCTTGTGGAAATGTGCAGCAGGTGAAAGTTTGTAGCATATGCTCCTTACAAGGACATGCTTCGGATATGTGCCCAACAATGCAAGAAGACTACATTGAACAAGCTCATGCAATTGATAGAGCATTCAACGGACAGCCCCAGCGTAAATATGATCCCTATTCCAACACGTACAATCCCGGATGGAGAGATCATCCCAACTTACGCTACGGCAACCCATCCCAACCAGGCAATCAAGGCCGACAGTTCCATCCCCATAGATTTCAATCCCAACAGAATTATCAAGCAAGACAACCTCCTCCATTCACAAACTCCAATATTGTGGGGTCGTCATCCAATGATGATCTTCGTGAGATGATGAAAACTTTGACTTCTAATACTGTTACCTTGCAACAAAATGTCATGTCTTTTCAACAGGAAACAAGGTCAAGTATTCACAACTTGGAAAAGCAAATGGGGCAAGTAGCTTCAAGTGTGGGGAAATTGGAAGCACAAATGAATGGAAAGTTACCCTCCCAAGCATTAAATCCAAAAGAGAATGTTAGTGCAATCATCTCCCGAAGTGGGAAAGAACTTGAAGAGCAAAGGTCAAAACAGATTGAGATGGAGGATGAAGAAGAGATAGAAACTAAATTGAGTACAAAGAAGGAACATCCTCCTCCTCCACAAACTGAAATAAAGACCAACACTCCAAAGGTAACTCCTCACTCAGTTAATTCTAGTTTTAAAACAATTCCACCCTTTCCTGTGAGTTCTTCAAGGTCAAAGAAAGAAGACAAAGAAAAAGAGATTTTAGAGGTTTTCAAGAAAGTGGAACTCAACATTCCTTTGCTTGATGCTATCAAGCAAATTCCCAAGTATGCCAAATTCTTGAAGGAGTTGTGTACTACCAAGAGAGCTTTCAAACTGAAAGGTCATGAAACGGTAAGTATGGGTGAAGTTGTATCTGCCATTGTTCAAAAGAATCTGCCTTTGAAACAAAAAGATCCAGGTGCATTTACTATCCCATGTGTTATTGGTAATGCTAGTTTTAAAAGAGCTTTATGCGATTTAGGTGCATCCATTAGTGTTATGCCTAAACATGTTTATGATTCTATTAGTCTAGAGCCTTTGAATAAAACTAGCATTGTCATACAACTTGCGGATCGTAGTTTTGTTTACCCACTTGGTGTGATAGAAGATGTCCTAGTCAAGATTGATAGTTTGGTTATTCCATATGATTTTTATATTCTTGATATGGAACATGATTCTTGTGATTCATCAACCAGCACTCCTATATTGTTTGGGAGACCATTCTTGAAAACCGTCAACGTAAAGATTGATTGTGGTAAGGATACCTTGTCTATGGAGGTAGGTGATGAAGAAATTGAATTCAATTTTCATGATGCAATGAAATATCCTTATAGCAATGTTTATTCTATCACATGCTATGATCAAATTGATAAGTGTGTGCAGCAAGTTTTTGATTTTGATTGTGAGGATGGATTAAGCGTAGCTTTGAGTTATGGCTATGATTTTACCAAGATAGAAAAGATGGAGAGGCATGTATGTGTTCCCCGAAACGTGCTCATCACGGACAGTGAATGGGTGGCGCCTATCCTTTTGGTGCCTAAAAAGATTGGAATTACGTTGGAAGAAATACAAAATGATGCTTATGAGAATGCAAGGATTTACAAAGAAAAGACTAAGAGTCTCCATGACCGAATGATTACAAGAAAAGAGTTTAATGTTGGAGACAAAGTCCTTTATCATTCGCGTTTGAAACTTTTTCCTGGAAAGTTGCGCTCTCGTTGGATTGAACCATTTGTTGTTTCTAATGTTTTTTCTTATGGTGCAGTTGAAATTACAAGTTTAGAAACCAACAAAGTACTCAAGGTCAATGGGCATCGCTTGAAACCTTTCTATGAAGGTTGGACGACAGAACTCACCGCTTCTGCGGAGTTAGCTGAACCAATCTATGAAGAATGAGCATGTAACATGTCGAGCCAATGACATAAAACAAAAGCGCTTACTGGGAGGCAACCCAGCACACAAAAAAAAAACAGATTTGCTTTCTTTTTCCCTTATCTTTTATTTTTCACATTTTACTTTATTTTTGTCATTCTCCAATATTCCTTTTCTTTTATTTCAACTTTGAGGACAATGTTGTGTTTTAAGTGTGGGGGTATTGGGAGAATGTTGGTTTTCTAATTTTGGTTTTCTTTGTTATTTTTCAAAATAAAAAAAAATTATGTTTGATCTTTTGAACTCCAATTGGTTTTTGAGAATATGAGTATTATGTATGAGAATTAGTTGAGATAGATGAAGATATAAATCAAATGAAGGGGTGTGCATGCAAGTTTTAAGGTTTAATTGGTTTAGGGATTGACTTTGAGAATATGCCATGTTGACTTTATAGTGTTATACCAATGCAAGCTTTTGAGCCTTCAACATTATATTCTTTGATTGTGCCTTCTTTCAATGATATGTATCTTTAGAACTTGCTTCATATCTTGTTGAGATTTCATTCATATTACATACATACATGAAGATGATAAAGGCATTAGGAATTTTAACCACTTGAGCCAAAAAGCCAACCTAAAGCATATTATCCTTAGTGAGCCCCCTTTGAGCTTGTTTATCTTTTCTTTGCTTTATCCATGTATAAGCCTTAACTTTTTATATGTTTTCCTTTTCCCCTGGCCAAGGATTAGTAGAGCGTATACTTATGATATCTCATGGAATTATGGTTGGAAATTATGTGAAAAGAAAGAAGAAGTGATGTTTGATGAAAAGATGGGCAAAGTTGCCAAAGGCAAAAAAGAAAAAAAAAAGGAAACAAAAAAAAAAGAAAGAAAAAGAAAAAGAAAAAAGTGTTCCTTTATGTTCTTAAGATTTTATATTGAAAAAGCTTGAAATCAAAAGAAGTTAAGCATTGATGATTAAAGATGGAAAATTTATGTGCTTTGATGGAATATCTTGTTTGAAATATCATTTTTCAGAATGCTCTACTTTCTTTGGTTTGAACCTTTTCTTTTACTCTCTTTTACCTCACCTTTACCTTAGCCCCATTACAACCAGAAAATAAGACCTTTTGATTCATGCATTGTTTGTAATATGTTATTAATGGAGATGAGATTGAAGAGCAAGCTTATGGTAGAACATATTCATTGATTGAATTTGAGAGATTTAAACACATAAGCCCTAAACACGTGAGTGTTGAAGTGTATATCAATGAGAGGACCTATCACTTTGGCATGACATAGATTTCATTTAAATCTCGACGATTAATTGAATTTTGAAGTTTGCATGTAAATAAATTCATGAAAATTTATACTCTTTATCCTTCTTAATTGTGTTCTTGTTTATAATGCATATATTCTTGGATATTGATGGGAGATTAGAAGATTAGTCATAGTGATTTCATTTAATTTAACTTCAATTTGATTTTACCTATCCTTTCTCGAGGACGAGCAAGAGCTAAGTGTGGGGGTATTTGATGCAACCATATTATTCGATAGTTTCACCCACATTTAACTAGTGTTTTGCCTGTGTTTTATATATATAATGCCTTGATATTCTTTGTTTTATGTTTTGAAGGCACTTTTGGATGAAAGATGCAAAAAGGAGTAAATTGGAGGTAATTGGCAGATTTGATGTTCAGTCGATGTTTTGTGCAGAGCGTGAGTTCTAGAGATCGAAATGAAGTGATTCCAGTGGCACTAAAAAGCTAACATCCATACCTTTCTGGATATGTAATGCAAGAAAAATAAAAAGATAAATATCATGGAAATCACATCCTGCAAAGTCAAATCTCGCATTCTGCCAGTGTTGACCTTTGGCCATTCAAAATTTAATATCTGGAGCTACAAAAGTCCAATTGATGCAAACTCAATTTTATTGGATTCATGACTTAAAGACCTATCAATGCTCCAAATTTCAGCCAAAAACGATGTCATATGAGGGAGATATGATTTTTCAAAGATGACAACTGAATTCTGCCAGCAAACAGGTTAAGTGAAGAAACAAGTCCAAACTACATTCCGAAGCATCTAAACCGACATCCAAGTTTTTATATCAGCAATTTAGCTCCTCTAAGTCAGAGCTTGAAGATTTCATGCAAGATTATTTCTCCTTTTAGGAAAAATAGTTATTAAAGTACTTAAATGTAAACTGTCAACTCAAGGAAGGATTATTTTGTAAAATAGAGACTAGGGTTTCTTAGCATATAAAAAGAAAGAGAGAAGGAGGCAGCAGCTAGCAGAAAAGAGGGAGAGCAGAAGGAGGCAGCAGCCAGCAGAGAATAAACACACATTCTCTCCTCTACAAACCCAAAAATCATGCTCTTTTCATTCTTTAGAAGTAGTAGTTCAATAGTTATGCAAGGCTAAGCTCTTTTCTTGGTTGCAAGGACATAACAAACCTTCGGATTTCAAGAACCGTGAGATTTATTCTTCCTTTTATTTTCAGTTTATGTTATGAATGAGTATGATTGTTTTCCTATGCATATTTCCTATGATTGTTGTTGATGATTGCTAGAGCGGACTCTAAGTTATTGTTATGAACAATCTATTGCTAAGTTTAATATCAAAACCGGAGTTGTGATATATGAACTTGTGAAGCAACTAAGCTTAATAATTGTGGCGGAACTACGTTATTGAACTTAGGGAGAACATTTGAACAAAGTGACACAAGCTGCGGACAGCTTGTAAGTTAATCTTGATGAAATTATCTAGTTCTTAAAGCTACCATTAAATTGAATCATTAGTGCGGACACTTTGATTGTTTGTTGGTTAGGATTAGTTATACGGCGGATCCATTAATTAATCAACGTTAAGAAAAGATAAAATTTCAGAACATAAACTGCAATTTTCGTTTCAAGGATCGGTTCTAATTTCCGTTGGTGGATGTGTGCTTGCGACCAAGATTTGTTTTCTTGATAAGTTTCGGTTTTAATTAATTTTGTTAGCTAGTTTAATTGCTGCCATAGTTTAGATAATCACAAACCAAATCCCCCCAATTACATAACGTACAACATAAAAATCTGACTTGAAACTTCCTCGTGGGATCGACCCCTTGCTTGCTCTATACTATCTTGTGTGTTGTGTTTGAAGCTAGGGTAATTAATTTGTGCGACCGCGACATCGCAACAAGAAGGAAAAAGAAAAGGAAAAAACATACTTCCAATGGTTTGCAAAAGTTTCCTCACTTGGCATGGGAGGTGTTGGAAAGATATACAACACAGGTAAATCCTACTTCATCTAATAACTCAAATTATATGAATGGCAAGAGAAAAAAAAGTAAATGGCTGTTGATTACCTTAAGAATGAAAATTTGGGTTTTAAAAAAGTACAAGTCAATTAGTTATATCTCTATTGACAAAGCATTTCCATGAGGAGAGTTCGTAGTAGCTACGATAGACATAATCATGTATGCCATGATCAATCTTATATCCACATAGAAGATAATTACGTTGTGGATTTGAAACTGGTTGAAATTTATTGGTCATTTTTTTAATTATAGATATTAATTTGTTCTTTCTAAGAACAAAATATACCTAGAAATATTATTTTTAACAATGGCATAATCCCATCATATAATTCTAAAGGTTGAGATAAAAAGTAAAGATTGAGGGTGAGATTTGTAATTTTTTTTTCTTTTTTTTCTTTGAAAAGCTGATGACCATCTTGAATTTGTGAAGGAATAATATCGATGGTAGGAGCAAAATAAACCCACTAATTACTACTAAATTAGGCCGAAAGCATTTTTGTAGAAACAAAACATTTTGTCAATAATCGTAATAACAGAAACTTTGAGGATTGAAGTTTTGAGAAAAACATTTTAAAGTAACAGGATTTTGATTCTAAGATAAAATAAAAATTACCTTATCTTGGAGAGTTCATATGGAATAAAATACAAGGGAGAAGGAAATATATAGGCAATCAGCTTTATAAGGTCTGCATCAAGGTGCTCTAGTTCAATTAGACATGACAATGAATTGATTTCTAATATGTCTTAGTTTCTTTTGAGTTAAAGGCGACGTGGCTCTTGTTGAAGGTGATTTTCCAAGTTCGAGTATAAGTTCGTGATGTTCTAGGTTCTGAATTTTGAGATGATTGTAGGGGAGTTGAGATAGATAGATAGATTGTACTATAAATTGATTGATTGATTGATTGATGCAAATTTTAGAGTTCTAGTTGATTGTTGATTGTTGATTGAGATGGATCTTAATTAAAGAAAAAGTATCTCGATACTGACGCATACTTGGCCTCGGTTGACTGATCATATTTTGACTACTTTGTCTTTTTGGTAGAAAACTCACTATAAAGAAAGAAAGGAAGAGAATTAATATGCTCTTTTCTACTAACAAATAAGAGGCTCGCACGGTTACAATTAAGCCACAAAACACTCCAGCTTCATGGTTCATTCCTCAGCTTTCCGAGGATGACTTCTTTTTTCTGTTTTTTTCACACTTAGCACTGTGAAAAAAAAATATTTTTAATATATATATTTTTTTAATCTAGCACATCTCGAATTAAAATTTCTAACTCTTTTTTTCTGTTTTTTCTTTTTATTTTTCTCTTCTTTTTCTCTCCTCCCTGGTGCTGCCTATAGCCTTATCCTCTAGATCTTTCTCCACCATGAAAAACTCTCTCCCTTCACCACGACAAACCTTATCTTTCTCCATGTCTCCCCATCGTTGGTTTTCTCTATCTTTCTACCCATGGCATTTGTTTGTTGTAGTGTCATGCCACCCTCTCCACTCACATGACCTTTATTTAATTAATCTGTGGTATAATTCACATTTCTCTATTAATTTGATGTTTTATTAGGCTAATTTGTGATTTTTTTAGGGTTAGGTTTGTGTTAATTTTTATTAAATTAAATATAATTTATGTTAATTAGATATAAAATCAGTCAATTAAGTTTATAAATTTCACTATTTAGGAAGAAAATCAATGAATTAGGTTTGTGTTGATTATGTTAGGGTTAGAGTTGCATTAATTAGAAATTATATTATTAGCTTCAAATTAGCCCAATTGATTTGATAAATTATGTTATCTTGGGATAAATTTTATGAATTATGGTTTTGTTGATTGCATTTAGGTTTAGGGTTTTGTTTATTGAAATTTTGTTGAAATAATGTAACTTGATAAATTTGCAATATTGATAAATTATCATTGTGTTTTTCACATAATATGGTTTTTTATAATGGGATTATTATGTTATTATGGTGGTACAATCATCGATACCAATAATGGTATCACTTACGAAGGAGGAAGTAACGAGTTCTTTAGTTTAAGATTAGATAGTTTGTTTGGCGAACTAAAAAATTTGGTATATGAATGTTTTGGATGGAATTTGTTTAAAATTAAAGTTGACATTACTTGAAGGATCTAAGGCAAGGGCGTTCCAAATCATTATGTTTGTGTGCCCATTGTAGTGATGTGAGTTTTAATTCAATGGTTGGGTTGACCATCATAAATAATTTACAAATATTAGAGCTCTACTTGAACAATAGACCTTATTATAAGAGAAATCCTTAAGTTTGGAGCTCACTCGAGCCCTAAGTTAATGTCAAAGGACCATATAAGCATTGTAGGTTGCTGGCCCATCTAGGATAGATGATGATGCAACAAACCTAAAATCGGCTAAAGAAATCATTCATCTTAAAGTTCGGTTGGGTATGGTAATTGCTCTATATTGTTATGATGAATTTGAATCGAGTAATAAAAAAAACAATTGTTATGTTGATGATGTAGTTCAGGAAGATGAGCAATGTCAGCCAATAAACCAAACAATGAGACCTCTTGTTCCTAAATTTAAGGATGCTAGTGGGTCTACTCATATGAAATGTTATGATCAGGTTTGAATCATAGAAATTTAAGCTGAACTATTGAGTTAGAGATTGGACAAATGTTTTAAACTAAGTCTAATTAATTATTGTAGTTAAGCAGTGCTATATAAAAAAATTCATTAAAATACAAGGTACAACGTTCAACCATAACTTATTTGTAATTATAGTGTAAACATAAACCAACATGTCAATGGTATTTGCGTGGAGGATATCACAAATATTCTGATTCATTTGAGATTCTATTAAAAGAGCCTCACACATGTCACAACACCATAGTTATGTAATTTCATTGTTAGATTGACTCAAATTTTATCACTAATATGATATTGACCATTATGAAAGTTGAAATAAACATTAAAATTGCAACTATTCAAGCTACTATCCATAAAGGTTTTTTTGTAAGATATCTCGTATAAAAAAGATTGAGTAGCTAAACATAAAGCATTGGAGTGGTTGTTTGGTTCACATGAGAAATCTTTTCAAATGTTTCCTAGGATGCTATTAGCTCTAAAAGAATCAAATATAAGTATAGTTATTAAGTAGGATCACAAGATGGTTGACAGTGATACAACAATATATGAGAGAGTATTCTGGGTATTTAAAGCTTCAGCTCAAGGGTTTCAATCTTGCATCCACTGATAAGTATTGACGACACTCACTTGTATGGAAAGTACAAGACAAAGATCTTGATTGGAGTTGCTTATGACGTAAATAATACGGTTTGCTCATTGTGTTATGCTATGATTGAAGAATAAACAAACAGTAACAAGACATGGTTCTTAGATTTTCTTTATCAACATGTCACAAGGGGACGCAATGGATTGTATATAATTCTAGATAGACATGCGTCAATTAAAAATGTTATGGTATGGATATGGCCCGAGTGCTATCAAAAAATTAGCAAATAACAACGAAAACACCAACGAATAATATTTTGTCACTAATGTTTTATGGAAATAGTGATGCAGACTTTCTGCCGGCAATTCTAATGGAAATAACTATGGATCATGTTCCATTGGTAATTTCTAACGGAATTGGCAAAGGAGTAAAAAAAAATCAATAAAAAATATGTCAACAATTCCATCGGAAAGTTGACACGTCATGATTTACTGCCGGAATTGTTGATGAAATAATTATGTCGGCAAATATAAATAAGTTATAACTGATAATTCCCTCTCCCTTCTTCCTTTTCCTCTTTTTCTTTTTTTATGCCAAAAAAATACCAACAGCCCCCTCCCATTTTCTCACAAATCTGATCACCTTAGCCCACCATCCCCAACTCTCTCTCTGCTTCCTATAGGTTGGGAATTTAAAAGTTAGAGTGAGAAAGTGTGGTTATTGAAAAAAGTGTTAAGTTTATGAAAAAGTATGCATTTGATTCGTTAAATTGATTTTGATTATGGTTGGGTAAAGTGATTATGGTGGTATTATTATAGAATGTATAGCATGTATATCTTTGAATAGGAAATTAATGTAGGATTATTTCAATGTTGTAATCCCTACAGTTACTGCCGTGTTCTGCCATATCTATATATAAATAGGAAAGGTTGGCTAAGGCATAACCTAAGTCATTATGTTATTCTCAACTTGGTATCAGAGCACTAAATAAACTAAAACACCTCCTCTCCTCTCTGCAATGGATTCCTCCTAACCGGCTGCTATCTCTCCCTCTGCAGCACCGGTAGTGCCATCTTCTTCCCCTGTCGCAGCACTGCCTTCTTCCTCAGCTTCTGTTCTGCAGTGGCCAAAGCCCGCAGATGTTGGCCATGCTCTCTTCAACCCCAATAATGCTCCTCTGCTGCATTCTCTGCCACCTCTACTGGTACAATTGTCTCCATCTCCCACACTCACCAAGTCATCTCCCTCAAATTAACAACCACCAATTATCTATATTAGTGAATGCAAATGAAGCCGTATCTTCTAGACCAAGAAGTTTTTAGCTTTATTGATGGTTCAAACTCCTGCCCCTCTCCACATGTTCTTGTCACTGATGGTGTCTCTCTTCAGGTATCTCAACTCTTTCTTCGTTGGAAACAACAGGATCAACCTAATGCTCTATCTGGCGCACACTTGAGCAAGCTCTAGCTTCCACATCCAATTCCCGTATTATACAACTTCATGGCTCCTTTTAAGACCTTAAACAAGGTGATGAATCGGTAACTTAATTTATGCAAAAAGCTAAGGCCTTATTTGATGAGCTAGAGGATTTCAACTTATATGTGTTTCGTGGCCTTTGCGGAGAGTTTAAGGACTTGGTAACAAGTCTTATTACAATGGTAGATCATCTTTCATATGCAGATCTGCTTAGTCATCTTCTAACACATGAATGTATTCACAAATCCTCCCATTTATCCATGAGGTCTACTGTAATTCATGCACCTCTATTGGCCACACCAAACACACCTCCTTCAGCACTTATCTCTCAACGCCAGTTTGCTGCACATTTTAGTCGAAATAAGGGCTGTTTTCATGGAGGCTGGTGTCCAAACTAGTTCAGTCACAGAGGGTACAGAACTGCTGGTTCCAGGCCCGACTTTCGCAGCTTCCACAGCGTCTCCAGCAGTGACATTAGACAAGGCAACTGGCAGGGCAATTGGCAGCATAGTAAGGGGTTGAATCCACGCTGTCAGTTGTGCCAAACATTCAGCCATACTACTCCTCACTGCCCTCAACTTCAGCACCGGGGCTATGGCCAACAACATAGTGCAAATCTGGCGTTGCACAATCCCACAAGTACTGCTGAATGGTTTCCGGACAACGGTGCCAATCAACACGTCACACTTGATCTTGCAACCTTGACTGCTTCAGAACCATACCTTGGTAATGATAATTTGTATGTTGGTGATGGTAAGGGACTTTCCATATCTCATATCGATCATACCAAAATATATACACCACATCGTTCTTTCACTTTGTCTAATGTCCTTCATGTTCCTGCAATCACGAAACCTTTGCTTTATGTTCAGAAATTTTGTCTCAATAATAATGTTTATTTTGAATTTCACCCATTTGTGTTTTATGTCAAGAATCTCAACACTAAAGAAGTACTCCTCTCAGGTTAGAGTAAAGATGGTCTCTATACTTTGTTCAAGTTCAGGTCTTCTGTCCCGTAAGTTCCTCAAGCCTATTGGTCTCCCTACATTTCTGCTTCTATTAATTTATGGCATCATCGACTAGGTCATCCTACCTCTCGTATTTTTCAATTTTTAGTCTCGAAAAATAAGATTATTTGTAACAACAAACGTCTTAATTTTCAATGTCAAAGTTGTCCATTAGGAAAATCATCGCGTTTGTCTTTAGGACCTATCGGTCACAAAACTTCTGCTCCGATTGAATTAATTTTTAGTGATGTATGGGGTCCTGCTCCCCTTTTTTCTTCGGATGGCTATCGTTGATGCGCACACAAAATATATATGGTATTATCCCCTTGTTGCCAAGTCTGATGTTTACTCTATTTTTCACTAGTTTCAAACTCTCGTTGAGCTTCAATTTTCATTAAAAATAAAATCTGTTCAAACTTATTGGGGTGGTGAATATCACAAACGATCCACTTTTTTTCAGACTATTGATATTCATTACCATCTGATTTTTCCTCACACTCACAAACAAAATGGCACTGTAGAAAGATGTCATAGGCATATTGTGGAAATCGACCTTACTCTTCTAGGACAATGTAAACACCATTCCGGTTTTGGAATTATGTTTTCGACACTTCAGTCTATCTCATAAATCGCATGCCTACTCTTGTTTTTGCAAATCGATCTTCGTTTGATTGTTTGTTTCAACGATCTCCTGATTATCATTTTTTACGCACTTTTAGATGTCTCTGCTTTCCTTTTTTGCCTCCCTACAATAATCATAAATTGGATTTTTGTTCTTCTCCATGTGTGTTTTTTGTCTACAGCTCCTCTCACCTTAGTTATCAATGTTTTGACATTGAATCTCATCGTATGTATATCTCCCGTCATGTTCGTTTTCATGAACATGTGTTTCCATTTGATAATTCTAAACAGATTGCAAAGGTTTCAGCTACAAATCCCACACGACCTGCTGCTACCATCCTCCCAAATCTAACCCATTCCCTATTGTTCACCTCCCATACCACACCTCACCATCCCTCCTTTGCCTCTGCCCTACCACCACCCACTACCAAAACGCCATAGCCTCTACCCCTCCCTTGGCCATCACCACATGCATGTTTATCTACCCATTCTGCCGCAGGTACAGGTTGTCAATCAGTATTCCCCACCCTCCAGCATGATGCCTCTTCTAGTGCTGGGACGCCCTCTGCTTCCCCTTATTCTGTCAGTAACCAGGCTACTATAGAATCTACCTCTCTTTGCCCGGACCCGTTGTTCTTTGTCGACCCCCTCGCATGACAGATTCTCCCACAACTTCTTCAGCTGGTCTGAATCTGGTGGTTGATCTCTCCTCTTATCCGCTGCAGCATGACACCTCCTTGCCACCATCTTCTCTTGCGTCACCACCCTTGCTCAGCCACCACCCTATGGTCCTTAGGCCATGGCAGCCAAGGACAGCAAATCTGGTGGCCTCTACTACCGCTGATACAGCTTCCACCCGAGTATTGCTCTCTCCTTCCTCTGAACCTCTTGACTTCTTTGATGCAGATAAATATGTTGTTTGGCATGATGTTATGTGTGATGAGATCAAGGCATTGCAATCCAATCACACTTGGTCTCTAGTACCCTTTCATCCTTTGATGAATGTTGTTGGCAGTCGATGGGTGTATCGAATCAAACATCGTGTTGATGGCAACATTGAATGTTATAAAGCCCGTCTAGTTACTAGAAGCTTTACTCAGCAAGAAGGCATTGATTATTCTGAAACTTTCAACCTAGTTATTAAGCAGGCCACCGTCATATTAGTCTTCTCCATTGTGGTTTCACGTAATTGGAAGATTCATCAGCTTGATATTCATAATGCATTTCTCAATGGTGTTCTTACTGAAGAGGTCTACATGAAGCAACCTCCAGATTTTGTTGACCCTACTCTTCCATCTCATGTGTGCAGATTGCACAAGTCATTGTATGGTTTAAAATAGGCACCAAGGGCATGGTACACTTGTCTGAGTGATTTTTTGCTCTCCATTGGTTTTCTTGCCTGCAAGGTTGACACCTCCCTGTTTATCTTATCTAATGGTACTAATATCTTTTATCTTCTGGTGTATGTTAATGATATTCTGCTTACGGGTAGCAACTCTACCATGCTTCATCGCCTAATACAGTTACTAAGCTCTGAGTTCAAGCTCTGTGACTTAGCTATTGTTCACTACTTTCTAGGTATTGAAGTTCAGTCTACGGGTATGGGTTTGATGTTGCACCAACACAAATATATTCTTGACATCCTCACTCGGGCTAGTATGACTTCTGTCAAACCCGTTGATACTCCAGTCTCTCCTTCAAAAATTACTATACTACAGGATCATCCATTCTCTAATCCCCCACGATTTCATCAAATCATAGGTGCTCTTCAGTACCTTACCTTCACCCATCCAGATATCTGCTTTATTGTTAACAGAGTCTGTCAGTTCATACATGCTCCTACAGATTCTCATTAGGCTGCGTATGGCATCCTATGGTTTTCATATCACTCGAGGTTTCTCTTTTGCTCTACATGGTTTTACAGATGCAGATTGGGCTGGTAGTATTAATGATCGCAAGTCTATAGGTGGCTACCTTGTCTTTTTTGGTCCAACACTAATTTCATGGAAATCTGGCAAGCAAAGCACAATTGCTCACTCCTCCACTGAGGCTGAGTATAAAGCCTTAGCAGATGGTACTGCTGAGGTCATATGGCTTCAATATTTGTTAACAGATCTGCAGGTTCCCTCTTTCTCTGCTCTTACCATTTGGTGTGATAATCTTGGCGCAACCTATCTCTCAGCGAATCCTATTTTTCATGCTCATACTAAGCATATTAAGGTCGATTGTCACTTTGTCCGTGACCGGGTTGCGAAGAAAGAAATTCAGATTCTCTTTATCCCTTCTTAAGATCAACTTGCCGATGTCTTCACCAAACCGCTTTCTACTACGTCCTTTACTGCTTTCAAGTTCAAGCTTCAGGTCGATCCTCCACCCTCAACTTGAGGGAGCATATTATAGAATGTATAGCATGTATATCTTTGAATAGGAAATTAATGTAGGATTATTTCAATGTTGTAATCCCTACAGTTACTGTCGTATTCTGCCACATATTTATAAATAGGAAAGGTTGGTTAAGGCATAACCTAAATCATTCTGTTATTCTCAACTGTTTTCGTTATTCTCAACTGTTTTCGTCCATTGTAATATATATATATATATATATATATATATATATATATATATATATATATATATATATATTATTAGATCCACGGTGAGAAGAATCAAATAGATATTCTACACTTTTTTTTTCAATTATTAGCACATAATTTTTAATTTATTTAATTAAATTAATGCATAGGCTTTTCAATTTATAATTATATTTTAAAAGAACAACATTAAAAAGGCCTACATATTCTCTTTTTTTTTTACTGAAAAAAATTTATCCCACAACATGACTGGATGACAAGAAACAATATAGAACAGTACTAAGTGGATGTTTAACGTTGGATTTACTTGCATGGTGCTGTCCTAGCAATGACTTGGATAGTTCAAAATATATCATTGACCAAAACAATAGATTTTTCATGATAAATCTCGTTCAACATAGCTGGTGTGATTAAAAGACTCAGTTATATATTGCCACAATCTTAACTATTCATACTCGAAGTGAATAAAAACAAATCCAACTTCAAGGATATGAATGCCAAATTGCTAAAGAGAAAGAAAACCTTTAACAGAAAGGAAATAACCCTCACAAATCACAATTTAAGCTCCCCACTAATCTTCGGGCCTGTTCGGGAGTGTGATTGTAATTGCTTTTTAAAGTGTTTTTTACTCATAAATGTATTAAAATAATATATATTTTTATTTTTTTAAAAATATTTTTGACATCAGCACATTAAAATGATCTGAAAACACTAAAAGAAATTAATTTGAAATAAAAAAATTAAAAATTTTATTTTTTTAATATTTTTAAAATACAAAAATAAATAGAACATTCATACATTAATAGTTCGCGGCTGTGACGTACTTGATGAGCATGTCAACAACATCTGACTGGACCTTAGAGGTTGACTTCTTCAGGTTTCGAATCTTTGCTTCAGTTTCCTCTTCAAGCTGAAGCCAGAGTTCCCACTTGTCTAAATGTGTTTGAAAACCAAAAAAAAAAAAAGATAATGAAAGAAATTGCAATTCAAGCTACATAATTAAAGCCATGTTGATGAAAATGCTGTTATTCGTATTCTTTATAGTTTCTGTTGGCAATAGATGAGATACTGGGAATGGATGTAGCTGAGGTGATATCTAACCATACCTCACCAACTCTCTTTTGGTACTCAGATTCCAGGTTGGAACGATAAAGGCCTGCCTCTTTCTCGGCTTCTTCTTTAGCTTGCGTTAACCTTGTTGTCTTCACTGGACAGAAATTTGAGATTTTTGTTGGATACAAACGATTTGGATTTATTGGAAAAGATCTACAAAATGTAATGGAATGAACGAAAAAACAAGGAGATTTTTCAGTTCTTACAGTTTCTAGCAGCAGTAACAATTTGTTGGGCCTCCTGTTGTGCAGTTAGTAGCATCTGAATCCCTTCATGACCTCTCATGGAATACATGGTAACAATGCAACCTAAACTAGAAAGAACAACTCAATGAGAAAAAAAAGTTTTCAAACACTCATAGCAGGCACCCTATGAGTAGTAAACCAGAGCAGATGTTCCAGCTGACCGACAGAACCATCAAATTGCAGAAAACCAAGTACGAAGAAAAACACAAAACAACTAATCTGATGATAACACATTTCTTAAAACATACTACTAGCCAAAATAGATAAACAAGATTTCTGAAGACATAATAAAAATGTTGGGAGCAAGATTTTCAGGGAATTTAAAGGACATTATAACCATGACAGGTTCTTCAAAAGACTTTATGAGTGACGATAAACTTCTATAATTCAGATAGCTTTGCCTACCATCCTTATCAGTAATATTAATGGGACCATGTTCTTTCTTATTTGATTTTTCCCATTTGATGTTAGTCAAACTTCGGGTAAGACAGAATTGTCACATCCAGCGAAGAAACATCGCCTTTTAGATTCACCAGGCACTGAGGTTAGTCTCCCACCTTTTTTTTGGCCTGTGCAATTGTTCTAGTGGTATGATCACTGCCAAAAAATCACCCCCTGACTGTTTTCTGTTTCAATTAGACTGTATGGACTTGCCTTAGTTTTCAGAAAGCATGTATTTGTTCCCTCCGCAATGCACCTTACATTTCCAGCAAAACTTGAGTTTGCCATATTCTTGTTGACAAGAAACTTGCTGTTGACAAACATGCTAATTCACCATGCTTGCAGTCGAACATTTGAACTTCATGACAGATTCTTTATGTTTTAGTCGCTGCCCTCTTAGACCAGGCACTAATAAAATGATTTACATGCTGGATGATTTTCCTTCCAGCCCTACCGTTGTCTGAGGAGCACCGAGCAAGAAACACACAAGCATTTCAGATTTCTATGACTGTCCGCTTTTTGTTGGCCATAGCATGCCCATCTTTTTATTCAGAAACATTGAAACCAGTTTAGCAGCTATGTTGATCTTTTTTCGCCATCTCCTAGATGATAAAAGAAGTTGGGAATATGCCTTTTACATGTTAAATGACATGATCTATTTGGTTTGCCGTTAATTCAGCAATTCTATCTTCTTCTGCGCAATATGCATCACAAAATATTCTTAGAATGGATTTGCTTTTTTACATGTGGAATGAGACATTCTATTTATTTGTCTGTTGTATTTTGCTTAACTGAACCAACATCAAACTAGCCAGAACTATAGTTTTGGAGGAGCTTTTGCCTGCCTTTCTTTAAATTACAGGTGGATGCTTCCTTTCTTAAATTTGGAGACTGAATCTTTTAGGCATCTACACAGCTTTTGGAGTGGCTTTTTAGGCAACTAATCAACAGAACTAGAGCCAAGGACTGCTAATGCCTAATGCTGTCGAATGTCTCTGATGATCAAGTGGTGTTTCCTTTCTTTAAATTATACAACGCTCAAAAACCTTGATCGATTGAGAGAAAAAGCCGGGCGCGGACGTAGCGTGGATTTTTTTATTAAAAAAAATTAAACAAGTCATATTTCTCTATTCTTTAATGTTATTGTTTTCTTCATTTTTTGTAGCTTTCTTATCCACGTCCTTTTAGGATACTGCGATCAAATTTTTGTATAATGTAAAAAAAATATTTTAATGTATTTTTTAATTAAAAAATAAATTGTATGGGATTTGACTTAATATGATCTATAATAGAATGATTGATAAAAATATAGTTTGAGTAAAAAAAAATCAAGATAATATTTCAAAAAAATATTAAGACAATAATATATTGGATCGACTCAAATTTATTCAAATCAAATCAAGTTAACCTATCAAATCCCTGACCAAAGTCACAAGACCCTAACAACTCTGTAAAAAAATTAAAAAAAATTAATAAGCGCAATTCTCAATCAATTCAATGTTGAAAGATGAATCTGAAAATAAAATTCAAGTTAAAAAGGAGTCGGGTCAGCCCGGATTAATCTATCAAACTTAAATCATGAGACCGAGATAATCTCATAAAAAAATTGAAACAAATTATGAAGTTCAATTCTCAATCAACCCAAATTTAAAGGATAATATTGAACAAATTAAATAAAAAAAACACAAAAAACACCCACTGCCAAAAATTCAACAAATATAAATGGAATTATCGACGGTTTTTTTTTGTTGGTATTTTATGATAAAATTTACCAAAAAAAAAATTTCATCGTTAACTCCATCGGTATATACCGACAAAAACAATCTATTTGTATATATTTCAATCAAAATTACAAAAGAAGAACACAAATTGCAATTATGGTGAAATTGGGAACTATTTATGAAAACTATTCATGTTAAAAATCAAATGAGTAGTAGTTTTGAAAATATGTAGAAATTAGTGGCAATTTTGTAAATTTGAAACAAACAGCCCTCCCTTTTTGTTGGAGTTGGTTGACCTTACAATAGAAGAAAAAACAAGGGAAGAGTATTGGTTAATTCTACAAGTGCATGTATCATACCAAGTAATAGAGTGACGAGTAGGGTATCGTTCCATGAAAATTTAAAAAAATTATTATTAATTATCAAAGTTTTTTAAATAATAATTTATTTGAGGAATCGAATGAGATAGTTTATAAAAAAATTAATGATTAAAAACAAACAACTAATTGATTAAATATTAATGAATTCAATTCTACTGGTTTTAGGATTTCTGACTTATCGTAATTATTTCTATGTGAACTTTCTCAATTGAATTAATTACTCTTAGCGTTGATAATCAGGTTTTTTTAATTTAAACATTAATCTCTTTCGAGTATCAATGAATTATTTCGACAAGCAAACTTCATTTACTCTATGAAATTTCTGAACTTGTCGAAATTTATTAAGTACCGTAAAACCTTTAATGATTACAAAAGTTCCTAGAATATCTCTATCCTATAGATTTTTTTAAGGTATTTCAAACAATAGCTAAAACAATTATCACTTCTCAGTCTCAAATTGAATTCCAAATCATGCAGATGTTGGCCAAACATACACAAGCATTAAACATAGAATGAAATACTCAACAACTTAATGTAATAATTCAATCAAAGAAATTGTTCACATATTCATAGTAAGGTTACATAAAAAATTCCAGAATAAAGGTCTACTCCATATTTAAATTAAAGAGAAACAAACTTTATACGATGAACATCACTCAAAAGCAGAGAAATGTAGTAAAATAGATAGGTGTCCTCCAATCTTCTCTGATTTTCATCCCTTGTTTTCTCTGCTTTTTATCTTCTGTTTTGTCCCACTTTGTGCCGCCTCCTCTCTTGTTTTTGGTGTATTCTAAGGTCTCCATATGTCTCCCTGTCCCCATGGTTGAACCCTTCTTTTTCTCTTCTATATTTTGACCTTTTTACCCCCCAGCTGGCGAGAAGAAAATTTCCTTCTCTGCTTCGTATTCCTTTCCTCTCTAAATATTGTGGGTCAGATTTAAGGCAGAAAACGTGCGAATTCAAAGATCTCTATTTCTGGAGAAATTGTAGAAAATCGAATCTTCTTTACAATGACGCCTATCTTGTAATTTTTGGACCTTTGAGACTTAAGATAAGGGCCATAACCCGAGACAGCATATAGAGTGCAGGAAGTTCGGGTCTAATTCAACCCCTGCTTTTCGACTCGCTTTTTGGGCTTCGAAACAGCAAAACTGAGTTCTATGCCCTTCATATGTTTTGTAGACCTTCATCTCAGATATTTAAAAATGGTGATGAAAGTCTGGAACTGAGTTGTATAGCTTCCTTTGCAGCACAAAATCAATCAATATTCGGTTTTACTGCCGAATTTTGCCTATTCAATAATCTAGTATCTGAAAACACATTAATTTCCCATGAGATCAATAGTTCAAAAAGGGATCCAAAATTCTAATTAACTTATGCAACACATCCAAAATATTTCAAAATCAAGCATGAATAGTGAAAAATATACATGCTAAAAATTCACTTATCAGATAGCTTCGTTTTTCACATTTCTTCAAAAAAACCTTGATGATTTCTCTCAAGACTTGTGTGTAAAGGTAAATTTCATTATAAGTTTTCCAATAAAATATTAATTAATAAATTTAATACAAAAGATTTAAGTGTTATAAATGTTATATTATAAATATAAATTCTTAAGATATTTGATGAATTAATATTGACTCAATCTTATTGCGATTAGAAAATGCTCAATATTTTTTCTAAATGTGATAATAGTATTGTCAAAACATTAATTGATTTAAGTGTACATCTATTCAATAATAGAGATAAAAAAATCAATTGAAATATTTTTAAATAATTAAAAGTCTAATATATGTTATAAACTACCCAAAGTCTAATATTACTTACTTGCTTAGTAAACTAAGTAGATTTACAAGTAATCCAATTATGGATAATTAGAATACAATAAAAAAGGTATTCAAGTATTTGTAGTACGCCTTGGACTATGGACTACTCTATATTGATTACCCAATAATACTACTAAACAAATATAATGATGCTAATTGGATATTTGACACTAAAGATTTGAAATACATAAATGGATATGTCTTCATACTTGGTGGAGCAGCTGTGTTATGGAAATTCTCCAACAAACATGTATCGTAAGATCCATGATGAAATCAAAATTTATTTCTTTTGATAAAGTTAGAGAGGAAGCCAAATGGATTCAGAATTTTTTAAAGAATATTTCATGTTGGCCAAAACCAGTGTCGGCTATTTGTGTTCATTGCAATGATCAATCGGCAATTAGAAGGGCATATAGTAATATGTATAATAGTAAGTCTAGACATATATATCGCATATATAATATTGTTAAATACTTGTTCTTGAATGGAATTCTTTTCATTGACTATGTATAGTCAAAGAAAAATATTGTGGATTCACTAACCAAAGGTTTGTCAAGAAAGTTTGTGTATAATTCATCGAGGGGAATGAGGTTAAAGCCCTTAAAAGTTGAAAGAGTGTAATGATGATAATTATACCTAGTTCATTGAAGATCTCAAGATTTAGATTCAAATAAAAAAACTGAGTTATATAATTATTTTCGGTAGCACTAGGAAATTATTATTTTCTGCTTATTCATATAATGAAATAAGTGTTAGTTGCAATGTAATAAGGATGAATTGAGCTCTTAATGATTTTCATATCTTGATACACCAAATGAAGTATAACATAAAACTCTTAATGAAATATTACCTATATAAGTGAAAATATAGTTGTTTCTTTGAGAATTTTGATTAAAATTGAATTCTCTAAATCACTCATAAACTTAAGAGTTATTTATGGCCAAAATAAACATAATGATGAGAGCCAAAAGAAATGTCTAAGTAGAGAACTATATGAGTATTGTTGTCTTAGTTTACATAAAATTTTGAATAGTTCAAGACATTGCATTCACTATTTTGCCAAATAAACACGATAGTATTTCACTAATGTAGGTTCAAAGCTAAAAGTTACCTATCTTGATGTGGTAATCTACAAAATTAGTATCTCTCAATAAATCTTCAAATCATTTTCAAACTGGTGTGACAATTTCCATTCATGTGGGGGATTTTTGGAAATTTATTTAATTAACATGATTTAAATAAATTATGGATGAATGAGAAATTGATCTAAAAAATTTTGGATTTTATACTTAAAGAACCATGGGTTTTTCTAGATTTAATTCTTCATTTATGGTGGCTAATCAAATATTGATAATGATGGGAATTAAATTCTTATCAATTCTTCAACCTTATAGTTTTCAAAATTTACTAAAAAATAGGGATGAAAAAAGAGTTTCTTACTTGAATTTTTTAGTTTTTTCCACACTCTTTCTTATCTTATTTTTAGTTTTTTCATTCTTTGTTATGCTTTAGTTTTTTCTCTCAAATATAGAGCTTAAGTTCATACTTTGATAAGAGATATTTGAGTTACATAATTTTTAATTCAAAGGCCTTAGTTTAGAAGTGCATCTAAATAAAGGTAGTGGTGATGGGAATCTTATAATGCATATTGCAAACATCATAATTGCACAAGTGATGAGTAATAAAACTTTAAGGACAAAATATTCATCCTTGACAACAACAAAATATTTGTTATTTTAAAGTGCTTCAACAAGCTACTACTTTTTTTTGTTCTAATTTAAGAATAGTTAATGTTATTATTAGTATGCATGCTGGACTTTGATTATATATAAATTGCAAGTTTAAATATATATTTAGTATTATTATTGTATTATATTTGTGTTAAAATCATGTTTGTCTTGAGCTTTTTTTCATGTTTATAGATTTAGACGTGTACTTTTTAGGCTTTCATTGAATAATTTTTTATGCTTTTTATGCTTTTTTTATATAAAAAAAAAACTAAATATCACTATTTATTAATCTAATATATTTACAAACTTACAGTTACTAAGGCTGGAAGTTAAAGAGTAGGACATGGTGTTATGAAGGGGTATGAGTTTTGGATGAGAAGGTTCTCCTGGAGCATAATGTTAATTAGTGAAGTAGCCGAGCTAAACTAAAGGTTATAAACATTCAAATAAGGATCTAACACAACTAAATGGGGATTGCCTTAAACAAGATTATATTAATTATCTAGCAAATGCTTTTATGAACTAGTATGATAGGTTTACGCCAAAAAAGATGTCTAATTGCGTCTAATTAGGGTGATAACTTAAAAAAAAATAAGATATTTCGTTGGATCAAACTCAAATTTTATTTTCAAATAATTTTGCAAACAGTTTTCCTATAAAAAAATCACTTTTTCATTCATTATATCATTAGGTCTCCTAAAATTAGGCAAGAAGATGTTGTTTGGATTAATTTGCTGTCTTTCGTTGATTTTTCTAAATTTATTATTTTATTTTGGATTTTAGGTTAAATTTATTTATGCTTTTCAAATTATTTGTTCTAGATAAAGTTTTTTGGCAGATTCCTATTTAAAAGTCTCATAAACGTTTTAGAGAGAAAAATATTATTAAACTTATTTTCAAAATAAAAATATGAATTAAGGGTTCACTATTTTTTCTCATCAAAATATTATCTCGTATATGTTTTTTTTTTTCCTAGTTTCCGCTTGCAAAATTTAAAGGCAAATTGCAAAATTTATCTGTTTGACACATCTTGATTTGGAGGATTGTGAAATGGTTGGTTCTGTCTTCGCATGCAGTTTTGAGAACCTATAACTAGCGTGAACGAAGAAGGCAGAAATCATGTTCTAGATGATCGCCAGATCTAGTTAGGTGGTTCGCCTTAGACTGCAACTTTTTTTAGCATACAAAATATGCATACAATATATATATATTTTTTTTTTTTGGATTCGAGGAAACCTCACCTCCCCGGAAAGCGCACTTTGTGGGCCCAGGTGAGGGAGTAAAACCCCGGCTGTCCCAAGCTCTTACAAGAGGTGCACGCCCTGACTCGAACTCGAGACCTGCTGTGCAAATCTCAAACCCTTTGCCATCACGCTACACCCCTTGGAGACTATATATATATATATGCTAAGACCTGAGAGCATGGAATAATTTGGCTAGAACACGAAACTTAAAAGCCTTGAGTCTGGTCTGTTTACAAAATCAGACCCAAAAACGTTGGTTTAGTATAATGGCAGATCCAAGAGTAATATTAATTATAATACCAATAGTAATATTTATAATACAAATAATAATATTTTTAATATTAATAATAATATTAAACTTGTCTTAATCAAGTTCTTATAGTTTTTTATCCCTGAAATCAAAATTAAGGTTTTTCTTCAATAGTAATAATATATTTTTTTAAAATATTTAATAATAATAATAATAATAATTATTATAAACTTAGGTCTAATGCCCCTATCAGACCCAAGATACTTGGGTCTGGCGCCAACCAGGACTCCAAGTTTTTGAGGTCCGACTCCTTAATAATAATAATAATAATAAATTTATTTGACCCAAGTTCTTATAGTTTTTAATCCATTCAAATCAAATTTATGATTTTTTTTCAATATTAATAATATTCTATTTTAAATTTATTAATGATAATAATAATAATAATAATAATAATAATTTTTAATTTTACACTTCAAATAAAATCAATGGTTGTTTTTCAATATTAATAATATTAATTATAATAAAAATAATTTTAATAATAATAATATTAAATTTTTCTGACCCAAGTTTAAGTAAGTCTAACTGCAACATCAGGGCCGAGAGTTTTGGGCCTCTCTTAAACGCTATTCAAAAGCCAGACTCACGAGCTGCGGGTCCGGACACTAGATCCAGAGCCTTAGGTCCTGCCACCAGACCTAAGAGCCTTGGATCTTGACACCAGACCCAAGAGCCCTAGGTCGGTCTGCAAGGTCAAGTCCAAGAGTCTTGGGCTGGCTGCATCGCCAAACCCAAGAGCCTTGGGTCCGAACACCAGATCCAAGAGCCTTGGATCCTACCATCAAATTCAAAAGCCCTGGGTCTGGGCGCTAGACTCCAGAGCCTTAGGTCTGGTTGTCATGCTTGACCCGAGCATGGGGTCTGGATGCTCTACCTAACCCGAGCGTCTAGGGTATGGTAGCCATGCCTGACCCCATTGCCTGAGGCTGGCAATCTTGTCACCCCCCTAGCGCCTAGGGCCTGACAACCTTATTATGTCCCAGCAAAATCCGAACTGAACATCTTGTTCCTAATCATTCTTTCAAAGCTAAATGCATCCCATGGAAAAAAAAAAAATCTTGTTCCTAATGCATGTTTATCAAGTTTCTTTGGTAGGGACACCTCCGTTATTACACTGCTTCAATCCACAGTAATATGAGTTTAGGTAAACAGTGAGAGGGACACTGAACTTGTGAAAACAAGATTATTTGGATAAGGATATGAGTTTAAAAGTAATTTTATAAGCAGTTTTTCTCAGATCATTAGATCTCTTAAAATTATGCCTAAAAGTTTCTATTTGGATTGATTTTTTTATTTTTTCTAAGTTTTTTTGGATTTATTGTTTTATTTCAAATTACATGTTAAGTTTTATTATGCTTTAATATTTTTATTTTTGCAAAAAATAAAATCGTAAATTTAAGAATCACGTTTGTAATTATTTTCGCTAATCAAATCTTCTATATTTTTGTGTTTGCTTCATCATCAAGGGAATGTTGACACTTGACTGCCTTCTACAAGCAAGTTTTCCCTCTTGCATATAAACTAGAGATCTTCTATCAATTCTCCTTTGTGAGCTGCTAGCTCCTCTGTGAACCAGGAATATTAAAGCGTGAATGATCCAATTTGGTTAAGATTTTCAGAGTTATTTGAAGCTGTCTGATTAGTGATGACTAGAAAAGTTAATGCCACGTGAAAGCAAAGAAAATAATTGAATTAAAATCATCTGTATCCTAATCAATACAACTTCGGTATCTCCAACATTGTGTTACAAACAGAAAATACCATAGAGTTGATCATTTTATCAGGTACCTTGCATTGACCAATGGTCACCTCATAGTGGACTTTCCTTCTCCTTTTATTTGTAGGATATTTCCTCTTTCTCCCTCTCTGTTTGCCACAACGAATCTGCCTCTGGTTGCTGACTTACTGCTGCTGAAAATCCTCTTCCTGCTTGGATTTTTTCTGCTTCTGCCTTCGCTGCTGATTTCTAGTCTATCTTGCTCCTTATCAGGGGATCAGAACTCTGAGTGTAGTGGTATGATGATTAATTTGTGATCATATTTGCATGCATATTGATCATCAGGCCATATCTTAGCGTAGCCCTTGGGCCTCCGTAACAAATAGATAAGCACACAAAGTATGACGCAAGGCCCATACCCATCCAGTTGGTTCCACGATCCACACACACCCAAGGAAAGCAGTCGGAGAAGAAAGCCACCATCGTCTTTCTTCTTCTATCTATATTTGTAATCTATTTGACCCCGCTCCGTCCAAAGTTTTCCCTTTTCCGGTACTACATAGTGATGGAGTCTAGATAGAAGAAAGACTAAAAGATGGTATATAATATAATTCTAAAGCTGTTCATTTAATTTTATAACAATTCGAAACCGAAGCGTCTGGTTGTGGTAGTGGTACAGTAAACAGATAGCATTAGCAATTAGTAGCATTTAAGAGGGCGGAGAAAATAATACATTATGCTGCTAATGGCGGAGGCGGAGGCGGGTACCAGTTGTTAGTCTCTTCTTCTTCTTCTTCACTACCTGACCTCCTTCGCCATTACAAGACCCAAAAAAAAAAAATGTGAGTACATTATTATATCTATGTCTAATTATATCCATAATATTTATACATCGCCTACCTCATATTATTTATGTTCAATTTTTGTCATAATTTTGGGCAACTCAGTTTCAGATTAGATTAGTCTGACATGTGGCCTGTCTTTGATCTCTTATAAAATATTTCCATCCAGAAAGACTAGTAGCAAGTCTAGTATGGCGGCGGCCTTGTCTTTTCCTTGTGCACTTGACACTGCAACCAAACAATTTCATCTGCTGTCTTCCGTCTTGTCTGGCATCATTGCCTGCAGAATTGTAAGTGTGCCTCTTAAATTTTCTACTTTAATTTGTTTGTTACCATTTCCCCACCTAGGGTTTGTATTACAAGCCCATTTTTGTCCAGTAAAGTAAAATTCTTTTTGATAGATGGCAAATCAGTCATGTAATTTTGTTCGGTTGGTTTTATATCTCATTTTCCCTGCACTTGCATTTTGTTTCCTGTTGTTAGCTTAACAAATCTTAGCATTTATTCACATCATTTGTACTCACTCCAATCTTTCCCATGAAGGTTTACAAATTAACAGCTTTTGTTAGCCGTTTGTACTTCAAAGGTTATGGGAAACTCACTGGTGCGCAGAAAGTTGAATGGAATAACCGGTACAATCACATTCCACATTCATCCTTCTTTTTTATTTTTGATTTTCAAGCTTTCTAGAGGCGTAAACTCACTTTGATTGCCTTTACGATACAGAGGGTTCTCGACATTTCATGCTCTCTTTGTTGCATCAGCTTCTCTATACCTCCTGCTGTTATCGGGTCTTTTTTATGAGGATTCTAGAGATGAATTAGTTGTTAATAGAACCTCTACTTTATCAAACTCCACATTGGGGGTAAGCTGAAAGTTATTATAGGGTTCCTTTCTTTAATTTTTCATCTCTCATAATTTCTATCCCTTTTAGCAATTAATTTGTCATGCTGCATTTCGTTATGAACATCGACTTCACTGTCGCATCTTCACCAATGGTCATCATGAACATTATTTCTTTGCATGCCAAGCATACTAGTTATCGCTTTATGGTATATCTATGTTCCATCAATGCCTGATTTGTGTTTGCATGAGCCTCCGATGTAAAGTGGATTTTTTTTCCACTAAATGTTTTTGACTTTCTGCATCTAGATAGTTCAAATTTATAATTGTTAGTTAAATTTTGTTGCCCTGCTAGAATCCTGTCAGTTGATAGTTTCAACTGCATCTTGAATAACACACTGATTACGTATATGGATTGACTAATATGAGCAGCTTTTCTCAGTATGTCATGTACACATGTGTACTTGTGAACAATTGCATGTTGAGAGAGCAATCATACACTGGGAGACCAATTTTCTGTTGTCTAAGAAATATATCAATAGTTAACATGGTGTACAGGATTCTTTTTCAGTTGAAGTGCATTGGTCCAATTCATTGCAATATTAAATTCAGTGAAGAACCATCCTTTTGTAACGTGTCGCATTGATATATTGCTTAAAATGCTATCCATTTACAATCCTACCAGAGTGAAGGCTTAGAAATATATGTATGGAAACATCATCTGGCAGAGGTTTAATTTACTAAAATTGTCGATATACACTGCCATATTTGATCAAGTATTTGGAACAATGAGCTCACCGTTTATATAGGAATCGGTTACATATTTTCAGTAATGTCTGATAACTTGAGAGGAATTTTTTGTTTGTCTTTCCTAATTCATTTTTACTGGGTTTTGTGCAGATATCCATTGGCTATTTTCTGTCAGATCTGGCAATGATTCTTTTTCATTTTCCAGCATTAGGTGGTATGGAGTATGTAAGTATAAAGAGTCCATGGTGGATGAATATTTTAATCAAATTTTTTTTCCAAGCCTTGAGCCTGTCTATTCGTTTTCCAACAAACAAGGAAAAGTTAAGGAAAAAGAGAAGTCCTCTTGAGACTGTCATTATAAGTAACCATATTATGAACTGTGAATTGAATTGTTTGGTTTCTACCCTTAAGAGACTCGCAGCAAAATTTTCTGTTTTAAGTATCATTATTATCAATAATTTGTTTGTTTGAACAAGATTGGCAGACACTCTTGCCTGCCTGTGAAGTCAAGTCGCCTTGAATACCCTTTGATTTGTTCTTTATTAGTTCCTATAAACGATTTGCTAATGATGTTGATATTCTTTATTTGTGTGAGATTTTGATTTTCAGTGGCATTTCATAAGAACCGATTTCTAATGATCTCCTCTATTTCTATAAGCTTTTGCACCATGGACTATCCATGTTCTCCATAATCCTCGCCCTCCTAAGTGGTCAAGCACAGATTTACATACTAATGGTTCTCTTTTCTGAGATCACAACTCCCTTTGTAAATTTAAGATGGTAAGGTTATCATTTGAAGGTGTTCCATAATTTCCTTATGATTACTTGGTTCTTAGCGCTTCCTTAATCTGCTGGATGTAAATTTAGGTATTTGGACGTTGCTGGTCAGAAGAGCTCTAAATTGTACATTTGGAATGGAGTTTTATTGTTCATGGGGTGGCTGGTACTAACACATTAAAATCCTGGTTATTTCAGTTGTCTTGCAGTAATTTCTGTATGTTATGCACATGTGATGTGGAATTCATTTCAGACTTCATTACTTATTTTGCAAGTACAGCTATATCACTTTAGATATTATGATTGCCTTCTTTTGCTTGTAGTCTACTTAACATGATATTTGAGTGTTGAACTTATTCAAATTTGTGTTGATGCGGAAATGAATAGACCATGACTTGTTTGTCTCCATAAATGGAGCATTAAGGTCAAAAGGAAGAGAGAAACCCCATTTTATTCTAGGCACCGAAGGTGGATGATTAAGAGCATGCCTTTTGAAAATGATGAGTTGCATGATTCCAAGTTCAATATGTTACTTTGAAATTCCCTTTTCTCCTATGCCTTCTTTTTTTGAGAGAGAGTAACATTCTGGCAGCCTTTTGGGATCAATTTAGTTAAGGTGACCCTTAAAGAGGCCAGTGTATGCCATTCCTATATGGGGATTGGTTATGTTTTGATAGTTAGATCATAAATACAGACAGTAGAAGATGATATGATTGAGTTTGGGACTGAATCATGACAGGTTTCCAAACTTAATGATTGTCATTTATCTTTTCCACATAGCTCTGTAATGTCACCATGTGTCATATTTGTTCTTACTGCTCTTTAATGTGGCTCAGTAATGGTGATAATAACTGCTGATGTGGTCAGGTTGCAAGGATTCTTTTGTTCATCTTCTTCTTCAGCCACATGTTTATCCATTTTGATCAGGTGAGTGAGCATCTCAGTTTAACTCTTATCAATACGAGTTTCAATGACCAACAGGTATAGATGTAGCATGTTGTTTGACATGTTTTATTCAAGGTTGGGAATTGACATGGCATCAGAATACATATCATATTTGCTTTCGTTAACCAACAGGTTGTTTGACATGTTCTGTTCAAGGTTTAGAATTGCATGGCATCAGAATACATATAATATTTGCTTTCGTTCTGTGCATTTTAGTGGCTGTGATGTTGTGATATGCTGATAATGAAATGGTGTAAATTCAGGATGATTCAATTATCTTGGCAAGTGGTTGTATGAATTTTTGGGTTACAAATTACCGTTGTGCTGGTCTCTCTTTCCCTCATATCGTACATTTCTTTGTTTCAGGTCAAGCAAATATTTCCATTGGGCTTCTATAGCATTCTTGTGATACCTGGGACATTGGCAGTGATGAATGTGTTATGGTTTTGGAAGATAGTGAAAGGTTTGATGAAAACCTTGTCTAAAGCTAGACATGGTCAGTGACCCAACCCCGCCGTTTGGTTTGTGGTATGACCACGCATGCACATGTATAGTTGTTAACTCAGCTAGTTAGTGATGGTTCAACAATAGCTTTTAAGCCCAGACTTGTGGAAGGTTTGAGGTCTCTGTATTGTTGCATACCGTAACAATAGCTTCCATTTCATACTTGGGAGACCTGAGATTACCCCCATTGTACTGGTTTGAGCTGCAAAGGAGTCCGTTTTGTTTTTCCATTTGGATTTGAGTGCCATATAGCTGTGGATTTTTAAATATGAAAAAGAGAGAGTATAGGTGAAGATTTAGTAACATTCTCCATTTTGTCATGTGTCTGTCATGTGTCATTGGATTTGTTGTGGATCTCAACTTGGAATTTGTTTTTTTCTTTTAAACAAAATCGTATCCCTTTGGAGTTTGGAGTGTAAAGGACACCATGAAAATTTAAAATAATAATAATAATAATAATAATAAATAAATAAAGAACTCCTTCCTCTTTGAGCATTCTTGGCTGCTCCCTTTGGACAACAAGTAAGCATCATAGAAGAACTTTCCTGTATTAAATAAATAGGAAGAAAGATGGGTCCAAGAGTGGGTGCTAAGATGCCTACTCTAATCTAATCTATTGATGAGTCCAAAACCGAAGGCGTGTGGGTGGAGAAGGGAGATAATCGTCGTGGGGTGGTGGGGGCTTGGGGGGTCAAACTTGGAAGGCCTCGCCCGTGTCTGTATGGGGTAGTTGTGGCTTTGGAAGAGGCACTATTGTTGTCGACTTGTCGTCTTTTATGGTATCCCTTGTATTGAGTTCTGCCCTGCCCTGCCCTGCCCTGCCCTGGACGCGTAATAAGCTAAAATCTAATTCAATTGAATTTTAACCTTCCATGCAGTTGCAATTGCAAATGCAACTCTTACTCTAGTCGGCTATTCATAGGAGCGGTTTTTATTTTTGGATATTTTTTCGAAGGTTTTTTTTTTATGTAAAAACATATTTAAAAAAATTTATTTCTTTTTACATTAGTAAAATTACTAAAAATCATTAAAAATATTAATTTAATAACTTTTTAAATTAAACATGATGAAATATAGTTTCGGCGCCAACAAATTCATGGTTATATGTATTATGATTAAAATATTATCTGTTCAAAAATTTAAAAAATTATAAAATTATTTTTTAGTATTTTTTTAAAGTAAAAAATAAATTTTAAAAAATAAAAAATATATATTATTTTAATATATTTCTGAAAAATAAAAAACACTTCAACCCTATTATATTTTCAATTGTAGGTAGGAAAGAAGTAACAAGCAAGGGAAGTCACACCGACCCACAGCTCGGGCTACAGTGCACACGTATGTCTTTTATTTTTAAGCATTTCTTTGTGGTCGCCTGCATTGAATTTGCCTGGTCCTACCCTAACCTAACAGTCATCCCTCCCCTCTCAACACTATAAATAGTTACAGTTTCCAACTGCCTGGTTCTTCCTCCCCTCCCCCTTCGTTCCCTTTCGGGTTTAATTTCCTTCCCCTTCACTTTTCCCTGTTGCTAAAAGCTAAAGGCTGGCTTCCCTACTTCCTTTTGTTTGAGAAATTAAGTATAAGATAGATACTATTTACTTCTTTCAGGAAAAGAAAGGACAGATCTGTCTGTGTAGATGTGTCAGAGATCATGAGAGGTGATGGAGAAGAGTCAGAAAGAAGAAAGGCCAATAAGTTCTGGTAACTATTAAGACCCAAACTATTTATTATATATTACCAATCCAAAGAGATAGATTTAAGGAAAGGAAAAAAAAGAAAGAATGTGGAGCAGATTATGCTCCTCCTCTGCCTCTGGGGTTTTGAAGCGCACCCTATTGGCGGCCAACAAATCCCTTTCAACATCACCGCGATGCGTCACCAGGACTATTGCTTCCTCTGCCTATTCTTTTTGTTTTTCTGGTAGAGGAGGAGGAGCTGCTGCTGCAACACCATTTTGCAGCAAAATCACATCCTTTTGTTTTTCTTCCATGATCGATGCTGATGCTGATGCTAATGATAATGATTCTTCACCCTCCTCTAATAATAGTAACAATGATAGTAATAAAAATGTTTTGATAACATGTGCGGAGGCGAAGAGGTTGATGAGACTGGTGAATGTGGAGGCTCTAAAGATGAAGCTTGGCATGGAAACCAAGGAAATTATCCCATACTCAGACCTCCTTGAAGCCTGCCAAAGCATGGGTATTGCCAGATCTTATGATGAAGCCGTTACTTTTGCTCGTGTCCTTGACGATGCTGGTGTCGTCTTTCTCTTCGGTGACAGAGTCTATCTTCATCCTGATAAGGTAGGTAGCCAGTAGCCATACCTCCTCTTTCTACCCTTCTTCCTTTATTTAGACCTTTATATGTTTTTCATTGTTAATGTTTGCATTCAATCAATTGCCTGCTAGTCTACTTTTCGGGTGGATTGGGGTGGTGGTGGTGGGGCAGACTCCCACTGCGGAGAGAGACACCGCATCTTTTCCCCCCCCCCCCCTCTTTTCACTGTTTTTATTATTCTGATTGTGGAATTCCCATCATTTATTTGCGTTTGCTTGTGTCTTGGTACCTCATATGCAGAAGCAGACTAATTTTGACTTCTAAAGATAGCATGCCTTGTGGTCATTGGGCACCAACTTAAATCAGGCTGAAGCAACGTGATCTTTTTTTGTGTTTTCACTTGTTTATCTATACAATACCATTGGTACAGATTTAGAAAGTGCATGAATTTGCATTTAAACAAGACGAGGGATTTAAACTGTTTCTTTATTTTTTTCCTAGCCCTTGGATATTAATCTTCCTGACTACAGATTGGTTGTGCCTTGATAATATTCTATGTTGCAGGTGGTATATCTGATTAGAAGAGCAGTGCCGCTTGCTCTAACTCCTGAGGACGACCCTGCAAGAGAGGAGCTAAAGATACTTCAGGGGAAGAAAGAAGAAATTGATGTGCTGGCACATAAGCAGGTTCGCCGCATCCTTTATAGTGGGTTGTGTTTAGCTTTATTACAGGTTGGGCTGTTTTTCCGGCTAACATTTTGGGAATTTTCATGGGATGTAATGGAACCTATAGCTTTTTTTGGCACGGCCGGTAGCATAGTCATAGGTTATGCATACTTCCTGATCACTGCAAGAGATCCAACTTACCAAGACCTGATGAAGAGGCTATTTCTCTCAAGGCAAAGGAAGTTGTTCAAGAAGCTGAATTTTGATGTTGAGAGATTTAAGGAGCTACAACTTAAATTGAAATCACCTCTGGATGCCTCTGCCTCTATTAAAAAACGTGCAGGGATGGAACTGGAACTGGATGATGCAATACACAAGCAATAACCTCTTGTTTTGTTTTGAAAGGTTGGAGTCCAAGTGGGGTTTTCATGAGAATTTATCCCACTAACCAGCTTGGTCCTTCCTGCCTTACCAAATGATTAGCATCGTTCTTCTTTTGAGAAAAATCTATTCGAAGTTTTCTCGTTTTTTGATAGTGATAGTTGGCATTCCTGCAGCTTCTTATTCCAAGAGAATGCTATGACAAACAATTACTGTTATTAATAGTGCTGGATAATTGGTGTACTTTTTGTTGGACAGCTTGTAATGCTGAAAGCATTAATGCCCATGCCCTTTTTTGAATTTACTATCTGATTCCACGATGATATAGCCCTGCTGAAATTTGAACTCGACAGTAGTTTATTGATGATTATTTCTTGTAATTACCCATCATGCAAGTATGTAGTTTGCAGCTTGTTTACCTCGCAAATGATTGGCATTTGGCAAGTACCTATTTTATTGCTCTCCTTTCCCTTTGTCTGTACGGATTAAGTTATGTTTTTCTTCTTTTTTCTCTCTTCTTTACAAAAGCATATACAGGTCATTCTCCTTGAATATTTTGAAGTCACTTGCAAGGCTACTTAGTAGATCAATCACCAATTCCTCTTTGGACCCAGTGAAATGCTCCAAAATATGTCAGTAAAACCTGCAACATATCCACGTATCGAATTGCCATGTAACGAAAATATGAAGGACAACATATCTAAATCCCTTCATCAATTAATGCAGAGAGCTGGATCTGCTCTTCCCTTCATCATAGCTCTCAAGCCAATCCAGTATTTAGAACAACTCTCTGTAGCCTCTGATGCAGTGGAACTTCCTTCAGGTATATCTACCTTTTGACGTTACCTTGGGGAAAGTAGATTCGCATTATGGATAGGGCGAACCTGTTGGTCCTGTGCAATTCTGACATCAAGAGAGGCCTTTTCTTCTTTATAATCTGAGCAGCAATGGAGATAAGATTGCCTTTTTTTCACTAGGCGGTGGATTTTATGCCTAAGCACAAAAAAATTAGGATTCAAAGTCAACCAAAAAAAAAATTACTTTTTTCCAGTTTTTTCTCTGTGATCTTCTCTCTTTTGTTTCTCTTTCTGCCACCGCTACCATTTCTTACATCTGCCAAAAGCAACCACCATTTCTTACATCTGCCAAAAGCAACCACCAACTGACCAACGCCTCCCTAGAATCGTCGTGATCCAATGACAAAAGCCATCTCCACAACCAAGATTGTTAAAATCGTGATTTGACTCAAAAAATTGTATGATTTTATGAGTTAATATATATTTAACGTGCGAAATCGTTATAAAAACTCGAAAATTGATGAAATCAGGTTGAAATCGGGTGAAATTGAGATTTCATGACCGTTTTAATGATTTCAGCAGAAAACATAAATTGTTGCTAATATTTCCTCCAGGCTCCAGCTGTCCAGCGACTATTGGTTATTACACGTTCTTTCATCTTTGTATCAGCTGCTGAGACACACACACACAGAGAGAGAACAAAATCTAAATCCCCAAATCTAATCCCTTTCTCTATTAACAGCTTATGACCTCACTCCTCATGGCTTTCTCTTCCTCTTAATCAACAGCGGCAGCACTCTCTTTTTTCCCCATTATCAACGGCTCACGGCTTCCTCTTCATCAACAACGGCAGCGCTCTTCAGTCTTCAGACTGTTCACTCTTCATCAACAGCGCTCTCCTCTTCAGTCTTTAACAACGACTTACTCTTCAGCCTTCATCAACAGCAGTCTTTTTTATTTCCCATCATCAATGGCTTCCTCTACAGTCTACACCGTAAGTTATTCCATTTATAATGTCATTTTGTTTGGTTGTTGTGACCTTTTTATTGTTATATGCTGATTAGTTGAACTAAATTTAATTAATTTCTTGATAAATTATTATGCTTAATAGCGATTTGGTTTGCTAATGATTTAGAGGTGATGAAAGTTTAGATTTTGATAGACTAGAAGTAGACTGTGATAAGAAAAAATGTATGCAACATGAAATTATTCAAATCGGGAAGAAATTTGGAGGATTTTGTGGATTTTATTATTATTATTATTTTATGCTATGGGTTGATATGTGGGTTGTGAACTTTACGTTGTTCTTTTTAGCTCTCTCAAGATTAAAATTCCAGACATGAATTTGTCACAGGAGAGCATTTCACTACGGAGTTTCTTTTAAGCTTTTTGTTTATTTCTTAAATAAAATTCTGAAACATCGATGGATGCTTGTTTGCAATATTTTTATAAAGAAAGAGGTGATTTTGGAAATTGGTATACTAGATGCTGATAGTGCATGCACATGCAGAAAAGGAATAAAAAGATGTTGGTGCTGATACTAGTAGTAACACTAATGTTCATAATATTGATGTTGGTACTAGTAGTGATACTAATAATCCTCTTGATGATAATGAAATTGATGAATGTCTAAGGAATAATGAGCAAGATGAAGGCAATGAAACTAGTTTTAGTTTACATGACACACTAACAGATTGTTTGTTTTAAGTTTGTTAATTGTTAGTTAATGAAAAGTTATTTAAATTATGTATGAATTTTTATTTGAACCATGTATTTTAAGGTGCTTGAACTATGTATGAAAAAAAAATTCATTATAATTTTACGATCCGAGTTTATTTTGCATCTTCTGTGCCGTATCAAAAATGCGTTTTTGACAACCTTGACCACAACCATCGCGAGTTTCCCCTCTCATTTGCAAGCTTCTACTTCTTCCTCTTCCAACTGCAACCAACACCAGTCGTCGGCCTCACCACCTCTAGTTACACCATACACCACCAGCTAGGCGCCAACTCTTTCCACGTTAGGTATGCCTCCCTCATCTCTTCTTCTTCTTCCTCCCTTCTTTGTTGTCATTGCATGCAAGCAGTGAAACATGAATTATAATTCACGTTTCATTGTTCATATACTTAGTTATGAACAATGCAACGTCAATTATAATTCAAGTTGCACTATTCATGCAACTAAGTATATGAACAAGGCAACGTGAATTATAATTCAGGTTGCGTTATTCATGCAACTTAGTCACTGGATCGAGTCTGGCCTGGACTAAAAAAAGAGAAAAATATTTATTGGGCCGATCGGCCCAAGCCAACCATTTTAGGCCGAGATTGGCCCAATCTCAGTCCAACCTTTCTTTTTGGATTGAGCCCGACCCATGTATATTTAATATAAATTATAATAATATAATATAATATATATATTATAATATTATATATTTAAAAAAACACAAAATAAAATTCAAAAATCCTTTCAAAATATTTCTGATTTTCTCGCGTATTTTTCTATCAATTTTGCTTAAAATTAGGTTGTATTTTCACACTATAAGATACAAATCTGGTATTAAAATACTCTGTTTTTTCTAAAAAGATTTAAAAAAAACAAAAGATAAAAAAATCTCAAAACTTTTAAATTAATTTCCCTTTGCAAAAAACAAAAAAAAATTAAAAAAAAATATGTTATTTTCATGCATACAGCCAAATCCTAAATAGTTTTCCAAGCACATTTTCAAAAAAAAAATGTATTTTTCTCATGTTTTAAAATGCAAAATGGATATCATAAGCAATTTATGATTATCCATTAGGATTTGATCAAAATGTCAAAAACTCTTTAACAATATTTTTTTAGGGTCTAGATGTAGACTTTAATATTTGTGAGGTGTAAAACTATACAATAGAATACACCCTTAGGTATTAAAGATACAAGGTGTAAAATAAATACGATACTAAAGTTTACTCTAGAATAGTTAGGATTAAACCCGATGAGGTAGAGACTCTCTCATGAAGAGAGATCTACCTTAGACCTTAGAAAAAGATCAGCAAATAGAAACCTGATCTACAAAAACAATCAAACAACAATGCAACTTACCTTAGGTAGGGTGTATTAGAGGTGATACGTTTTTCCCTTGCACAACTAGTCTCTTACCCAGACTCTCGTAGATCATAGGTTCCTTTAATAACTATAATATTAAGTTGTGACTCCTGAACCTTAATTATAATCTTATAATTAAACCCAAACTCATTTCCTTTCCCAATAACAATACCTTTTCATGAGGCATCAAAAGGTCGTCAACAGCCCCATGTCGCCTCGCGACAGCGTGCTTAGTATAACAACCTAGAACCAAACTCTGTTAAAGGTTTCAGTAACCTATGTGCGAAGCTAGTGGCACGTTTTAGCACGAGCATACTCACCAAGAAAACCTCCACAAAGCTTTTCAGTGTAGCCTGATAAGAGGGCGAGTTTATGCGGATATATTTAAGGAGATTTAATATGGGGATGCTTAATGTGAAAGAATTAACTGAGCCAGTAGCCTTGGAAGCCTTAATAAAAAGAGTAAGGGAACATGTCATTTGAAGAAAACTTTATGTTTTACCAGATAGAAGCTTGTCTAAAGTAAAGCAATTCATGGAAAATCATATATGGGTTGAAGAGGTCAGTTTACTTCGAGATGAACCTCCTTGTTTCTACAAGGACAACTAACATCAATGATTTTCCAAGTAAAGTAATCAGGATACTTGAAGAGCCTCTCCTATACTTGTCACTCAGATCACCTCAAGATATATAATCCTTGATAAGAATGTAAGTTTCTTAAATATGAATGACTTATTTAAAATGACTTTTCATTTTCTCTAGGCAGTCCTTTAGGATGATAACCCCACTAATCTCCAAGGGATAGATATGATCTCTCCAGTACTATATGCATCAATCTCCATGGGATAGATGTGATCTTCCTAGTGCTATATGCACCACTCTTCAAGGGATAGATGTGATCTCCCTAAAACTATGTGCACTGTCGCTCGTGCCCGCGCGACATTTGATGGCAATTTTCATCATTTATTTGATTGATTCTTGGGAGTCGTCACCTAGTATTTGGTTAAGGGTCACTAGGAAACCCAAGTGTACTGGTCTTGTCAAAAATTTAAAAGTAAGGGACTGGTTGTGGCTAAGAAAGGTATTAGCACCTCTAGCGCACCCTACCTAAGGTAAGCTGCTTCGTGGTTTAATGTGATTTAAAGGTTTTGAAAGTTGTCTTGTCAATGACTTCTTAAAAAGTGAAGAAAAGTTCTCCTCAGTAAAGAGATCCTTATCTTATCGGGTAAAGAACACCTAATTGCTCTAGCTTCAATCAAAACAAAACAAACTTTTTCTATTTAATATCGTAATCTTGAATACCAAAAGAAAACAAAATATTTTTTTGGTGTTTTTAAAATAAAGACCAAATTCTCAAGATTTTAATAAATTAGTTATTAAATCCTAAAATACATGTAAAAACATATTTTTAATTTTTCATGTGAAATACGATATGATTTTCTTTGTATTTTTAAAACACTTGGCCATATACAAATCAAAACATTTAATTCTCTTCTTTTTTTATCTTTTTAATTCTTCTTTTTTTGTCTTTTTAGTTTTATCATAAAAAAAACATGCATAAAAAAATAATAACAAAGACACCCACTCAAACACTCTCTTTTTTACTATGTTTAAGCACACACTCATTACATGTTTACAAATCAATCAAAATTCAAAATAACCCAAACACAATAAACAATTTTAAATTTACAAAATGAACCCCTCAAAATCCAGGAACAGTGTTAGGAAGCCTTTTGAACTTGCAGAAACAGTAGTGGCGTGTTGCGTCACGCGCCACTGTCACTAACGGTGCATAAGTTCACATGTCATTGCTGATGAAGACAACAAAACCGATGGATCGGGAACGTCTTCTTCTTTTTTGTCTTCCTATGTCGGTGGTGAGGGTCACCGTCACCTGCAACAAGGGAAAAAACACACAAACAGTAGTTGATTTTCTTTTTGTCCAGATATGTTCTTGGATTTGTTGCTCTATTTTGGTTTGTTATTCTTTCCTTCTTCTTCAAGTGGCAGATCTAGCGGTTGTGGAAGGAACGCTTGAGGCTGGTCTGTGAAGCTAGAGATGAAAGAAACTGAAAAAGAAAAAGATGTTGCTGAGATTAAGGCTTCGGTGTTGATGGAGATGAAAAGAGACCAGGGGTTGTTGTTGTGTCTGGTTTGGAGATGAAAGGACCAGTTGTGGGTCTGTTGGCGGTCTGGATTTTTCAGCCCTCCCTTGTCTGCGTTCATCTGGTCTTCTTCTTGTGTCCTTGTTTGTCCTTGGCTCGAGACCCTTGTGTTATTCATTGTTGGTGTTCATTCCTCCTCTGTCTTTTGGTTCCCCTAGTGCTAGTGCTTGCTAAAGATGAAGGCCTGAAGTTACTATTGGAGATAAAATCGAGGGCACATTGAAGGACTACAACGATCTCCCTTTCTTTTTCTTTTTTTTACTTCTGCTATTTCCCCCCTCTATTTTTTTTTCAGTTCTTCTCCTGTTTTTCCCCTTTTCTCTCTCGCATTCTCTGTGTTTTCCTTCTTCTTTTTCTTAGTCGTGGCCTTTTTCTGGCTTTTATAAGGCCAGAGAATGCCATGCGGTCGGCTTAGTAACGACATGTAGAGGGATAGTAGCCGTGAAACGTGCCCCATAACTGAAGCAATTTAGTGCTTTTGTTGTTGAAATGTCTCCATTACCTTTACTGCCGAAACAGTTGCTGAGGAAGAAGGCAATGAACAGTTGTTCAGGAAACGACTCCGTTTTCCAATTCAAATGGCTATTTTTAATTTAGTCCTTGGGGTTTTGCAATTTTATAATCAAACCCCTGGATAAATTGTAATTGGACCCCTGGATTTTAACACTATTTACAACACAGTCCTTGTTCTTTTAAACTATTTAATTCAGTCCTCAATTGCTCTAAACTTGAGTATCCTCTTCTCACTGCTATTATTTTTTTGTTTTCTCCTATATGTATCAATCTCAAGGGATAGATGTGATCTCTCCAGTGCTATATGCATCACTGTCTAGGAGATAAATGTGATCTCTCCAAATGCTTCACTCTCTAAGGGATGGATGTGATCTCCCTAGTGCTATATGCACTAATCTTCAAGGGGTGAAATGGATATCTAGTGCTATATGATATGTGATCTTCAGGAGAAAAAGGAACATTAAGGAAGACCAACAATAATGAAATGCAGAAATATATAGTATTATGATCCAATATTCATCAAGTGCACAAATGCCTTTCGTTTGTATCTCAAAGGATGATGAGATTGTCACCTCTACCTCTCTTAAGCCTTTAGATGCAAAATCATATATTAAAGGCTTGGGTAGGGCAATTAATGAGTCAACTTTTTATTAAGCTTTTGTTTGATTATTTAAAACATATGAATCCAGAAAATATATCAGATCCAAGACATCCGAACTTGGCAGTCAGCCAAATACAAAGTGGCATGGGTTTAATATATTTGTCAAACTCAAGGCGCTTGAACTTGTCAGTCAGCCAAGTCCAAGGAACGTGGGTCTGGCACACATGCCAGACCTAAGACGCTTAGACTTGGCTTGACAATCAGCCACGTCCAAGGAATGTAGGTCTGGCACACATGTTAGACCCAATACGCTTGGACTTGGCAGTCAGCCAAGTCCAAGGAACGTGGGTCTGGCACTCATGTCAGACCCACGACATTTGGACTTTATAGTTAGTCAAAACTTGGCAATCAACCAAGTCTAAGGTGACGTGGGTATGGAAAACTTGTCAAACCCAAGATATTTGGACTTGGCGGTTAGCCAAGTCCAAGGTGATGACCATCCATTGGCATGTCCAGGGGAATGATCAATATCTCTTAGGTTAAAATCTCAGGGAAAAACTCGGCCTTTATAGGCTTAACTATATTTGACGTCTTAAACTTTAGATCTCTCTACACATTTTTAGATGTATAAAAGTCCTTCAAGGACCCACCATATTCCCATCAAACATTAATATAGATGTAAGGGATATTTATCCATCATTAAATACTATTAAAGTAATTACATTGCAGGCCTTTCTTTTCCAAAAGGACAAAACTCATGGGCTATAAATACACCATGAGACTTTTAGAACAAAAGTTCACAATCTCCAATTCTCTACTGTATTTATATTTTCAGAGCATCTCTCTGTAGAATATTCTTGTATCTTCTCTCTCTAAAAAAATACTTATTTAAGTATTGAAGAATTCTCACCTCCATCAAAAAGGATTTTTTGCAGGTACTAGCCACAAGTAGTTTTGGCCATCTAAGAATCAAGTATAAGCTATCAACTATTTTGAATAGAAAGAATGGAGGAAATTATTAAAAGCGAGAGGAACAGTTGCTCAGATGGCAAATTCCTTGCTAACTAAGCTGTTCTTTGGGGATTTGTAGCCTTCAAAGAAATATGAAGCTACGGGGCGGTCCCTAAGCTTTTAGCAAGCTTGGTTCTCTCATCCAGAAGGGTCCTTTTGGATTTACTCCGATGCATAAAGATATAGACTTTAATTAATTGCATTTAACTGATCAATTATGACAAACAGACGTAGGAGGGGAGAGGAATGAAGAACAGAACTCCATGGGAGTTATCTGGTTTGTAAATTTGCACTCAAGAAAATGAAAGATCACAATCTATCTTACAAATTTATGTATCTCTAACAGTCTCCATCAGATGTCCTGTAAGTAGCAAGTATTAACTAAAACTGGCAACTAAACTTTATTATTTCAAAGAAACGTCAACAGACAGTATAATATAAAAATTTATAGACGAAATGTTTTTCAATGAAAGAAATGAACTACAACTACAAACATGAAGTCAACAACTAATAATCGTTTGCGATAAGCAACATGAATATATTGTTTTCAAAAATGAAATTGATGCAATGTTATGAAAGCTAGAACTGAAGCTTTTTATTTTCTGCTGTAGATGGGCTTTAACCCAGATTCTTCTTAAGAGTTTTCCCCCAGAGAAAAAGTTATATAAAACTTCTTATCGTTGGTTGTTGGTTTCCATATAGCAGTGTCTTCCTCCAACTGGTTTGGATAAAAGCAAACGCATAAAGTTACTCGTATGCTGACTAAATCCTCTGAGCAAGCAGCAGGCTTCCTAAAATCATTATTGGAAAGTATATGCTAGGACTTGAGCGACAGGAGACATACTCTGCTACAAGTCTTCAAGGGAGCCATGAAATGTCCAGAATCCCACTACAAAAAAGACGTTCTGTCCATTACCCCGAGTGATGGTGATTATCCTTTTTAAACTGCTCGCTTTCAGAAGCTTCTTCCAACTCCCAGTTAAATTACTAGAACACAGAAAATTCTATTTTTAAACGAATATATGCCACTATGTAGTTGAAACCAAGCCACAATCATTAGAAAACACATCAATACAAGTCAAAAATTATTTGCACCAGCCAACCATAAATGATGATTGCTCCTTTCTGAATGACAATTACTGAATTGTCAAGCGCAAATATTCATTGCTTTAGATACCGTGAGAAACTAATTGGTATGCCAGTGATTTCCACCACTTTGATGAATTACTGTGTCTGAAATTTAATGCCTTGCAGACGCAGCCTTCTCCATTTGTTAATAATATGAATTGATGCACATGCTTGTCTAATGACAGCTTGACCGTAAAACAAAAAGGCAAATAAATTATACACATGGTATCATCATTCCTGGAATACCTTAAAAATAAAAGATGTTAACGTCAACAAAGTTGTGTAATGTAAGAAAACGCATTCATAACGTCTACTAGTTATTTTCCCTTTAAAACCTGCAATTCAAATCAGGTTTTAACTAAGAATCAAATGTTCGAACTAATGGCATTGGATAGTAAAGGAAACTATAGGTTTCAACTTCCTTCTTTTAACAAGTCTCTCTTGATGGATCAACTACAAGAAAAGCAATCTGTAATCATCTGCCTCTTGAGCCATCTCCTCCATGCTTCTGTCACTCCTTTCCTTGTCTAAATCCAGCTTCTGCTTTAATTCCTTTTCCTTCTCATCAATCTAAATGACACAGACAGAATTATTTGTTACACTCATTTTGGAGCATGTAGATCAGGTTCAGGCACAAATAATGAAGGATGTTCTACAACTTACTGCATCATATATCTCATCATTCTTCTCAAAGTCGCCACCTTTCCTTGGGATGATGTGAATATGAACATGAGGCACAGTCTGTCCTGCCTGCGGCCCATCCTAAAGCACCAACAAACTTCAAGTGGTTAGTGTTCAAACACCCAGAGCATGCTTTGATCACCTAGTGGCTGTGATAACAAGCAAGAACACTCATCCTATGTTCTAACACAAAAAAAGAAGAGATAGCATGAGTTTATGAGGAGCTTTCTTACTTGGATGGCAAATGTGAGTGAGGTTGCACTGTGAAATCTCTCGAGCTGACTGCCAACCTTCTTTGCCGTGAACCACAAATCACTGGTCTCATCAGCAGTTAGATCAACAAAGCGCTTCACTTCACGCCTTGGGCAGACAAGCACATGTACAAAAAGTCAAGCCAACAAAATCGAACACTCAACAAGGTGTATTATGCATAATAAATTGAATCAAATTATACATCATCACGAAATTTGATCAACATTCTAATGGCATACTACCATTCATGAAATGACCAGCACATGAGATACTTTCAGCTATGTTACGTTGTCTTACAATGTCTTTGTATAAATGCTGAATGCATATGCAAATTGTAAGTGCTTTCAGTCTTCTGGACATACTGGTACTAATGGAATGCACTTCAGTCAGTTCACACATGTCAAACTCTTGCTTATACACTTTGTTCAAGAGGCTGTGTGCATTAAATCCAATTCTTATATGCTCAAAAGGATCAGCATTAGTGCCCAAGCCAGGCCAAGGTAAACAGATATTGAAACATAAATTAAACTAAGCCAGAGAATGAATCTACTGATTGCTCTCTCCTTTTTTTCCCTGGTGATCCTAATGGTCATTTGGACAGGGTCAGTTTGCCAGTAAACAGACAATTCATAAAGTTTTCTAAACTCCAAAATATATGTGCATGATGTTACTGCGATTTACATGCATAGACTCACAAAGGGTTTTCCTATTGTTCAAGCTTTTTGAGTTGTACTACAGGAGCATAATAGCATATCTGTCCATAATTTCATTGATGCACAACGCAAATAAAAGCATGTTGCATTGATTCAGCACTGCTTATTTCTCAAACAGTTCACCCAGGAGAATTTCATGAGAAAAAATTTGATGCTGTGCAGATAAATCCCAACAAATCATTCAAACTTTTGACTGAAAAAGGATATGACCTGCAAAGGAAAAGTGACATGAATCAAAATGAGAAGAGAGTTCAGTTATAGCAAGAATACAGAAAAGCAAAATAAATCAAATAGAGCATACACAATTGTGCACATTTGATGGATATCTATTTGCTTATTGGTGAAACCTTTTCCGATGATATTATTAGGTGAATCTGGATCTTTAATTGCTTTCAGTCTTCCTTGTTCAATTGGACTATTAATAACTCATTTTCCAGTGATGCTAATCAGTTCAACTTGTTATTGACCAAAGGAGGAAAAAAAATCCACTGTCGTTTGTTAATACAGATATAAAATTACTTTGCACCAACTACAAAGCACAAAATTAAAGGAAAGCAAAACACAAGAGAGCATGATGTCTTTAACAATAATCACAAAAAGATGCTCAGTATCTGTAATGGTAATTTTTCATTTTCCTTGAATTCAGACAACAATTTTAATGTGAATTTAATGAATACTCTTTTTCGTTCCAAGATTAAAACTTTATAAATCACATGAAATGAAAAATAAAAACTGAACTAAAATAAATAAAAATAACAAAAGATTGGGAGCTTCAAGAAATCTCACTTTTTCATTTTCAAAAAAGAATTGAGTTCATTCTTGATATAATAAGAAAACTCATAAAGTCCCTCCCAGCAGGTTAAGAGTCTTTTTCCACACATTCTCGGTTCTCAACCAAAAGCAGCTAGAATCACTCTAAATAGTTTGACTTTACATAAAAACAAAGCAACATAATTAATCCCGAAAGAAAATTGTATTGCAGTCTTAATCTTAATAAAAATTGAGGCACTAAAAACTATAGAAATGTGATCTATAAAAAATCCTATTATGAAATGCAATCAGCACATCACCAAAAAGACAAAAACAGATGAACACATAAAAGAAACATACTTTTTCAAAAATTTACCAACATCATGGTTTAATCACCCTACTTTCCAAATATTTGATAGCTAAACATAGCAAAATTTCCTATCTGAGAATTTAAATAAGTGCATTGTCCCAAAAGAATAGTAATTGACTCCTTAATCAACACTAAACAAAGCTAAAATTGATTAAAAAGCAACAAATTCAAACATGGACGTAAAAGAGACACAAGAACATGCAAAATCAAACAAGATATTGCATTTTAAGCTCAGTTAGAAACTACTTTGAGATAGTAAAATCATGTATAATATATAATTAAAGATAGTAAAATCTTGTATAATATATAATTAACAAAAAAATTGCTTTCTTTAGGTTGACTCAAAACCAAAATTAAACCACAAATGAAACAATTCATAAGCTTTTCAGTTTAGTTATTAACTATACTCATTCAGGAATGCAATTTTGGCTTGCTAGGATACAAACATTATACTCCCAACATTTTTAAACTATTAGAAAGGCATGAAATATTGTTACAGCTCGTGTTTGTTTGAAATTATCATTTGAAAAAAAGATTTTTCTTTAATCATAACCAACTTATCAGCAAGGAGGGGACAAAGGGGCAAATCTCAAAATTACCATCCAACTATAAAGTTAGTCTCAACTTAACTTCTATCCATTTTACGACTTTTCATCCAAATTGTACTCTTTTTTTTTGGTAAAAAAAGGACTGTTAAACTCAACATTTTCCATTGAGTGATTATAACAGAAGCCCATATTGAGAAATCAAAATAGTATGATGGTAGAATTGATACAAAAAAAATAAAGTTTGGGTACAAAATTGAGACTACTATATTTGAGGTTCCAAAAAAAACAGCCCTAAGTGTACACTATAGAAAGCAAATGAAAATGGAAAAGGGAAAAAGATGCGAAGTGGAGGGGAGTGGAATTGAGAACAAACCCGGTAGAAGGGGACGGAGGTTGACCATAGCATATGAAAGATGGGTGGCGTAGAACACTTCTTTTGGGTCTATTTTGTAAGGCCCGAACTGATAGCTTTCCGTCGCCGTCGACATCTAGTCAGGGAGTATGAGGATGATTAAAATCATAATTCATAAATAAATAAATGGTAAGAATAAGAGAAGAAGGGTTTTCTTCGTTTTACCTTGGTGGTGTTGATGGTGGTGGAAATAGGTCTGAATCCCTTTGAGGAAGAATAATCCTGGGGACGAAGAAGAGGAAGAAGGCAGCTGTCAATGGTAATGCTATGAGCGAAAGCGAGAGAGGGCAGCAGCACTTGCGCCGCCTTTATCATTATTTTTCTCTATTAATAAATAAATTACTTCTCATTTTTTAGAGAGGCTTTTGATTCCAATAAGCATGTTAGTATTTATGCCCCCGATTACTGAAAAAGTGTATTTTTTAGAAAATAAACTTTAAAAAAATATATTATTTTATGATGTTTGTTAATGAAATAAAAAATAAGTTGAAAAATATTTTCCAGTATTTAGTTATGTTATGAAAAATAAGTTGAAAAATAACTTATTAATATTTTATTTTTTTAAATTTATTAAAATAACAATGAACAAATATTACAAATTAAAAATTTGAATGAGAATGAAATTGAAAAAAAAATATAATTTCATAAATTATCTCAAATAAAATAAATAATAATCAAAATAATAGAAATCAAATCTAACAAATAAAAAAAAAGATGAAGAAATTAAAATAATAATAATTAACATTTCATAAATTATTTGAAATAAAATAAGTAGTAATCAAAAAAATGAGGACCAAATTTGATAGATAAACAATTTCAAAAAAAAATAATAAGGGAATAGCAAATAACAATTATAAAAATAAGGACTAAAGTTAATATAAAAATTAAATTTTAAGAGATGAAATTGAAAAATAAATATTCAAAATAAAATATATAGAGCAATCAAAACTTTGAGGACCAAATTTGATATAATCAGCAAATAATATGACATTTCTAAATTTTTCACAACTTTTGGAAAGTGTTTTCCACCCAAATTTTTCAGGAAAACACTTTCTTGAAAACCAAGCCAAATTTTCCTTTGACTGGAAAGTGTTTTCCGTTGACCAATTTTTCTAATGGCAAACAAATACAGGAAAGTTTTGAAAGTGGTTTCCAGGAAACAAACATAACCTTAGTAACATGTTTCGAGTTCGAACTGGGAGGAGACTCGACCTTGTCATGTCCCCTGGATGAGGTGCATATAAGTCCCTCAATTGTTTTCTGATGGTTATTTTAATCCCTTTTATGTTTTTACCCAACTACATGGAAAAAACCGTTTTATTAGCTAAATAACTTATACTTTTTGCACTCAATCTCATATATAATTATATTTTAGTTTTTAGTTTTATAAAAATTAAAATAACCTATTTTTCATTTATATCACATTTTCATTTATTTTACATACAAAATTTATCTCACAACAGTTTTAATCAAACATATATATTTTAAACCTACTTTTTTAATACCACAATTAAAAATATTTTTAAAATCACAACCACAAGAACTATTACATTGTCAAATACACACTAAGTACTATGTAATGGGTTAATTTTCTAAAAATCTCTCACATATAAAGATCATCACACGAAAGCCTGAACCCAAAATTGGGTTATGATTTCTCCACACTCAATCTTGTATTGGGCCGGAGTACGCTCACGCCCAACACTAAGTTGGGCCACAATAACGTCCACGCCCACCTCAAAGTTGGGCCTGGAAGCGTCTGCGCCCACCTTTAAATTGGGTCAAGACGAGTTCATGCCCAACTTCAGTTGGGTTGAGGCATATCAGCGCTGAAGTCTTTCTAGTGACCCAGCTGGGCAGCAGGCATGCATGAATCAACTCACGCATGCACTGCACAATACGAAGGTAATTAATTACCTTCACATTGTTTTGTAAAGCTAATTTTGAAACAGAGCAAGGGAAGAAGGCTTTACTTGGCGAAGACGAAGATAAAGATAATGGTCCTAGCACCGACCGGAGAATACTCTCCTTTTCCTCTTCCTTTCAACCTCTCTTCCCTTTGTTCTTGTGTTTTTCGTTTTAGGTTCTCTCCTCTGTTTTCTCTTTCGTCATCCCTCTGCTTTTTTTCTTTTTGCTCTCTGTTCTTCCTCCCCCTCTGCGATGTGCATTCTATAGGCTTTTATAGATGTCTCCTCTTACTCCTTATCTTCTCCTGATAAGGATGAGATTTCAGGAGTTTGTGTTTTGGGCGTCGGGACACCAACAGTTCCGCCATCGCTGGACTGTTGGTGATGGTTTCCTTGACGTTGTTGGCATGTCGTGGCGGCGAAGGACACGGAAATTAACTGAGAAGCTGGTAATTAAAGTCGTGGCCACTTCAAGGTGCCTAGTGGTCTGATCGACATTGTTTCTGACTAGAGCGGCCATTTCTCCATTTGGTCCTTGAAGTTTTTAAAAAATTTCATTCAAACCCCTCATCTTTTAATTTCAAATTTTAACCCTTTTAAAATTAGATTAAAAAGAAAATGGGTCAAAATTGGGTTATAACAACTTTGATCGGGAGGAGAAGTTGAAAGAACAATCCTCTGAGGAAGGACTGGAAGTACTATTACATCACTGACGGGAGGCTTACTTGCTAGAACCTTACCAACTACATTCTTGCTAGTAGGAGTTGTGGGGGTGGCTGGAACACACCCTGAAGATTTAACAATAGACTCCTCAGGAACACCATCCCTCCTAGTAAGGGCCCAATGAGTGGGTGCATGGTTGTGTGGAGCTTGAGAAACAAGAACTTGACTTGACAACTCTCGGATAATGATGTCCCTAATAGGAAGTGCTCCACTAGACAAGCCCATTCGTCTTCTTAGAGGAATGAGCAGAGGGATGTCCTCTTTGTCAGAATCCTTCTTTTCGGGATGATGGAGCCCAAATGACACCCTTGTCTTTTTCTTCTATAGGAACTCCAACCTCTTCCCTTGACTCTTCACTTGAGTCAAACTCAACTGTTTTGGGCTCCTCTATTGTACTGTTATTGGAAGAATTCTGCAACTCTCCACATTTTGAAGTGATCAATAGAAGTTTGCCCTTAGAGGGTGACTTGCCCGGTCCTCTCGGAGCTTTTGTGGTAATGGTCAAAAAGTGCTCTATATAATAAGGAAAGAGTCAAAAACACAATTTGACAATTCCAAGACAAGAAAAACTATGGGTAGATTCCTACATGAGGGTTTGTTCTTGTATTTTTCTAGGGCCATATCCCCAACCTTACAGTGACATTATAAGTCCATTAACCCATCATAGATGGTTTGCAAAACACTATCCAATGACTCTATTTTATTGGCGTCCTTTTAGGGATACCTCTAGAAAGGAGGACACCCCCAAATCTTCCTCCACTTTTGTCTCACATACATCCCTATATATCTCACTTTAACCCATTTAAACTTCTAATTTTTCTTGCATTGGGGCTTATCGGTGAAAAAAATTAGCTACGAGGCTATTGGGTTTCAAACATTTAGACTGGAACCATAGCATTTTGCAGTCTCTCCCCTCAAAGGTCGTCATCTTAAAGCAAAGTTTGAAGATTGGTAGAAAGGGTGCTATTTAGAGAGTGAAGGTAAAGAAATCCTCAAAAGCAGCCATCAAAGTTCATCCGCTGGGATGAAGCTGGCTAGATGCCACGCCATACTTAAATAAAACCTTGCTTACAAACCCATCCAAGGGAAAACAAAACCCAATCTCATAAATCATTATGGGATCATTATTCTCTCCTTGGGGGCAGGGGGAGAACTAGAGAAGTGAAGAAAAGAGAAAGAAAGATCAATATATAATGCAAAAAAAAATCTCCCTCACAGTTAGATAAGTACACACCTCACGACCATCCATCAAGGAAGTGCCTCTCAAGTGTCTTATTACCCCATGACGCCTCAATTATAGATTTTGGCATTTAATGCAATCACAACCATAAAGGTCTTTTATGATTACAAAAAGTGTAAAAGACCTCATAACCAGGGTTACGACAACTAAAGTTAATCAAAAACTTCTTTTAGTCCTTTAAGTCTCCTCATTCTTCCAAAATGAGCAGACTTGGGGGGCTACTGATAGGTCATGGTTTTATAAAAACCTCTAACATTTAAAGACCATCACATGAAAGCCTAAACCTAAAATTGGGTTATGATTTCTCCACGTCTAATCTTGTATTGGGCCGAAGTACGCTCGTGCCCACCTTTAAGTTGGGCCACGACGCATCCACGCCCACCTCTAAACTAGGTCAGGATGCGTACACACCCAAATTTAGTTAGGCTGAGGCATATCCATGCCCAACTCCTCTTAGATTCAACGTACAGCTGAACCCAATTCCTCTTGGGTTTAGTGTATAACTAAAAAAGTGACCCCGCTCTAAGCCTCCCCTAAAGATATCCATTCAAGAGGAGGTCAATACAGTCTGAAAGTGAAGGTCATCGAATATATTATGAATGATCTGCAAGGATCTTTAGGAATAATTCCTTCTAGAATATTCCTCGTGATTTTTATATCCTCATCACTATGCATTCATGTTTTGGTTTCTTATAAGAACCTTGATATGATTATATAAACCTTAAATCTTTTATAAGTATTTTTACAGAGGCAATGATATTATGAGTGCAAGGGTTAATACTTGAATGGCTTAGTTAAGAGTTGATTTTAGTATTGACAAATGAAGAACGGTTTAAAGATATCCCTCTTGATTTTTTTATTTTTTAAAAAACAGAGAGAGAGAGAGAGAGAGAGAGAGAGAGAGAGAAAGTTATGGTAATGGTCATATATCTAGCTATAAGAAGTTGAAGTTGAGCCCATCCTAGAAACAAGAGTAATTGTTGATGGTGAAAAAACTGTATTATAAGTATGTAAATCAGATATGAAGATTTCTTTAAGGGGTTGGATTGCCTCTTGAAATTGTTCTACAGTTGTTTCAAGGACCAGTGTAGCAAAAGAAGAGCATGCTCAAGGGAGAGCAATCTCATCAGCATCAGTGTAGTCAAACATATAGGGCAAATCCATCATTTATAGAGTGGAAGTAGTGATCCTATCAAGTGATGGACATGGTTGAATATCTTATAAGCGTATGGGGCAAATCCATCATTGACAGACTCATCAAACTTCACTTTCATAAAAGTGAAAGCAAATATGAAATTATATACACGAATATTATCTCTAAATTTTAAACTCTCATGGCCATTCTTTGCATTAAGAAGATTGTTAAGATATTAAGGAGTATATTGAACTTGTGGAAATTATTAAGATAGGAAAAGAATTTCTAAATCAACAAGGATTCTAAGATCAAGAGGGATTTATGTTTAGAATTTTTTAAAATTAGTTTATTAAATACTTGTTTAACAACTATTTAGAATCCTTATTACTTTAGATTATATTAATTTGATCTTATCTTAATCTTATAAACTCTATATTTATAATAACCATGTATGCATAATTTATATAAATAAGAGAAGGGAGGTTCAAAATTCTTTGTGTGTTTAAGTTTTCAAGAGTAAGGCAGTAAGAAAGATTCATACATAGCAGTAGCAATGACAAAACTCTCTTCACGATAGAGAAAATCACAGCAACCTCTATTGACAAGTCATACCTCTCACATGCAAAGGAAAAATATACACATAACAACAACAAAAGTTTTAAAATGCAACAACATTAGCACATCAGCGTCTCTTTTTATGATAGAAGGTCAACCTCTAAAATGCACCAGTGATAGCACATCGAAAACTCCTTTCACGACAAAAATCATCAACCAAAATATAGTAGCAAGAGTAATCAAAACACAGTAGATTCTCTCTTTAATTATAATAGAAGCAATTCCAACGCAACAAATTGCTTCCAAAAAGTTTGCTCCACCCATTATTCCTCATTTTCATGGTCATTATGATCATGGAAGCATGTTAATAGTGTTATAGAATAATATAAATCATATCTTAGGACCTCACCTAACAACTTAAACTATTGGGTTGAGATGATTCTTTCACATGGTATCGGAGCCTTGATAAGTAAGCGATCACGAGTTCAAATCTCACCATCTCCATTTATTTGATAAAAATTAAGCACAATGTAATGTAGGCCTATGCAAGTTTCAAGCCCAAAAGGCTTTCACTTGAGGGGGTGTGTTAGAGAATAATATAAATCATATCTTGGGACCTCACATAACAGCTTAAGTTATTAATTATTAGGTGAGGTCCTAAGATATGATTGTTAAGGTATTAGGTAAGGTTCCAAGATATGATTATATTATTCTCTAATAAATAAATAAAATTCTTAAGGTTCAAGGAGTATTGGCAAATTGTTTATGAAGGAATAGTTGAATCACCAACTAGAACAACAATAATAGATGTGTAAAAATAGAGATAGAAGGGCAAAGATCAAAGGATTTGAAGGCAAAAAATAGCTTAGGATTAATATAAGAGAGTTGGCCATAGATTATTTTTCTTAAGCAAAAAATGAATCAACAAGACAAGAAGGTGCAAGCTTTACAAGCGTCATCTAATAATTGTTTTTTTTACCTCATATAGAGGTGGTCGAGGAAGAGGAAAAAGTATGAGCAATAGTAATGGTAGATTCTCAAATAAAATATTTGCAAATAAACATATCATTCCAATTCTCAGAGAAGGTGAAGAGGTTATGACAACAATCATTCAAGAGTTTACAAGCCATAAATGATAGACAAATCAAAAGTTAAATTCTCCGGGTATCATAGGTATATGCACATATTGAAATGTTTTTTTTTTTTATGGATACCTCAAAAAAATTGTTATTATTCATGATGTTATTTTTTATGAAAACAAATACTATTTATAGAGCAATAATGGTGCTAAAAAAAATATTTCAGTGGATTTAGATAGAGATAATGATGAGAAAATGGACAAGTATGTGAAGGATGCACCACAACCAATAGATGATCAAAGCACACATGTAACCTTAGCAAATGATGAACAACGATCACAACATATTAGAAAAAGACTTGCATGGATGAGTAATTATGAGAAAACTAGAATTGATCAATCTAATGATCCACTTACTCATTTTATGCTATTCTTGTATCGCGATCCTATGACTTTTAAAGATGTTGTAAGAGAATCAAAGTGATGAAAGACTATGGATGATGAAATTGATTTCATTAAAAGAAATAATGTGGAGTTTACAAAGCTTAAAAGGTATAAAAAACCATAGGCATGAAATTAGTGTTCAAGAAAAAGTCGAAGGAGAATGGTAAAGTCACAAAATATAAAGCACATCTAGTAGCTAAAGTTACAAGCAAGAGTATGGTATCGATTACAAAGAAGATTTTGCTTTGGTTGCAAGGCAAGACACAATTAGATTGATTATTACCTTAGCAACTCAAAATTCATAGTTTATCTTCCAGTTGGATATGAAATCAGCTTTTTTATATGGAGACCTACAAGAACAAAAATTTATTGATTAACCTCCTGGTTATGTGAAATTACATGATGAACATAAGATATATGAATTGAAAAAGGCTTTATATAGGCTAAATGCAGCTCTAAAAGCCTGTACAATCATATTGATGCTTGTTTTTTTTTAAAAAAGAAAGGTTTTAAAAGATGTCAATATAAACATAAAATTTTCATTAAAATTAAAGATGAAGAAAATATGTTTTTTGTATGCTTATATGTAGATGATTTTATTTACACTAGTAATGATAGGGTTATTTTTTTTTAAAAAAAAAGGTCTGTGATGATAGAGATGATATGTCCATCTTAGAAAGTTACATTACTATATCGCCTTTAAAGTGGTTCAATCTAATGCTAAAATTTTTATTTCTTAAAAGAACTGCTATATTTTATTTATATGTCTTATATTTTATGTCATAGACATAATTTATGTACTGTTTTTTTTTTTAAAATATAGCTTGATTTTAGTTTATTACTAGCTATGTGACTTGCACTTTGCCACGAGTTGGATAAATTTTTTTAACACAAAAAAATAAATATGCAAGATTTTTTAACATAAAAAAAATCATAATCATAAATTAAAAAGTTGATACATGCATTTAATTAAATAAATTAAGAATCATTTTGTGCTAATAAATGTAAAAAAAATCTTGATGAAAATAAACCGCTTCAAAAATCGAAAAACGACGTGTCGTAAAAGTGCTGAAGAAAGAGGTGTCGTTTCAGTACCAATCTTCCTGGCGTGCTGTTGAAAAAAATCCCTAAAATGCTGGTGGATGGAATCTGCAACAAATTCATTATGTAATTAAATTAAAAAAGAAAAAAATGGAAGCAGTAGCAGAGGGACTATGGGGATTAGCAGATTACGCGGAGAAGAAAGGAGAGATAGGAAAAGCAGTGAAATGCCTTGAAGCCATCTGTCAGAGCCACGCGTCTTTCTTACCGATCGTGGAGGTGAAAACCCGTCTCCGCATCTCAACTCTACTGCTGAAGCACTCTCACAACGTGAATCAAGCAAAATCCCATCTGGAACGCTCCCAACTTCTTCTCAAACAGATTCCTTCTTGCTTCGACTTAAAATTCCGTACTTTCAGCATGTTAAGTCAGTGTTATCATCTCGTTGGAGCTATTCCTCCTCAAAAACAAACCCTCCTTAAAGCTCTCGACCTCACCGCTTCCCTTCCTCCCGAGTATGTAGTCATTTTTCATTTTATTTATATATTTTTGTGAAAATATATTGTCGTTTGTTTATTTATTTTAATTTTTATTTATTTAGGGTTTCGGTGAGGTTATGGGCTTGCAATTTCAATTCTCAGCTGGCTAATGCTTTGATTATTGAAGGAGATTATCATTCTGCTTTCTCTGCTTTGGAATCTGGTTTTGATTCTGCTTCTCAATTATGTTATCCCGAGTTACAGGTTATTTTTAATTTTCTGTTGATAGTATATGTCGATGCTTGGTTTATTTTACTCATTACTATCTCACTAATCTGCTATACAAATCTTAGATGTTTTTTGCAACTTCGGTACTGCACGTGCATCTGATGCAATGGTACGATGATAATTCAGTTCAGTCTGCTCTTCGTAGATGCGACGACCTTTGGGAATCATTAGGCCCTGATAGAGTCAGTAATTTGTCTTTCTTTTTTTTGATAATTTCTGCTAAATGAATCTTGATTGTAGTGTAATTTAGGCCTTATGATTGGAATTTGTTTTCTTTTTTGGTTGTTGTGGCACGAAAGAGGGAACAATGCCTTGGTTTGCTTTTTTACAATGAGCTACTTCACATATTTTATCAACTTCGTGTCTGCGACTACAAGAATGCCAACCAGCACGTGGACAAGTTGGATGCTGCTATGAAGGCTGACTCGCAGAAAATGCGGGAAGCACAGAGACTAACCAATGAACTCAATGCTTTAAATCAAAGTCTTTCCAGGCCTGACTTACCCAACAGAGAGAGGTCCTTACTGTCTTCAAAGCAAGCTCAAATTCAAGATCGTATCTCAAGTATGAACAACACGAATTGGTCCGCTGAACAACCTCTGGAACCTGCATATTTTGGAAATACTAAACGGCCATGGCAAGAGAAGCTTGTGTTGGCACCACCTCCCATTGATGGAGAATGGTTGCCAAAAAGTGCTGTCTATGCTCTGGTTGATCTTATGGTGGTCATATTTGGTCGACCAAGAGGACTTTTTAAGGAGTGTGCAAAGCGGATTCAATCTGGGATGCGTGCTATTCAAGGTTTAATATTTTTAACTAAGACCAATTTCATTTCTTTCATCTTTTTGGTTTTTTAGTTGCATTGTATAAAAATCATGTTACTGTATTAGTGTCAGTTCTCACCCATCTGAGTTAAGACTGATATTTCATTTTGAATTATTGAAACTTCCTTGGTTAAATTGAAGTGGACACACACTTCTGACAGTTCTTTTTAATATGATAAGCATTTTTGGGGCTTGCATAACATTTCATTGGATTTTCCTTTGTCTGAAATTTTTAGCCTAGTAAATATTCTAGGCTTGCCTCAATGAATTGCACTTGCCTCAATGAATTGCAGCTCCTACTTCTTATAAATTTGACAGTCAGTATGAGAGATTTTGGCGTTTTAAATAATGCTAGATTTTACAATTCAAGTATTGACCATGTGTGCTAGTCAGAAACATGATTAGTTATTGTCTTGCAGTGGAGTTGGTGAAGCTTGGAATAACTGATGGTGTTAGAGGTTAGTCTCATTCTTACATGATGCTCAAAAGATGTATCTTTCATCCTTTGGGTCACTTATACGAGCTTTCTGGCATTTTCTGTTGAGCAGAAGTGGATTTGCAGCACTCCGCCATTTGGATGGCTGGTGTGTATCTAATGCTTTTAATGCAGTTCCTTGAAAACAAAGTTGCCGTGGAACTCACAAGATCTGAATTTGTTGAAGCACAAGAGGTAGGTGGGTGGTGCCTCCAGTACTATTGCTTATTATGTAGTGTGTGTTTTTCACCTCCTACTCCTCACTCTCTTTCTCTGTTTGAGAATGTGGAAAAGTGAGTTTGGGCCCTTTGGGGTGGGTGGTATTTGGGCACAAGACCTTGTATATTCCAAGATTATCTTTCTATTTGTCTAATTTAGTGTTTTCATATGGATGCAGTTGCTTATACCCTTTGGTAGGGTTGCTGAGTTCACTAATAAACTTGATCATGCAATATTTGAACAGGAATGATCAAATAAAAGGGCTAAAATGTTTTCATTGCTTATTTTGTACTAATTCTTTACTCTATCTTGTTAAACATAGTGCTGTCGAGGAGTTGTCAATATCTGGCAATGATATGATATAACACTAAATGGATATACTTTTTCAGTTAGACACAAGACACTCAAGTCAAATGTATAACGTGCTTGTGCCTATACTAAGGCATTGGATTTTTCTGCTTTTGAGTTCACCTTAAAATGTTTTGGTTCACTCACTCACGTAAGAAGCCAGCTTTCACAACTGAGAATTTCTCTTTGAATTGGTGATTCCAGTTAGTAATTGGTTATTTTTTTCAACTGATAAGCAGAACTTGAACCCACCACAACTATTTAATGGCTAGTAGAATTTGATTTAGTCTGCTCTTTGGTTTTCAGGTCTTTCATACTTTACAAACCAATGGCGTTGGTTTGCTGTTCATTAAACAAAATACTTATCATGATCTCTATGTTGTTAGGCATTGGTGCAAATGAAAGAGTGGTTCATTCGCTTTCCAACAATTTTACAGGCCTGTGAGAGTATAATTGAGATGCTAAGAGGGCAGTATGCTCATTCTGTTGGCTGTTATAGTGAAGCAGCTTTTCATTACATTGAAGCTGCAAAGGTATTGCTGTTACTGTCACACTACAGTTGGTCCACTACTAACCAATTTCAACTTCGATGGTCTGAATGATGCATAGGGATCATATAATGAGCATCATTCTATTTAGCTAGTGCTATAATCAGCAAAAGCTAGTTATTGCATATGCAAATGTTTATTCTGCTTAACAAGCAGATCTTTATCATATGACCCACCAAATGTTTCAAATATGCTGTTTGTGCAGCTAACAGGGAGCAAGTCAATGCAAACTATGTGCCAAGTTTATGCAGCTGTCTCTTACATCTGCATTGGTGATGCTGAATCATCATCACAGGTTAAATGTCTCCTTTAATAATGATGATGATGATGAAGATGATGATGTTGATGTAGATGTTACTTTTGTAGATAGGAATTTAAATTTCAAGTGCAATAAATTTCTTCAATACTTTAGCTTATTTACATTTAAGTTTGTTCGGTGCAGGCACTTGATTTGATTGGACCAATTTACAGAATGAAGGATTCTTTTGTAGGAGTTCGAGAACAAGCAAGTGTTCTTTTCGCTTATGGCCTTTTATTGATGAGGCAGGACGAATATGAGGAAGCACGGTAGATGCTTGGGCTCTTATTAACAACTTCAGTATGGAAAGTTTTGTTTGAACTGGAGGATGTTTGGCTGGCATAGCATATGGCCATTATTTTTCATGGCTTTTATGTCCTGTCCATTCTACATACCTATATCTATATGCTATCCTTTTATTGATGAGGCAGGACGAATATGAGGAAGCACGGTAGATGCTTGGGCTCTTATTAACAACTTCAGTATGGAAAGTTTTGTTCGAACTGGAGGATGTTTGGCTGGCATAGCATATGGCCATTATTTTTCATGGCTTTTATGTCCTGTCCATTCTACATCCCTATATCTATATGCTATCCTTTAACTACACTTAACTAATAAAGTCATCGTTAGTGAAGAAAATAGTTTTACCTTCTAAGTTGTGTTTTGCCAAAAGCTATTTTCCTTCTTTTGGGGGCTTGCCAGGCTTTGTTCTCTCTTTATCCAATGCAAGAACTAAGTGCTATGGAAGATTGAAATGAACAATTTATCTTAGGATATGACACCTGAATGCTTAAACTATGTAGTGTTTTCTGGATATTTTTAAAATTTCAATAGAGTTGAACTTATTCACAGGAAAAAAGAGAGGACCAGAAGTAAATTTTTGGTCTGAACTGTGAATAGGAAGGCACGCACACCTTAAATGGTGCTAGGAGAAGTATAAATATAGATTGATTAAGAAATATTGCTCCCCTGCCTTCTTTTTTTTGGTGTGTGTGTAACACTTGTATTCTTTTCAATAAATGGTTTTGAGGTTCATCTTTAAATTTTGCTTTTCCATCTCTCTCCTCTTGTGCTAAAATAACATTGTCCATGCAGAGCTCGGCTGGCCAAGGGCCTGCAGATTGCTCATAATAGTATGGGTAACCTTCAACTCATTGCACAGTATTTGACAATCCTTGGACATTTGGCTCTTGCTTTGCATGATACTGTACAAGCCAGAGAGATCTTGAGATCTTCCCTTACGCTGGCAAAGAAGCTTTATGATATCCCAACTCAGATCTGGGTGCTGTCGGTTCTGACAGGTATAGCTCTCTGCATTGAATCCTTGCTCTTGATTTGATCTAGTCAGCTCTGAAGCGCAATATATCTCCCACTCTCTATCTGTATGTTACTAGAATGGACAGACAATGTGGATGTTGTTGACTCTTTAATACTTTGCCTGTCATAAAGTGGCAATCCATGGCCAGTTATGTAGTATGTGTGTTGAAGATGTAAAATTTCTTCCTTCCTTCTGGATTTATGGGGAGAGGGCTGTTAGGAAATAAAACGCTGGTGGTGGAATTGAACCAAAAATGATACTACTTTGAATCTCATGACCATTCTGCAAGACCTCAGTTATATTTATCTTGAAAGTTTTTTGCTTTGAAAACAAATAGCAATTCTTTTGAACCGTAACTGATACTTAAATTAGTTGAGATTAGCAGTCCTTTAAGACTAAATTATGTAAAAGTTTTTAATTTGTTGATTTAAGAATGCTAGTCTTGGAGAACAAGCTCTCCTGTTTCTACTAGATTAGATTATTTTGGAGAGATTTTCATTTCTATGATTCCATACCTGTCAAGTTCATTTGGTTTATTGGTTATCATCTCATCTGGGTTATACCACAACTGCTCTTGCAGGTTTGTATAAAGGATTAGGAGAGATTGGGAATGAAATGGAGAATGAGGAATATCGAAAGAAAAAGTTAGATGATCTGCAAACAAAACTTGCTGATGCACATTCATCCATTCACCACATTGAACTGGTAAATTAATTTGGACTCATATTTTGCTCATATGACAACAATTAATTACATATATGACAAAAGTTTTACTTTGGACCATCTGCTAGCTCTTGCCTGTTATTTGACATGTATCCTCCAATGAGCAGATCGACAAGGTAAGAATTGAAGTTCAACAGTTTCATGAACTTGATATCAAGCGTGCTATGGAAAGCCAGTCCATGGGAGTCAACCTCGACATTCCAGAGTCTGTTGGTTTATCAACTCCAATGCCAGCTTCTTCATCATCAAGGCTACTAGATTTGGATAATCTGGACAGTCGAAGGCGTGGGAAGAGAAAAATTTAGTTTGTTACTTTGTAGGTTTTATAATTTATGTTGATATACGAGAGAATAGGAAATTTAAAGGGTAAATGAGACGGAGGTTAGGGACTTCAACATGTAAAATTGCAGGGTTTTCAACAAGACCACTTCCTTTGCATTTTTGTCGCTCTATTGTTTAAATATCGTCTAGCCTCAGCTTGGTAACCTGTTTGTTCGCACGGGCTTTTTTTTTTTCTTCTTGGTTTTGGAATTGATCACCGGAGAGATCTTCTTGTGAGAAAGTTGGACCAAGGATACCTTGACTAATTTATCTTATTAAAAACAAGTGTAACCTATTAATAATTTGAATGTCAACAGAACTTTATTCTTTTGCTATATATCCCAAGTCTCAAAGTTAACTATTCCAACTCAAAATTATAAGGTGATGTTGCTCTGTAATATATTTTTTAAGTGAATTTGATAGTTTTAATTTAATAGTTTAAACTGTATTCCAAGAATTAATTTATATGGCTTATGTAGCTTGATTCTCATGCTGTTATTTAATCCCAAAACTATAGAAGTTTGCTGGCTTTATATGAGGAAAGTTTGACTATCTACTTGTGTCAATTAAACAATGACCTCTTCAATCCAGCAATGGTCCTCTCACTAAAAGAAAAGCATAACTTCGGGAAACCATGCAAGGATTTGATACGAGTTAATTGGACTAGTTTGTCCATTGCTTGGAGTATGTGGATACTGACATGATCAAAAAGTTGATGTCTTATCCCAAGTACAGGAGTGTCACAGTAATAAATAACCCGGCAAGACCGGGGTCGAACCACAGAGAGGTTAATTGTATAAATTATAATTAATAAAACAACAACAACAACAACAATAACAACAATAATAGTAACAGTAATAATAATATTAATAGTAATAGTAATAGTAATAATAATAATACTCAGTACGTGGCGTTGTTATACCTGAGAATGATCTTAAAGATCGGGTCACAGGTTTCCAGCCTATATACTGAGTTTATGAAAAGATCAAAGAGATATATTATATAATATAAACAGATTTCTGATGCGAATAAACAAGGCAAGACCAACAATGTCAGGATCCTTGATCAAACACAGAGCATACTTAAAGTACATAAAATATAACACGAATAATAATAATAATAATAGTAGTAGTAGTAGTAGTAGTAGTAGTAGTAGTAAAGAAGAAGAGGAAGAAATTAATGAGAACTTTGAGATGGAAGATTAATGTAAAGATTAAACAATGATAAAAACAAATGTCAAGGTTAGAGGATCCACTAATAGTATTAGAGATAAGTAAAGTATAAACTCTTTATAAATTATCAACATAATCATATTAATCATCTTATTTACGTAACACCATACTTATAAATTTTATCAGGTATTCATGATGCTAACTTATGTTGACAACATATCAAGTTCCTCTCATAATAACGATGTCGGCCGAAGACTATAAAGGATCAAGTATTTGATGTACCAAGTGTTATACAACATAAATCTAGATTAACCATTTAACAAGCAAGGTATTAAGGATTAATAAGATAAAAATGATAAGACATGTTAATAGCAAACTTGTTTAGGATTTAAGCATTGAAGTCCATGTTGAGTTCATATTATACTTATTCTAACACCATTAGTGAAACCTTGTCACCTTGACATAATTAACTTAGCTAGACATTATGAAGAAGAAAAACATAAATAAATAATATAAGAACATAAACATGATATAAGTTAACTAAGTATAGTAAAGGAAATGAAAAGCATGAACAAGAGATTAATGAAAATAAAACTTAAGCATTACAACAATAAAGAGAGAGCAAGAACATGATATTGATCTTAGAACCAAGCTTCTTAAATGAATGGCAAATGCCTCCTTTTATAGGCTAAAATTCAGAACTATTCATTTGGTAATTGATTATTGATGTAGTGGCCAACTATTGATTTAGTGGACTTGGTGGACAGCAGCACTCAAGCACTTTGGCTGGATGAAATGACATTGCTCCATTCAGAATTTGGCAAAGTGTTCCTCATGAAAGTTGTTGGAAATCATCTTATCTTGTCACCCATAAAATTTCAGAGCATTTGGATCACTAGAGCTCGAGATATGGCTAAAATACTGAGTAGTGCTGTTGGTGGACGTGGTGGATAGACCTCAAGCTCTTGTCTGGATGAAATGTCATTGTTACCATCCGAATTTGAGAAAATCTTCCTCATGAAAGTTGTTGGAAATTGTCTTTTCCTTCCACCCACCAAATTTCACGTCATTTGGCCTTCTAGAACTCCAGATATGGATAAAATTCTAAGCAGTGTTTGGGCTGGATTACAGGACAGATTCTGACTTCTCTTTTGTGGCCAAACTTTGAATTTGAAAACGGCAGATTTGGGTCTTACACTATTCATGAACATTGTAGGCCTATTTCTTATCTTTCCATCCATATAAATTAAGATGAAATCCAAGATCTACAGCTCCAGATATGATTCAATAACTGAACAGTGTTCCAATTTGAATTGAATTGGTATCTCCTTTCTAATCTTAGCCGTTTCTTTGTCCTTTCACTTTCAATAGTTAATCACATCAATCAATCCTTTGAATTGTGAGATATGTCTGCATTTAAAATGAACATTTACTATAAATTAAAGCTATCTTATATTATCAAATCTATTATTATAAAGCATGCTCTAGTTAAGGAGTTATTAATACTTCAAGTGCAAAATGATGATATAAAACCTTGATAAAAATGCACTTTTAAGTACTAATCACACCCCCCAACCAGCTTATTACTAGTCCCTAGTAATCAAAGCGTTAAAATAGAAAAACAATTTGCAAGTTCCATAAAGCAAGGCATTCATCATTTAACTTCCATTAATCTATCCAAGTAAACAAACTCTCATTAAATTTATATATCTGCTCAATACCTTTTAAACAAAATATTAATAAACCTTCCTTTTTATGTGCTCAATATATGAAAACATAGATGATGGGGCTTTTATTGGAAGAAAACAAGATTTTTGTTCTAATGTTTCAGGTTAACTTCCTTGGGTAGGGATTATTATCTTCTTTTTTTTTTTCTTTTTTTTATATTTATACACATATAACTTAAAACAGAATGCTGCTTTAACCCATGTAATGAGCTTTCGGCTAATGACTCCCAGACCAGTTGGTCTTAGGGCATTAGGTGTTGAGACACCCCTTCGAGCTTAATAACTCGGGTTGCAGAATCTTGTCGTAGATAGTGCAATGTTTGATTCCCTTAAGCTTTTCTCCTTAACCCATGTAACAAGCTTTGGGCCAATAGCTCCCAAGTCAGTTGACTTTAGGGTATTAGGTATTAAAACACCCCTTCGGGCTTAATTGCTTAGATTAGGGAGGCTACGAAACCAAACTTATCTATGTTTTTATTATTATTATTATTATATATACTTTTTTTTGTTTTTTTTTTTATACTATCCCTTTTCCTTAGTTGTTACCTTTAACAAAAGAACATAAATATTATCAGATCTATTATTATAAAACATGCTCTAGTTAAGGAGTTATTAATACTTCAAGTGCAAAATGATGATATAAAACCTTGATAAAAATGCACTTTTAAGTACTAATCACACCCCCCAACCAGCTTATTACTAGTCCCTAAAGTCATCAATGAATTGGAGCTGGCAGAATATTTTAGGGTCAAGCATTTTAAACTAACCAAGAAGATGGTCATTTCTATATTTTCTTCATCATCACTAAAGTGTTCCAAGGACTAAGAAACTAAGTGAGTCCTAGAGAGAGAGAGAGATGTTGGCTGTGTGGGTAGAGAGAAAAAAGAGTGATTTTGAGAGAGAGGAAAATTTTAGAGGAGAAGTTACAAGGAATAAGACAAACTCGTTGAATTATTTGTGGTAAGGTATTTTTATTGTTTTGATTTCGTTTAGGTTGTGAAATTTTGATCAGAATTGGAAATCTTCAATTTTGTGCAAGTTAGGGTTTATGTTAAATTAATATTGGAAGAGAAGAATTGTGGTTTGATAAACTGATTTTGGTTAAAGGTGTTTCTCCCTTCTTCAAGTTCAGCCATGAGAAGAGGAAAATAGAAGGACTGGAATTTTGTTAATTTGTGTAAATGATAATGTTTTAAAGGTATTAGTAGGAAGAATTAGTTCGGGTTATGATGTTATGTAATTTTTAAGAAATTTGATTAAGGAAATCTTACTATATTGGGTTGAAATGGGTAATGATGTTTTAGTTGTGTTAAAAAAAAATGGCATGGAAAATGGATATAAGTAAATTAGATCATGAAAATGTAATGTTAATAATAAGTATAAAGAAATATTTAAATAAATGATTAATTCATAGAGAGGTTTAATTCACAATATGGTTGTTGAGTTGTTGAAACTTGAGTTTTTGGTAGAAAGTTCACCTAGAGAGAAATCAGTCCTCTCGAGAACAAGCATCACAGGTGATGAATCGATATTTTATATAGCTCCGACCCACGAATGGAAATGTCAAAGACAGGGTAATAACCTAATACATATAATCTTGACATGATAATAAGTCTAGGTGACATGGGTCTTGTTCTTTTGCCAAACTCAAATTTTTTAGGTTTAAGTATGTGCTGAGCCCAAACACTTGAGAGTTTGGCAAGATGTTAAACCCAACACCTTATACTTATCATTTGGCTGAGCCCAAACACTAAAATGCCAAACCAAACCTTTTTTTTAGGCTCGGCTACATGCTGAGTCTAAACGCCTATGGGTCTGGTAATACCCTTGGGCTTAGCACAAACACCTGTGGGTCTGGCAAAATGCCAGACCCAACACCTTTGAGTTCAGCTACGTGTTAAGCTCAAACACATATAAGTCTAGTAAGATGTCAGACCCAATTCTTTTTAGGCTCAACTACACGTTGGGCCCAAGCACTTGTGGGTCTGGCGAGATGTCAGACTCCAATCCCTTGGGTTCACACTAGAGCTTAAATTCACGTGAATCTAATACAACGCTAGATTTTAGGATAATCATTTTCCTACACTCCTAGGTGTGTGAAAGTTCTATAAAATCCGAATATATCTTAATCGATATTAATTCTAAGGTTATTCCCATCCACATTAATGCCGCGTGCAAAATAAGGCATAAAAGTCTTCAATAACTCTATTGTTTGTTTGTCAACACTAAAGATATGAAAACGTAATTCCCATCTACATTTATGTTGTGTAAGAGATATTTGTTTCAGCATTAATGTTGATGTAAGGGATTTTTTCCTTACTAAAATTTTCAAAATAAAAAGACTTTCGCCCCTTAAGAAAAAAGACATGATTCATAGTACAATGACTATAAATACCCTACAAGCCACATAGACAAATGATTCATGATCCTCACTCTCTTATCATATATTCTCAAAGCATTTACCAAGAACAAATATTCTTGTTTTTGGAGTTGAATGCTTATTTCTTCATTTATTACAATTCATTATTATAAAATCACTGATTTGAACATCAGATGGTCCAAAAAACCTCACAAAAGAACTGTTTTGCAGGAACTAAGACCTCAACCACCAACTCTCTATTCTTCCACTTTTTAGGAGATGTGAATGTGTGATCATCTACTATCCAAATACTTAAGCATATTGAATTTTTAGAGATCATCAACATCAGCGCTAGATAAGGTTCCTCCTTACCTCTTGATTTTTTCTTAATTTCAAGATGATAAAATGTTATTAGATCATGTGTAAATGTTATTAGACTATAATGGCAAGAGAGAATCTAGCGATACGACGAAATTGAAATGGTTAAACTATACTTTAGAAAAAAAGAAAAAAAAAGGAATACAAAAGTGAGATTGGACTTTCCTTAAAAGTTTATTGTAATAGTATGTATATACCTATTTCTTAAAAGATTAAGTATATGTTTTGATGGGTTGTGAGCCTAAAGCCACTGTGAATGATCATCGAACGTTGTGTAATGTGTTGATGAGATGTATTATGCTTGTTTTACTGGACTTACTTAGTACATGAAGGATTTTTGGGCAGTGCCCTGCATAGTCTGTTAAATAACAGAGTAATTTATTGTAATGGTATAGTTCTCGCTCGATGATGAATAAAAGGTTATGAATAAAAGAGAATAAAAGGTTAAAATAAATTATAAGAACATATTTGCGATTAAGAATCAATGATCTGTCTTAGGGTCTATTTGGCATTGCGTTTGTAACTACGTTTCATCAAATTTTGAATTTTTTTTGCTAAAATTGAGTGCGGTTTGTATTTTTTGGATCGTTTTGATGTGCTGATGTTAAAAATTATTTTTAAAAAATAAAAAAAATCATTGGCATGTATTTCGACATAAAAATTATTTGAAAAGCAACCGCAATCACATTAACAAACACGCTCTTAAATAGAAATAAAATGAAGAAGGGCCGTTACAATTAAAGTCTAAAGTGACTGTTTGGTGCGTTATAAACTAGGTCTATTTCAAAAATATATTTGAATTGAAAAGATATTGATTTCATAATTTTAATATATTAAAATAGAAAGATATCTTAAAAAACAATTAGTTTTAATATGTTTTTTTTTTAAAAAAAAAACAATTAGAAAAATATTTGCACGCGATAACAAACACAGTAAATCAGCCACCTATTCCTATCCCACTACATTTCACCACCATCCCCGCGGTTGCTGCCTTACTGCTATTGTTATTGCCAAATCCCTGAAGCATAACACTCCTGTTTCCCACCATTACACTAATCCTCGAGGAGCAGTTGCTTAAGGAGTGCTGCTGTTTGTGGTGGAGATTGATAAGGGGTGGTGGTCTCCCATATTGTTGCAGGCTGTTGCCATTCTGCCTCTGCTTTGGAAGCCCTTACCAAGAAAATAGTTTGTGAATGGAGGTGTAGAAATCATAGACAACAGGTTTGATTTCATGTGTCTTTGAGTGAGTGAACACGACGAGAGCATGGAATAGAAGTGCTGTAACGTAAGTGTACGGCCCCACATTTCACAACAACGCAATGGCAGTTGCGGTTAACTTTTTTGTTCTCTTTAGGGAAGAAGGGAGGGAGGGAGGGGCTTGGCATGTCAGTAGATTCTGAAATGTGAGCGAGCTTATCGAGAACAATCTAATTCAACCGTATAAGTGCATTGGCTCCCTTCATTAAAATTATATTAAATTAATAAGGACACAGAAACAGAGAGCGATCCCGATCCCTACCCCAATCCCAATCCAGCATGTTAGTGACGGCGACGGCGACGGCGGCAACAGTGGCTTCGGCATCTAACAAGTGCTTTAGGGCTCATAACAACCTCCACCTCCTTCGCCATCACCACTCTAATTATTACAAATACAGGAATAATAATAAAAATCCTCTCTTATTTCTTTGCTGCTTCAACCATTCCCTCCCCAATCATCATCACACCCGAAGATGCCGCCTCCTTCTTGGGCCGAGCAGCACCGACAGCAGCACTGCTCTTCACGCCAGTTTCCCCTTCCTATCCAACACATCGTACTCCACTCCTCCCTCATGGAATCCCAATGCTTTCTTTTCCAGTTCCTCCTCCTCGACTCCTTTCCGGCCACCGGTTTGTCCTTTCACCCCCTCTCAATATCTGTTCGTAATTCACTATTATATATTTATTTATTATTAATTTTGTTACAAAAACAGAACTCAATGCTCAATGGCCACGCTTTCTTCTCAACCTCAGCTCCAAAGGATAAAGACGATGATGATGCTGCCAATAAAGCTCCATCATCACCATCGATGACGACTCCTGCTATTGCTGATAAATCAGACCAGCAACTTGCTGACATGAAAATCTTACGGACTCTGGCCAGTTATTTATGGATGAAAGATAACCCTGAATTTCGCTTAAGGGTGCTTCTGGCCCTTGGTTTCCTTTTGGTTGCTAAGGTTTTGAATGTTCAAGTCCCTTTTCTTTTTAAGCTGGCTGTCGATTGGTTGACTGTTGCTACAGGCAATGCTACTGCTCTTGCTTCTTTCACCGCTGCTAATTCCATTTTCCTTGCTCTCTTTGCTACCCCTGCTTCTGTTCTCATTGGTTATGGCATTGCGCGCTGTGGATCCTCTGCTTTCAATGGTAACTTACTGCGACTATACACGATTGCTTACTCATTACACTTGACAAGTTTGTATCTTTTATCCTTTCCTCTCATATTTACAATTGTATTTTTGCCAGAATTGAGGACTGCTGTGTTCTCTAAAGTAGCTCTGAGGACAATCCGAACTGTGTCTGGGAAGGTTAATCAATGCTTCTACCTATTCTGGGTCTTATCTGTGGATGTGTTTGTTTTCTTTGTTCTGATTTAAAAATTTAATGTACATGTTTTTTTTTTCATTTTGAAATTGCAGGTTTTTTCACATTTGCATGAGCTTGACCTCCGTTTTCATCTTAGGTATTTGCTTCCTTAAACCGATGATGCTACATCATAGAAAAGCCCTTCCTTTCTGTCATATATATAGGCGGCATTTAATAGTTTATTCGTGACATTCTGTTAAGTATCTCATTTGATCACTGTCTTTCCAGTCGAGAAACTGGCGGGTTAAGTAGAATAATTGATCGTGGTAGCCGAGCAATAAACTTCATCCTCTCATCTATGGTATTCAATGTTGTACCAACCATTCTAGAGGTATGAACTTCTTCTGGATTTTTTTTCTTTTGTGTCACGTGACTTTTTTATATGTTGGATTTAGTTAAACATGCTGATATCCCTGGTAAACAACATACCAATCTTTTGTGGAATTCTTGATACCTGTCTGTAATGAAACTCTTCAGTTTCTTGGCATAACCTGTTAGAAATTTAGTTGCATTTACCTGTACAATTGCTTCCTTATTTCTGAACATTTTCTGACCGATTTTTATTATGCATCTTTCCAGATATCTATGGTTTCAAGTATACTGGCATACAAATTTGGAGCCCCTTTTGCATTGATCACTTCGCTCTCAGTCGCTGCATATGTTACTTTCACATTATCTGTGACACAGGTAATATATCTTCTTCCAATTCTTTGCTACCACCATGCACATGGGTTCTGAAATAGATAGGTTCAAAATTTAGAGCCCCTTTTGTGTTGATCACTTCACTCTCAGTCGCTGCATATGTTACTTTCACATTGTCTGTGGCACGGGTAATATATCTTCTTCCAATTCTTTGTTGCCACCATGCACATGGGTTCTGAAATAGATAGTGCACTGATTGATCACTTCCAATTCACGTTCTTCCAATTCTCACCTCTTAATCGATCACTTCTTCTTCCACAATCATCTTTCTGCATGAATTTTGAGAATGTGCTGTGGTGCTATCCTTTGTCATTTTCTTTCACGCTACAGATTGTGATCACATGTAGTAGCTCTATGATCTGTTCCCCGAAACTTTTTCATAAAAGCAAGAGTGTTTTTGTTGATCACATTTTCATGAAATTTTCCATGTCATGTGCAGTGGAGAACCAAGTTCAGGAAGGCCATGAATAACGCTGATAATGATGCTAGTACAAAGGCAATTGATTCCCTTATCAATTATGAGGTGAGTTTATGTTGCCTCCTTTTATTAGTATTTTTTTCTGCTTACGTACTGCTTAACTCTGGTGCATCTTTTTTTTAATGCTTTTCTTTCTATCTGTTGTTTGATGCCTCATTTACTGTGCTGCAACCAATTTCTTTCCATTGTCAAGGCTTCTGCTTATCTTGCTTTTTTTTATTTTTCCCTGCTTTCACCAGACTGTCAAATATTTCAACAATGAAGCTTATGAAGCTGAGCAATATGATGAGTACTTAAAGAGTGAGTAGTTGGAGCATTATAGTTGTTCTCTACTTCTTTAATGTTAAATCTGAAACAAACCTGCCACTGCTAGGAATAAATTAACATGTTGACGACCCATAGAAACATAAAAAAGACAATCATGATGTGGCATTGCTAGAATGAGATGTTAATTAGCACTGATCTGCATTATAGTCAATCGTGTTTTTCATATATATATTGTGCTGGGTGACGGCTGATAGAGAGACCAAATGATCGACTTACAAATCCTGCAAGCATTTTCTTTGTGCATGCATTCAAAGTATCCCTCAACCCAGAAGCTGTTAGATGAGGTTCAAGTACATGGTTTTATGTACTCTGTAACCCACAATAAGTGATAGCCCTTTAGTTCTAAAACTTGCAAAGGCTTACCATTATCTTGTGTTGAAATTTTTAATTAAGGAGGATGTGGATGGTAGGATTTGAACTCTTAACCACTTGATCAAGAAGGCTATAACACCATGCTAAAGAACCACTCGATGCAAGAGCTTAAATTGTTAGGTGAGTCTAGGTGATGGTTTTATATTATACTCTCAAGCACGTGCCTAAAAATGTGGCTATGAACTAACCTTCAAGCACCTGGCAACACTCATATGGTGAGTAGTTGAACCTTGACTTAGCTCGAGACTAAGTTAGAGTTTGCAAGTAACTGGAATGGTTTGCTTAATGGCATCGCCCCATCTTACTATTCTTAACTTGACCTTTTTCCTGTTTAGAAAGTTTCTATATTTGGATTTATGTATTGTTTACTGTGAAGGCATCCTGTGACAAGCACTTTTCTTTTTGTTATTTCTGCTTCATTCTTTTATTGATTTTTTCTCTGATTATCTTGGCCTGCAAGCCAAGCGAGTGAATTTCATCACAATCTCATCTATAATTCAAGGACATGGTACTCTAAATGCTTGACTCTATATGTTATACCATACTACTTTTCTGAACTCAAGCATTGCTTTTAATCAGTCTCTTCTTGTGTTTATATCTGCTTTTCTCTCTCTCAATTTCATACTAATGCTCTCTTTCAGGGTATGAAGATGCTGCCTTAAAAACATCGCAAAGTCTTGCTTTTTTGAATTTTGGCCAAAATGTGATTTTTAGCACAGCTCTGTCAACAGCTATGGTTTTATGTTCACATGGAATTATGAATGGCCAGATGACTGTTGGTGATTTGGTAAAGCTTCTTTATAAAAGAAAAATTATTATAAGGCTCTATTATCTCGTGATTAACTGATGGTCATACAAATTATGTATGAATGCGAAAACACAGGTTATGGTAAATGGACTACTCTTCCAGCTCTCCCTTCCACTTAATTTCCTTGGCAGTGTTTACCGTGAGACAATACAGAGTCTTGTTGACATGAAGTCAATGTTTCACTTACTCGAGGTATTTTTTCAAGGAACTCTGAAGTTTTCTTGGAGCTCGGGAGTCAATCTAGCATTTCATTTTTTTTTTTCAATCTTTACAATTCCATTATCTTTTCCAGTTTGTGAAGCAACTTGACAATTTCTGAACATATCCCCGTAAAGCATGGTAGAATAGCAAAAGCAAAAGAAACAAAAAATGCACCATTTTTATTTTATTACATTTTCATTTGTAACACTATAGTGCATGGATTTGATTGTTGATCCAAATGATTTTTCCTTTTTTTAAAAAAAAACCTGCTTCCTTGTGGACCTGGTTTATGAAGTACTTTGTTTCATACATTTCTGCAGGAGAAACCTGATATTAGAGATAAAGATGATGCCAAACCTCTAATGTTAAAGGGAGGTGGCATTCAATTTGACAATGTACACTTCAGGTATGATGATGGTTCCTTCTTTGTTGAAATTTGTTTGACATCCAGGTAGTCTCAATTTCATATATAAAGTCGAGTTGTTATTTCCATTGTTGCAATTATTTTGAATAAGCTGTCAAATTCTTGCATTTAGCAAGTCTGTTTCCTGAAGTCGTTGCTATCCAAAATTACTTCCGCTACTGGCTCTGATATTGATTTTACTTTAGTATAGGTTTTCTTTTCCCAGTTTCTAATTGGGATCATTATATTGCTTTAGTAATCTGGGGTGCTGATCTGCCCGTACCTGGATGACCTTATAAAAAAATAAAATTCTTGTTCTTGTATCATATAGAGAATGGCTTATGTGGCAACCCAGCTGACGAAATCATTCAGGTTTAGTGTTTGATGTGCTGATATAGATTTTTGCTGCCTGTTTCCTACTTGAAGTCAGAATTTGATCTAATGGTGGTAAACTCTGAGTGTTCGAGGACTCTCACTCCAAAGCAAGCTTAAATGTTCGCCAGCGAAAGCTAGTTGATGTAATGAAATTTTACTCACACAATACAGAAGGAAGTCTAGGTTTGAAGGCTGGCAATATTTTTCTTTTATTTCCATAGAAAATCTAATTTTATTACAGTTTAGATTTTCTTTTGGTATGGTCCAGAAGTCAGATTTCAATTCCTTCAAGAGCTAAAGTCCTTCATTTCCAACTCTTGACAATTAAGCTACAGAGAGAGAGAGAGAGAACAAAATCAATACTGAATAGATTACTTATCAGATGACATCCTGAAAAGTGGAGGCTTTGCTTTCTTTCTTTCTTTCTTTCCTGAGAAGAAAACCAATGTTTCAAGGTTCATAGAGTTGAGCAGTTTCAGAATCTCAACTTTCATTTGTATTCTTTTCTCCCAAATTGTAACATATTTCCTTAAACATATCCACACTTATACTATATATCAGTCATCCTTTATCATCTATGGAGACTTGAAGATCTCCAGAGGAATTTCGATTCATTGTTGTCCTTGAACTATCTTCATAGTTAATTCAACCCCCCCTTCCTGTCCTCAACTCTCTGTACGTGTGCAGGCCAATTGTTATTTTGGATCGATGTGCAGTTAAACAGTATACTTGGTTTGACAGATTAGTGACATGGATTATATGTTTGTTGTTTGATTGTGGTTAGATTTGAAATTGAATATTGTACTATTATTCATGTGTGAATATTTGATGATTTGTTGATTATTAATTGCTCATCCACTGTACATATTAAACTCGTGACAGCTACTTGGAAGAAAGAAAAATTCTTGATGGTGTAACTTTTTCTGTACCAGCTGGAAAAAGTGTGGCTATTGTTGGAACAAGTGGTAGTGGTAAGGTTTTCTTTTGTTTTAGAGTTCTTACTATCATGGGCTACTTGTATTTGTGACCATTTTTGTTAGAGTAGTTCTCTAATGTGGAATTTATGTTTCACTTTCTTCATATATTAATCTTTCCAAAGATGATGCATAGTTCTGATATCCCATGATGGATGATATTTACTCATGATGTGATGTTTTGTAGGATGTATCCTGGGCTGGGATAAAAATGTCATGGTAATCTATAGGGTGAACCCAGGGCTGAGATAAAAATATCATAGTAATCTAGAAACATGTTTTTCTCCATTTGTGTTATATTAAGCAATTATTGTTATAAATTTATATTATGCAACAAAGGGAGTTCATTTACATGTGCTGGAATTAAATGACAATCTCATAACCGTTTAAGGAATGCTTTTTCTCTTGATTACACTGCTAATTTATTTCAAATGTATCTGTCTGCAGGCAAGTCAACCATTCTTAGATTACTCATCAGGCTTTTCGACACTATTTCTGGAAGTGTAAGTACTGATTCCTCCATTGCTATTGCCATGTGGTCCAACAGATCTTCTGCTCCCACAATTGATATTTTCCTCTGAAATAAGTTCTGATGAAGAATTGAAATGAAGTACTATTTGTTGTTTCACTTCTTCCTCCCAGTCTTTCTGGAACTTTTTTGTTTGATCCATAACAATACTGTTGATTCCAATTGAAACTCTTCCCTATTCTTGGTTTGGCAATTGGCATTTTCTCCTTGGCAGATACAAATTGATGGTCAAGATACAAGGGATGTAACACTGGATAGTTTGCGGAGGTCTATTGGTGTTGTCCCACAAGACACAGTATGTTTTCTTGAGCAATTTAGCTGTCCATGTTGTTTTAATGACCCATATTAATTAGGTCTCCCTTGTGAGATCTTGCAAGTTGTAATGTTGAGGAGCTGAACTACTTTTGTTTGACATACAGGTACTTTTCAATGACACAATATTTCACAACATTCATTATGGTCGTCTTTCAGCAACGAGAGAGGAAGTGTGTCTTTTTCCTTTTCACACTTGAAATTATTCATGATTTATGACACTTGTTACTTCTTCACTTACCATTATTTATAACCTCAGGTCTATGATGCTGCCCGACATGCTGCAATCCATGACACTGTCATGAACTTCCCTGATAAATATTCTACAATAGTAGGAGAACGAGGGCTCAAGGTGAGAGATCTACTGCTATCAACTAAAGAAATTTTCTATTTGAAATGGCCATAGGATTCATAACTTCAAGACCTTGGATGGAATTTTGTTTTAGGATCCAAATATTATTATACCCACCAAAAGTGAACTGAGAACATAAAAATACTACGAGTTACTGCTAGATGATCTTTTCATTTTCACTCCATCCTGTATTTTCTTGGCTCATCCTTTTGACATGAAACTGCATGGGCTAGGCTAAGATGGTCTACTTTTTGATCTATGCCACTCTAAACCTTGTGGATCCATTACCCTCCAGTTGTGTCTTGATCCATTTGGAGATAGTGTATGATTTGTGTATACCATATGGTTTTTTTTTCCTGTTGCATGGAGCAATAGCAGCCAGAAAAGAAAGGAAAGTTGAGAAATATGGTTCTCAGATGTCATGTCATTCAATTGTGTGGGCTGCAATGCATCTACATATATGTAATAACTGCTAACCATCATACTATAAGTTAATAGTAAAAAGTTGGTGTTGGCTGCTCAGTGGATGCACCGTTATTTCATATCTCCTTGATTGGGATAGTGACTTCATAAAGTACACAGGTAGATAGCGTTAAAACTTAACAAATGTGATGAAATTTCATGGCAGAATAACTCTATAAATTGTGGATAGTTTAGGAATCTACTTGGAACACAAAGTGCTCCATAATTAAATGAAATGAAACAATTGTGTGTAGTTTTCTATTCTGTGGAATCTTGACTGTTTACAATGAGAAAGTTTTTCCATCCAGTTAAGTGGTGGTGAGAAGCAGCGTGTGGCTTTGGCCCGTGCATTTTTGAAAGCCGCTCCTATCATGTAAGAACTCCATCCTTATTTATCAATATGCATCCATCCATTATATCGAGTTGGTTATTCCATTTCACCAAATCTTAAAGAATGCTGTTGAATTAATATTTCTGTCTATTCAAGATACCTACTCTTTCTATTTTGGTCTTACATTCGTGTGCATTTAACAATTACATTTAGTGCCCAACAAAATGGAGTGACCATATGATTTTCTTTGTAAACCACAACTGGTCTTATAGTTCTTATATAGAGTTTTCAAATGATATTGTCCACTGCTTCTGTAAATTAAGAAGATTTTTTTTTTTTTTTTTGTGCTTTATGTTCTTTTCAAGTTTGTGTTAGTAAACTTATTCTCAACCAGCATAACCATGTCTAATAACACTGATGATCAATTTTGCCTGTTCCAGTGTCCAGTATCTAAATTCTAGTTTAAATGCTGCTGTATGTGCCCCTGCAATTTCTGAACCTAGCCAAAAGACAATGGTCACATCTAATAACCTAAATGATTTGTTGTGTTGAACTAAATCAACATAAACAACACTGCAGACATAAGCAGATGAAATATCAGCTCTTTTTTCCCTCAGTCACCTATGCCTAATGAACTTTGTCTCGTTTGATTTCCTTAGGCTATGTGATGAAGCTACAAGTGCTCTTGACAGCACCACTGAAGCAGAGATTCTAAATGCATTGAAATCATTATCCAGCAATCGAACTTCAGTTTTCATTGCCCATAGGCTTACAACTGCCATGCAGTGTGATGAGGTGAGCATTCTTGGAAACCATGTTTCCTTCATTTTTTTATGTTTTTAAACTTTTAGGGTTCTGCGTCAGAATATTTAGTAACTTGATTAGAGCATTCCCACAGTCTTACTCGCTTAAATTTCATGCTTCTGCTATTGTCTGTCTTTACTTCAATTTCAGGCTCTCTCTCCACTTTCATCAGCAGGAAGTTTGTTACATCTTGTTTCCTTTCCTTTTTAAGCAAAATAATAGGCATTCCTTTTACTCCCTTATATCTGTGGGACACAAATGCACTTGCATTGTTAAAGCAGTCCCCTGTTGGTTCTGTATGAAATTGCATAAGATCATATAGTTCATGGGAGTTTCAACCTGTTATCCTAAGTTTTTGCATTGAATGCTTTAACTTGGATTGGAGCATGAGTAAAGTCACAATTTGCATTGCTGCTGATGTAAACCTCCATGCAAAACGTATTTGTTGATTGTGAAATATGTTGACCTGCTAGTGACGTTAGTGTTAAAAAAGCATTTGGGAAGTTTGAAACAGTCTTATAAGGCGTGGCTTCTTCATGTTAGCTTTTTTATTGGACGCTCTAACATACAACGTCCTATTTAACTTCAGTTCTGAGTTCTCTAAGATTATAATGCTCTGTGTGCATCGTCATTATTCTCTCCATATTATTCTCTTACCTGCCCTCTACTGTCAATATTTACTCATATTTTCCTGGCCATTAAAATATGATTTTCCAGATAATAGTTCTGGAGAATGGTAAAGTGGTTGAACAGGGACCCCATGAAGTTCTATTGACCAAGGCAGGTAGATACGCGCAGCTCTGGGCACAGCAAAATAGCACAGTGGATGCCCTTGATTCAGCCATTAAATTGGAGGCATAGATGTTGCAATCTTCCCTTGACCATACAAAGCTTGAAGTTGTTCAGCTGCCAATGTTGTTGACCTCCTATGAAATGCAACCTTGTTGTACAAGACCAATTGATGGTTGTCGTCTGTGGGTTCCATCATCATAATGAACAACCAAAGGGATAATATCTGTTACGTCTTAGAAGAAAAGAAAGAAAGCAATACCAAACCTTTGATGGATGAAGACAATTTCAACTGAGATTATGGTGAGATACACAAACCTTCATAACTTGGTCAATCAAATGCATGAAAAGTCACCCAAAAACTGTAGATCTGATTTTCTCCCAATGTCTAATTTTTGGTCCTTGGGTTGGGTGGCATTGAATTGCTGATGATGAGTAAAATTTGTTCCATTATTTTCTGTTGTATAGTTATCACACCAAATGATTTACAAGTTTTGGACTCTCAGGTTTTTCAGGAGATGCTCTAAAGTTTTTTGGATTCCATGTATGCAGTATTTGCTTTTGTTTTCAATTGCATGCACTGATAAACTCTTTAGAGCCATGTCCTTCAACCTTCTATTACATCATTAAGTTAAGGTTTTGAGTTTCCATATACTCGTCACATATAAAACCCGGACAAGCAGAAAACAATTGACAAAGTAGGCCTAGTTGCACATTAGCACTTGCAAACACAATAAGTTGTGATTTGCAGTGATATAACATGATGTGCATGGTTAGCATTCTCTGTGACTGTCATGCTGCTTTACTCCTCATACTTCATTGGACTGTACTGATTCAACTTTACGTTTCAGAATCTATTCAAGCTTACCTTACAAACTTTGTCGTATCGATGAAGACAGAACCTAACGCGTTGGCACTGTGCCAAATGTGTCAAGAATCTTATGTTAAACCAAAATGGAAGTTACATGCTCTGGAATCACCGTACAGTTGTCAAATTGATTGATCCACGTTACGCTAACCCTATCACCGACAAGGTGCCTGATATCTTGATTTATATGGAGAGTAGTGTTAGTGTTAAGTCTGTGGATTTAGTCTATCAAATTCTCAAAAGATCATTTTAGGTAACAGGGCTGCTTCAAAGGAAGAAGCAATAGATATCTAGCTAGTTTTGGAAGATATCCTGCTATTGTTGAAGTCTTTGCTGCTTTCATTTCCTTGCTGTTGGTAAGAGTTGATTTGGTTATTTGTTCTTGTGTACCTTCTTTGTACTCAACCCGTGCATTGTTTGTACACCATGATTCACTTCTTTTTACGGATTTGTGCATTCCTCAAAATAATAGTTATAGTACAAGCTGATTGATAAGTTGAGGTGACATGGGCAGCTTTCAGTTTGGTTGTTTCTCTCGTTTTGCGAGTGTTGATGCTTCTGGAGCTCTGTTATTTTTGGCTTGAATTTGTTCAAGTCAATCAGTTGGTGCATGTATTTGTGTTTAAAAGTGCAAAAGAAAATGGATTGAAAAAAAAAAAAAAACAGAGAGATTGAAAGGAAGCATGCATGAAAACGTAAAGAGACAGTTGAACATGTAAATTGCAACTGAAATCTGGAATTGCATGTCAGCCTTCAGCCATTAAGTTTTTGTTATTTTCTTCTGATAAGAAGAGGGGCATCAATCAGCCCTTATTTTTCTTTAGTCTTTACGTTATAACATATTTCCTTCTTTCTGATAAGAGAGGGGAAATCAATATACTCTTGTCTATGGCAGAAATAATTTCCTGTCGCTGTTGTGAAACCGAAAAAACTAGTATGAATGCGGCAATCAGTGGGAGTGGGAGTGACCATGTACAAAATATGAAAAAGATCAGCGGATATAAACACTGATTAGCCTCAAACTGGGCAAATGATCGATGAATAGTAGGAAGTCTAAATCAGTTTTGTTTGTAATGAAATGAATTTGAATAGGGGTTAAGGGGGCATACAAGAGTAGAAGAAGAATGCTGAAAGAGGAGGGAACAGGTCAGATTTATGGGCTCGTGCATGGACAAACCAGAAGGAGTGCAAGAATATGGGCTTTGGAGGAGAAAGCACGCCAACTCTCCCTCCAAAGACGGACTCATAAGCCACCGCCATCACCATCAGCATTAGAAAGTAATCAAAAGAAAAGGAGGGGCCGCAAACGCAAAAGCCTCCTCCTATACATGGGCGTTAATTCTGTTGCTCCCCCCATGAACCAGAAGGTCTGTCTCCCCCCCTTCTTTGCTTTTACTTTTAAGAAAAATATTTTGCTTACGAACTTATCTGTCCTTTATATTAAAAAACAAAAAAAACAAAATTATTTACCTATGATAAAATTAATGTGGTGATATTTGATTGGATTGGGCTCTCTTATAGTCAGTCCCATATAGATGTTTGGGCAAGTGGCTATGGTAAACACGATGTAAGGCCAAGGCCCTTGGTTGTGAGGTCCAGCATGTTATCACACACTCACACACACACACACCTAAAAGGCATAAGTGATTCGGGGCAACACCCATTGCATTATAGATTTATAATGATGTTTTTACCATTCATAATAAAAGCCATGGAAGCATAAATTGGTGGTGGATTGTCTTTTTTATAGGGTGCATTTGATATTATTAAATTGAATGGAGTTGAATCAGCTATTTTTTATATTAAAAATAATAAATAACTCGTACAACATTAAAGGACGGCTTAACTTTTCACTTTTTATAATATAATAAAATAACTAAATTATTCCTAATAACAAAGAATTCTAAACTTATTATCGGTGGTTTTTTTCATCTTTTTATTATAACATTTTGTTATTATCATGTGGGATAAGAGGGGTGATTTTATCATTTATTAAATTTAAATATTATTAAAAAAATAATCAATGCTTGCATTGAATGCGTTAACACTTGGGTTTGTATGAGGAGTTCGAGCGATGCATGCAATGTCGCTTGTTGGTCAAACATCATATTCCAAGGTGGCATTAAAAAGTGCTTGATGTCCCTCTTTATGTCTGGGTGGCACATGTGGCCAACAAACTAACGGTTTGTTGTTGGTGACCTCTCTCTCTATATTGATTCTCGTGTCAAGCCATCCAATTTTTCAAACTAGTTATTCAACTTGGTTTTTCTTCAAATTTATTTTTTGCTCTTTTGATTACCATTTGTTTTTCTTGGAATAATTTATAAAGTCAAAATGTTTTTTTTGTATTTCATCATTCTTCAATTATTTCATCTATCAAACTTGGTTATTATTCTTGAACTTGCTATTTTTTTTGTATTTTATTTTTTCTTGATTTGTTTTATTTTTCAATTTAATCCCTCATTCTTTTATTTCATTTAATATTAATATTAGATTTGATTCTTTTTTTTTTATTTCTACTTTTTTGTTTATATCATTTTCTTGATTTATTTTATTTCATTTAATTTTTGTACTAGATTTGGTCATCATTTTTTTGTTTGCTATTTGTTTTTTTTTTTTAAATTTGGATGTTTGGAAATTTTGCTTCATGATTTTTTTGGGTTTGTCTTTTATAGGATAAGCTTTTTTGGGTTTGTCTTTTATAGGATAAGCTGGTCTCATGATTTGGGACATGAGTTTCAAAAATTAGTTTGGTTTGACTTTATTCTTTTATTTTTAGGTTTTTCTTTATTTTTATTTTTCAATTTCATCATTTGATATTATATTATTAGACCTTTAGCTTCTTGAGTTTTGTGACTTTCCTTTTTATAAGGCTATTCTGGTCTCATATACCGGATTGTCAAGTTTTTTTCTGATATTTTATTATTGATGTTTTTTAGACTTTAATTGTTTTATTTGACTTTCATTGTTTTATTTAATTTCTTTTATACAGGATTATCCTGTTTTTATAAGTTGGCCACATGTTTGGTATGCTGATTAGAGTTTTTTAAAAAACAAATTGATTTTTTTTAATTCATCCTTTAGTATTTATTGTGTCAGTAATTGATCTTTTAATTTTTTTTATTGTCATTTATTTTATTTATTTATTATTAAATAAAATCGTTTAAACTTTTTAAGAGTATTTAAAGAATGTTTTTTTATAATATTGATATTTTTTTGTTATTGGCTTTTATTTTATAATTATATTAATAAATTAACTCATTAGAGACTCAAATGTTTTTATATAAAAAAAACACTTATTCATCATAATACTCGTAATAATTAACTTTACAAAGATTCATCGAGTCCGGAAGTCCGTAGCGTTGAATCATCTAAGTTTTTTTTTTTTTTTTAATGTTAGGAAAAAAAATAACAGGGCCCGGGGCGTGGCGTGCGGCTTCTATCTAGTGACAAACTGAGTTGGTTCAGTCTCATAATAATAAAAAAAGAAATACCTCCGATTTAGGATTTCTCTTGCGTCCCGGATAGGATTTCTTCTTCCTTCCTTGGCTGCTGCTGCTCTTTCTATTCAGCAATTTTCTCTTTCTTTCTTTTGATATTCCATTCCATAAAACCACCTTAGTCGCTAGCCAAGGCTCTTATCAACCAATTACTGGTCCGAATCCATCCCACCCCACATGCCTATGGCTATGTCTAGGGCTATGGCTACCTTTGTTGATCATTGTATGCTTGTAGGGCTTGATGAATTAGATGGTGGGAACATGCATGCAACATCTTGTTGATTATCATGACGATGAAGTAGTTGACTTGGATACCATTTCCAAATTGTTGAACACATATACGTAAGTTATGTACAGAGTCGAACATGAACTCGATCAAAATAAGGCTTCTCACTCCGATCTCATCCTGACGTCCTACAAATTATGGACTGCGTTGCCTTGTCAGTTGACAATGACAATGAAATACTCATTCTCTATAATTTCATTCGTGACAAGTACCACTTCAAGTTCCCAGCACTTGAAGCCCTTGTTCATCATCCACTACATTATATCGTTGAAAGGACTGGCAACCAAACGGATTTGAATTTTGTTGAGTTTCAAGACCTTTTGCCATTGAATTCTAAATTGTAGTGGTTTCTACAATGGCTTCAACAACAATTTGTAAACCACTACCTGATCATGTCCTTCCAAAGATCATAGATGCATGGCATCGAGCTTTCACTCTTGATTCAAAAGATCCTAGATTTTGTAGAAGCAAGAATGGTAATTGTTGCATCCAATCTTTCTGCTGTTGTTGGGACTGCTTTTGCTGCCAAGCTCATGATCACTCCCGGCAGTCACACAGAATTAGCCAACATGAACTCTTGTGATGTTCAGCTTCTTGGTTCCAAGAAAATGTTCCTTGCGGGATTTTCTCGACTTCTCACGGATATTGTGGGTTTATCGAGCAAACAGATGTATTTCAGGCCTCACCCCCATCTCTGCAAGCTCGTCCTTGTAGCCACTTGGCTTCAAAATCAACACCTGCTGCACGAGAGGATTCTGTCAAGGGAGATCCATCGGGGAACATTGGAATATGTCTTCGAGTGGAGGTTTTGAAGAAAATAGAAAAGTTGCTAAAGCCTCATCCTGTGAGGCTTCCTACACCACTTCCATCCCTTCTGATGCTTCTCAGAGTAAGAAAACGAGAGGTGGTCAGCGGCTGAGGAAGAACAGGGAAAGATATGCCATGACTGACATGAGAAATCTTGCTAATAAGATACATTTTGGTGTGCCTGAAGAGAGTTCATTGGATGGCGGACTTGGAGCTGCAGATTATGGAATGCTCTTATTTTTAATTCCTCGTGTTTGGATTTTTTTTATACTGATCACTCTTATGATGGTATATTCCTGTATCCTATTTCGTGTATTATTTACCAGTACTTGCATTTATCTGTTTGCAGGAAGACGGAAACCGAATGGATGGTGGTGCTTCAATAGAAACTGGTCTGTCTTAAATTTAAATATATACAATGTGCTTCTTTCAAGCTTCCAATCATTACTTAATCTGTGGTTAAAAACATAATTAGAGTCTGATCTGCTCTTTTAAGTTCCCAGTTATTAATTAACTCACTTGACTTTACAAGATCAACCTGCAGATTCGTCATTGCAAGGAATGCCAAAGAAACAGACTCTGGAATTTATCCTTGACATCCTACAGAGGTGAATGTTTTGATAGCATTCTTTCGTGTACTTAAAAGAAAAGAGTCGACTCCACTTCTTGGATGACATAGATGATCATATGAATACGATGCAGTTTTTGATATCTCAACATTTCTTCTGACACAGGAGAGACACACAAGAGATATTTGCACAGCCAGTTGACCCTGATGAGGTCGGTAATCGGGGTTCTTGTTCACTGTGTACATAGAACTGAAACAACTCGCTCTCTCCCCATCCACGATGATGTTAATAGTGTTTCTTTCCTTGAAAGGTTGTTGGCTATTACGATATCATTAACGAGGCAATGGATTTTGGAACCATAAGGGCTAAACTTCAAGAAGGGATGTATACAAGTCTGGATCAATTTCAGGTAATGCTCCAAATATAGCATCCTATTTTCCTTTACAGTGCTTCCCTGCGCTGTACTTAACTTTCAGTACAGGTTCCGAAGCTTATTCTTTTATTCTCTGCTAAATGTGAATGTCCAAGTCTTTGTAATCACCATTGTTGTTGTTTAAAATTTGGTCATTCATTATTGGAAGTAGAAAAAACTGCAGGTCAGTTTGCGAAACACTGATTTAGAGAGAGAGTTATCCCTCAACTTATATGTTCCCTCAATAACATCCTAAACTGATCTTGATTTCTTTGAAATATTATGCAGCATGATGTGTTCCTCATATCCAGCAATGCAATGAAATTTAATTCATCGACAACTGTTTATTATTCAGAGGTATAGCTGTAAGTTTTATTTTGCAAAATGGTAGCAGTAATAGGAGATATTATGCATCTCCGTTAATGCAAACACCATGGTTTCCAGGCCCGTGCTATAAGTGAACTCGCTCAGCGGGTCTTCAATTCTCTGAGAACTGAACCTGAGAAATTTGAGCTGGAGCACTCGAGGATGAGAAGACACCCAGCTCAGAAAGGCCATGGTGAAACTGGAAGTGTACTGAATAAGCTTGTTAAACTTGCTGGGTTCAGAGATGGTGCTTCACTCAACAGCACCTCTCTAAAGAGAGCTACCCAAACACACCCTGCTTCAACACGTCTAAATCCTCTCGTTGACCATACAAAAAATGAAATGCCTTCTGGTAAGAGAATCTGATCTACAAGCACTCTCTATTGACTTAACATACTTACCGTGGAGTCCATTAATTCAATTTTGAGGATAATGAGGTAACATACTGTAGTCTGTTTAATCGTAGAAGGTGGATTCATGCACTGGAAAGTGATTCCTTGAACTCGTGTTCATAAACTTACTGTGGAAACCATAACTTCATGAATTTCTTATTATATGCTCCACAATATAATTTTTAGCTTGAGTTAAACACACTTGAAATGCATGAGCTTGCTTGAATTAGACTGCCAAGGCTAATAATCTTCAACTAGAGGTGAGGAAGTCATGAAGAACAGCTTTTATAATCCAAGTGAACCGTTCTAGGTCGGTAAGCAACAATGATGATTGTTTGATTATGAATGTTATTTCCAATTCTTTTGCATCATTTTCCCATAATTAATTTTTCAAGGGAACTAATCGGGTTTCATTTCAGTAGGAATATGTCAAAGCTTTGAACTATTACTAAATTGAAACCCTTCTTCTCATTGTTTTCTTTACACAGCTAGATATGCTTTTATCTCTAAGGCCATCTGCTTATAGAGTGAAAGGAAGCTAACACTTTGTCTTTTACTTGCATTGAACAGGCTCAAGAGATGGTAGAAATTTAGAGCCCTCTGAAACTGCTAGGCGTATGACATATATGCCTCAAACCTCCTCTATCAATGGCAAAGGGTCAATAATTTCTGAACTCTATAATACCCCAAAAGTGCTTACCCCTGTAAGTTCATCGTTTAATGTTGAGGATGCAACACATATATACTTGCACAAATGCATGCACTTATGCGCGCGCACAAAGGAACAGGCACGTGCATAATATGTGAAACTATAGCCTTCAAGCACGATTTGATACAGCATGCACACAAGAATTGGCCTAATCCACTTGTAAAACAATGCAGAATTTGTTGCTTGCTTCCATTCCTGACATTTTGAAGTTCTGCTGGAAGAGGCAGGGAAATATAGAAAAAGGAAACATACAATTTTCCTTTGTTCATCTGGGGTTTGCTTTTGTTGTTTGAAAGATCTTAAAAATGAAATGCAAGTGTTCTTTCTGTAGGTTCACAACCATGTGTGATTATTGCTGTCAACAAATAAGAGCCAAAACACTACTTTTATGAAAAACTTGGTTTGGGGAAATAGAATCCTCAGTTCCTCCATTTCTGTTAAATGTGAAATTCTTCCAGTCCAGTTAATTTTGAGTGTCCCATGCCAAAGCTGACTAGCTTATAATCTTTTGAATTTAATAATTTTCATTGCATCCCCTACCTTTGGCTGATTGATGTGATTCGATGCTGCAGATTCCAGATTCAAGTATCCGATACAAGGAAAGTCTCAAGCAATTCGTTAAGGATTTGGGACCCACAGCTCAAATGGTTGCTGATAAGAAACTAGGAAAACATCCAATTGAAACTCCAAATTTCGCGTCCTGGATGCCCACCTCTTCTTGCAAGAAAACAGATCTGGTCCCTGTGTCATCTGCACTTAACAGGCCTGCTCGTCTGACTGGGGTTAATGATGGCCGTATGCCTCGTAACAGTTTCAATTCTATCTCACCTGCTTCTTTTGAAGGAAAGATGGTCTTTCCCAGTGGAGGTGTGAATGGTTATAATACAAGAGAAATGATTCCTACTCCAAATTGTCTACAAGGGATCGGAGCTCACCCCAACGATGGTGGAAGCAATAACTCTGCTTTGATGGGAGAAAATGCCGCTGGCACAAGCAAAAATATGGATGCTAGTGCTTCTTCGGAAGCAAAAATGAGGGGCACCAGCGGCAACATGAATCTTCTTTTGGCAACTCTCATGCAAATTACTGCTTTTCAAAATCGAAATTCCCTAACACCATCGGGTTATTTCCCTCTTACTGGAATTTATCCTGCCCAGCCATCACAGCTCATCACTGAGCCTCAGCCATGGCTAAACAACCATTCAGAACCGTTGTACTTGCCTTCCGTAAGTACAAAGCTTGCCTCTACAAGTCAGGCAGCAACCTCTTTGCCACAGTTTGATTTCCAATGTGTAAATGGAGAGGGATCAAGCACTGGTGCTGCAAGTGTAGTTGAGCACAAGTATGGAACTAAACATCCTCAAGCCGTTCAACTTCAATCAGCTGAAAGGATCCAACCTCCACCACCTTGGGATCCACAAGCAGTATATAATAACCTTCCAATCATGCGAAAGATGGTTAGTGAGCAGCAGATTCTATCACGACAGAATGCATTGATCAGGAAACAACAATCACAGGTTGCATCAATGCAACCAATGCCACTGTCCGGCACAACAAACTTTGTTGAAGGAATAAATTCTCAAGTTCATCAAGCCGAGTCTAGCGGTCATTGCTTTTCAGAAACTCAACAGTTAACCTTGATGGATAATCAGCAGCCTGATTTGGCTCTTCAATTGTGAGTTCAACATATATGAGGGTTCCTGTCCCGATCGAATAAGAGATAGAATGGTTGTTGCGCTTATCCCAACAGATGTATAATAGTACTATTTCTGTCTTTCAAACTTGTTCTTAATTTGCTTTCAGTGTTCACAGCTACAACTTGTTCTTCTTTTAGCCTTAGCCTTTTTTGTGCTTCAGTAGTTTGGCCTTGTTCCCTCATTTCTTTTCACTCAGGTCTTGCTTCAAGGTTGGTATCTCCTGCTTTCGTTTTCATTTTGGTAAGCTGGTGCTGATCACTAACCAGCTTAACACTTTCAACTACATATCAAGACTGAGTTACAACCTCACTGCTCGGTGGCTTAAATTAATGCCAGTAATCTCAAGTAATTTTGTTTAGTACTGTACTACATTGTAATGGTGGCTTCAACCATTTTGTCTGTACCCAAAAATACATGCATAAAACCAACAAATTCTACCTTATACATACAGCAGGAAGTAAAACAAGAGTTAGAAGAGAATCTCATAAAGTTAGGAAACTATGGGCACCATCCTTTCATGCCTTTGTGCCTCAGGGTCCTCGAGGAGCGGAGGTATGCCCATGTTAACGAACAAATGGTAAGGTGGTGAAAATCAAGAAAGGCACCCACGTTAAAGAGATTCTTGCATCTAACCCACATACTTAGATGTAGGTCAGATCAATCGCTACTGGTATTGCCGGACTCTATTGAGCTTCGCTGAAACGGGTTGTACCTCCTGGTTGCCGAAGGCCAGCGTACACTCTAGACAAGGACACCTTCGACGGTATAATGAGGCCGGCATGTTCAAGGGGGGCTGCAGGTCCCAAATCTACCCATCACAAGAAGATGTCATCTGCATATAAAACTAGCACAAACGAAAATAATGAAGATACTGGGCCGGTTGAGCTTGGGTCAGGTTTTTATGTTGAATGCTTGTGACTATATTGAGTACCAGAGATCCTCAACGTGGAGACCAGCTCCGCATCCCAAACGTCCCGAGCTTCGCTCACTAGCTAGAGGATCATATGAACGCTATGTTGAAGACACAATTTCAAGTCAATTTCAAACGCGGAAAAACTAAAACACCAATATCATATATGTGTTTTCCCATTTCATAAAATTTGTTAAATAAAAAATGGAAATATTATGTTTGTGTTTAATATAATGAATGAAAAATATATCAACAGATAAATAAATAAATAATTGTTCACACCAGTTAAAAATTAAAATAGAAAGTTAATTTTTCAAGTAAGAAATAAAAGATAAATATAAATATAAGTACAAAATATTTTACCATTTTACCCTCGTCAATAGTCATCCTTTTTATTTTATATATTTTATTTTATTTTATTTATCTTATAGATTTACCATGGCTTTTAAGATATATTATTTTTGTTTTTATAAATGCATAATGCATATCCAACAAATCTATTTTAGATTTAAGAGGATTTTGAAAAACAAAATTGCAATAACATAGCTATTATAGGTATTATAAGATCATAAAAACCATAAAAAGATGTTTTGCAATTTAGAAAACACTTAAACTAAATGAGGGAAAGGATATATTTTCGTTATAAATAAGAGAAATGATCATACTAATTAAAATAAATAAAAAGAAAACAGCCAGAAGAAATTGAGCATGTAAGGCCAAGCCTGTGGACGCCTCGTCCCACCTCCCCTTTATATTTTTTTTAAGTGAATGAATTGACAGTTTTTAAAATTGATGAATTGACTGTTCTTACAGCAACTGCAGCTCTAGCACACTGCACACCCCTTCCAAGTGTGATTTCTACTTCTACGCCATGTATAGCCGTGACTAAGGATATATCAGTTGAAGTAGATTTTTTTTTTTTTTTATCAAACCTCTTCCCAAACTGTACAAGCTTCTTCCAAAGCATACGGCTTTCTGGGTCTAGATGATCTAGACAGATGGATCTTATCGTAAATAACTACTTGGATAAAAAACTTGTCATCCATTGTTATCTTCTCCAGATACCTCATTCAGGTAATCCAATTGAAGTTTAAGTTTTAATACCTCAAAAACCTAATTTTTAACCTATTTTGATCCAAAAACATTTTAAAACACTTCCTAAAAACTTTGATAAATCTATTTTCAAAAAACAAAATCCTATAAGCACCCTAAAAACCAAAAATCAAACTAAATTTAAATAAATTTCATATGCTTCAGTCTACTTTTTTTTACATGATCAAGGAAAAGCATCATCTCCAGTGAACTCATCTCTTCAATATGAACTCATAAACATGAAAATTGTTTCTTTTTTCGCACTGGATTGTGGCCAATTGAATCCTCTTCATTAGAATATTATTTGACATCTTAGACCCTTGATAGCATAAATACAATTCAAGAAAAATAAAAAATATAAATACATATAAGATCATGATAACATAACTTCCAAGGATAAAATTGAAAAAAAATAAAGTTCAACAACTAAAATAGAAAAATTTTAGAAATTGAGACTTGGAAAGTAAATTTGCCCCCGTAAACAATGATATAAATAGTAAAATATGAAACGTCAAGTGATATCCTTTAATTTGCTTGCCAATGTGCATGCATTACAGCAAGAGAGACAGACAAAACAAGGCACATGTAATTAAGGTTGTTTTTGCTAATCTATAATAGCGAAAGGTTGGTTGCAGTTGAAAACCCTGATCGCTGCTCTTCTTAGATAGCGATGGATTTAAAAAATATTAATGATTGCATTTTTTAATTTAATTCGAAATCAATCAAATGGCCGGTTATAGACGCGTGCATGTACACATGCAATCCCTAAACCATGTGCGCATATATATATATATATATAAACACACACACATGCAGCAGCAGCAGCAGCAGCAGCTTGAGAGCTCAACAAGATACTTGGAAATAAACACCATTAGTTGTTAGTGGCAGCAGATTTTATTTCAAAAGCCAAAAAGCCATTCTCGTTTGCAATGCTAGGAAATGTTTGGAAAGATGCGTAAGACGACAGCAAAACACACGCCCCATGAATCCGATGAACAATATAAAATCAACTTCCATTGTACTTCCACCCTGTGCCTTGATCACCCCCAGGAACTGCCTTATTTTATATATGCTAGTTGTTGTCAGATCCTTGCGCTTATTATAACCCAGTTATTGTGGGATCCTTACACATTAGCCACCATAATTTCAAGTGATAAAAGTCAGGTCCCTTTATCTCAAAGGATCCGCTATCAATCGAGCAAGAATCCAACACAAAATGATGCTAGTAATTGAGGTGATACATAGTCGGCAGGGACCAGTCCTATCTCCCTCTTAATTTATCTCTAACTTAATGCCGACTGCTACTACCATGGAAACAGGCAATGTCGTTTACTGGTAGCTAATAATAAAATAACGGACGCCCAATTTTGTAGAGAAAAACAAACACAACACATGGCTTAAATAATTAATAGAGGGTGTGGGTGGGAAGTGGGAACAAGCCATGTAGCCCATAAACTAGCTCCAAGTTCCAACCACGGACGCTTTAAAGGCTCAGGCCACGAGGTGGAGAGATTTAATGCTTAAAATATTTATGACCACAGTCTACCCACTTTCTTCGATTAGACTGGCGGAATCCTCAGGTCTAAGCCTTCTTTTTTTTTCATGACACTGGGGCTTGCATTGGCTAGTTTTACAACTGGCAAGAGAACTGATCAGGAGAGAGGAAAAGGTAAAATACTCATTGCATTACATTTGTTCATCATTGACTCGCTGATATAGCCTAAGCTACTTGTTTGCTAAACTGTAAGCAACAAGCAACCCTGCATCATCGTACTTTCAGATCCAGTCCTGATACATACAGGAGACGAGCCAAGCCACACTCTCCTCCTTTAAAAGGTGTAATGTGGAGGAACACGAGGGAGTTCGTACAGGGAGAGAAAGCAAGGGACATGGAACTAGAGAGTGTAAAAAGAACATCTACTCTTTACCTTGCCAAATTTCTGTTAAATTCTAACATCTCCATTCATTTATGGTCATCAGCCAGCTCGTGTAAATAAATGCATCTAACCTTTTGACCGATGAACAATGATCAAAATGCACCGCGGATTCCCATGTGATAACGATTGAAGGTGGAGGCTGAACCAAGACTTGAGTTTTTGTTTGGAGAGCAATAAAAGACTAATTGAAAATACATGGAAATAATATTTTTTTATTTTTTAAATTTTATTTTTAATATATGCAATAATCTAAAACATCAAAAACAAGTAATTTAAAACCAAAAAAAAAAATATTTTTAGTTTTTTTCAAAAAGGACTTTAAATCGCATCCATGACGAGCGAACTTAATGATTAGTTGTCAATAATCAGGCGTCAGGCGGGAAGGTGGGAACCGTTGAACATATGCTTTTCTTTCGCCATCACGCTACCGCTGTTTGGTTTGCTTCTAATGTGGGTTACGTCACTCGAAGGGCGGGTCTTGCGGGTTTGGAAAATGGTTGGGAGAGGTGCTGAATAGTTGAGTGGGAAAGTGTGCTGAGGTTGTCTCCTTAATTGTCTCTGTCGGTTGAGAAGTGTGGATGGCGAGGAACGATTTCCTGTTTTGCAGGTTGGGCATTAGTGCTACCGAAGATAGTAGAGTCCGCTAGGAGGGTATCGGCTGAGCTGGGAGAAATTCCACAATTGTTTGGGCAGAAGTCAGCTAAAAAAGGCATGGTGCAGACAGACCAACCAAATAAACCTACCTAATCAGGGTACTGTCAATAATAACTGTGATGCCTCCTTCATCAATGGATCTGAGCCAACAGGTATATGCATGGTTTTGTAGGAACTCCAGTGGGCAGATTGTGGGTGGCAAAGTGTCGTCGTGCAGGTGCAGATCAGCCCTTGACGAAGAGGCCGTGGCTATTATAGAAAGCAGTAAGATTATGCGGCTGATGCCATGGCGGCTGTCAATGCTATCAAACAGCCTGGAGATTCTGTTCATTGGGGAATTGGTGCTATTGAGGATTTGAAATCGATGCTAGCACAGTTGCAATCCTATGTTTTACTTCTAGAAAAGCTAATACAGTAAGAATATTGTGTCTAATTTGAGCTATCATTCTTTTGATCATGTAATTGGCAGAGGTGATTTACACAAATAGAAGGAAAAGGTACGTCTCCAGAACAAAAAATGGATGAATATATTTCGCATGTACTGCTTGCTAATTTTTAACAGAGGCATGTGCAAAGATCAATATGAATATCTCATATGATCATTCACCAATACTGGGGCTAGCACAGTTTAGTTTCATACTATCTTCCTTTGGTCAAAGTTTTCTAGCAAGCACAATAGCCTCCCTCCAAAATGTTAAAGATACATAAATGGTTTGGAGTGCAAGAAAGAGGAGAGCGCCACATAATAAACTACAAACACAAAATAACCTACAAAGTGCTAACATAACATATACAAACTTAGGTCAAAAGAATCCATTCGTGAAAGGTTTACGGTCATGCAAGCATACGTTTTTACTTCAGATGTGGAAGGAATATGGAGCAAAAGGATCGTATGATTAGACAAGATTAAGACTCTACGGGGTGAATATTGAGATCTAATTAACAAGAATATTTATATGTTCTACTTCCTCGACATGACAGGAAGGAAATTTGAAGAAAATGATCTTGTCATCTAAGATCGTGAATAAACAATTAAAGGGAGCTCCCTTCAGTCCAAGCACAGAGAAGAAAAGGATGAAATTAATCTCCCGCGTCATTCACACATTCACAATAGCAGCCGCTGCCACTCCTTGTCTACTGTGTTTGAATGAATGAGTCGGCAGCTAATCCAAACCCTTCGCCCGTCCATGAGTGGACTGAAGGAAGCTCTGTTAAACCATTTTTCATGAAAATTAAGAAATTTCACAACGTATTCAGCTGAGGTGATTGGCAGTCACAGATGTTTAAATGCTGGACGAAGAGATGAATATATGCAAGTAGCAAACATTAATATGGCTAACACAAATTATATATGAAAGCCTAAAACATTCTTTTCAAGCTAAATCAAATTATGAAAGTGCAATGATTCAATTTCACTACTGGATTTGTAAATTAAACAGGATGATTTGCTTTTCAATTTTGGGTAGCTAGTCGGGGAAATTAAAAACTACTACTAAATAGCAAATATCAATGATAAATTAAGCTCCTGTGATTGGCACTAAATGCAATTCAATATTGTTCATGAGATATTAAGAGCAGCTATTGATTTTCATATCATATTTTTTTTATTTTAAAAAATTTATTTTTAATATCTGCATATATTAAAAAAAAACTAAAAACACAAAAAAAAATCAATTTAAAAAAAATTCATTTTTTTTTTGCAAAAATGTTTTTAAACGCCAAAAACAAAGACTCAAGAAATCAAGAGTTGTTTTTGACATCCTATATAAACTGAGAAAGGCAACAATAATTCAAATTCATAGGATAATGGAAGAAGAACAGGTCATTTTGGAAGCTTGTTCAAGACAATGACTTCTAGTTGTAGGCCAACTAAAAAAACAAAAGAGAAAACAGCAGGAATAATTCTTAACATGTTATCTACCAAATTTTGGAACCTTAAAATTAAGATATAGGAAGCAATAAAATTAGGAATGTTCCTATCGACCTGCCCTCGTATACCAAGGAATTAAAGATTAACAGAAAATGGTACTGATTTACGAATTAGAATGTTGAAAATGTGGTTGCATGAACCCTAACCCTAAAGTCATGAGAGTTATTTTACTTGTCAAGGAAAAGAAAAGGGTAATCAGAAAGCGAATAGGTCAGCTCAATTGCCAAAACAGGAAAATCCCACCAAGCACTGGAACCTAGATTGCTGAAGAACTCAAGAAATAGTGTCTAATATTAGATCAATTTAGGTTGAGATGATGATCATCCGTTACCTTAATTTTATGGCAATCAGAGATCCATCCACCCATTTCTTTTTCTCCCTGCAATAACACTAAAGTTTCCATCAAGATGTCAACCTTATATAAAACCTAAAGATCAGTTTCTCTGCAAACAAAGAAAGAACCAGCTTGAGGTTAAGATGAACAAGACATTTATAGGACCTAATGGGGTTGCGTTAACGAAAGAAAGGTTACAGTTTGCTTACCAAACCGGTTTTCTGCGACACCATATAGCTCCATTGAGACTGGCCGTGCATGAAAATTGACCTATAAAGCATCCAGTGCTTCCACGGTGATCAGCTTCAGCTGCAATGTCTTTTATTTTATTTTATTTTTCTTCATTTTTGGAAAAGAAAGGAATCAAAAGAGTAGTCAGCAGTCAGCAACAAAGAATTGAGTGAGCATTTATAGAAGGGAAAATAAAAGTGAAAGAGTGGAATAAAGAAAGAAGTGCAGAAATCACGGAAGGCAATTACTTAGGAGCTGCAATAAAGGCAGGGAAGAGGAAAGATCGCAGTCCTCATGAGAGTCAGAGAAGAGCTAGAAAGCGATAGAAGATCTCTACAAATCTGGCAAAGTTATTCGGTTTAAACATAAAAGAGAGAGAGATGAGGGCATGAGGGAGGGAGGGGCATCTTTTTCACAGGCACACAGCCACAGCCAGCCACAGCCACAGGAGATTTTTCAGAAGATGTTGAAAGCAGGTAGAGAATAAATATAAAGCTGAAACAAGCAAGGGATTGTATAGTTTGGAGGATAATAAAGTGCTCTCTTCTCTTCTCTCTCCCCCACTATTTCTGCTCAAAAACAGGAAGTGAGGCCTTATATATATACCACATAGTAGGCGTCTATTATTTTTCTTTTACTATGTATTTATTATGTAGGGAAGGGAAGGAAAAGAATAGTTGGTGGGGTTGTCTGTCTTTTGATCATCAATCAGGTAAAAGCTATGTCCTCTCCACTCTGTAGCTATCAGCAATCTTTAGAGGAGCTTCTGGCGGAGACACGGACAGACACCGGTAGGGTTTGTAGCTAGCAACTTATATGCTGCTTAAATTACATAAAAACCCTTCTCCAAACATCGAGAATCACAGACAACTCATCCATCCACTTCCTGCCGATCAGCGATGTAATTCAACTATTCAGTTCACTGTAATATTTAATAGTTTTACTAGTTGTGTTTTTCCGTCCGTATAAGATATATATTTTATCAGTAATTAAATTATCAATAAAATCACTATAAAAATGCTTTGTTATTTAATTTTTTATTGGTAATTTTTTATTTGTCGGTAAATTTATTGGTAATAAAAAAATATTATTACTGATGAATTTACTAACAAAATAGATGTGTAAAAAAAAATTACTCGTTTCATTCCGTCGGTATATCCCTCAAAAAATATCATCGGTAATTCCATCGGTAATTATTTAAAAACATTTAAAAAAATCCATTTTATAAAATTATAAAATAATGAAATTAACGTAAATCAACACTCTATAATATATACTCAAAATGCTTGGAAAAAAGAATAAGAAAATCAACTCAAAAAAATTTGCAACAAATAAATTAAAAAAAAATCAACTAAAAAAATTCATATGAAAAAAATGAAGTTGCAATTGCTAAAAATTTAAAAATACTATAAATAAATCAACTAAAAATTGATCTCATATGAAAAAAAATCTCACAATAATATTTATACAATTATTAGGAACAAAAAAATAAAAAATAAAATAAAAACAAATACAGTGTAAAAAATTATGAAAAAAAGAAAAATATTACCTTAATGTAGTTGCAAGTGAAGCTAAGGAGAGAGAGAAAATTTCATCAAGCATATTAATTAAAAAAATAAAAGGATAAAAGAAGAAAGAAGAAGAAGACATACCCGAGCATGGAGGAAAAGAGAAGGAGATGAGAAGAGGAGAGAAGAGAAAGAAATATATATTGATGTTTTTTACATATAGTGAAGAAGAATAAGAAGAAGAATAATAAGAAATGACTATATCTCTTATGAAATAAGAAGATTCAGGCTTTTTACTATGGCACGTTAGCGACGGTTTTATTAATGAATAATTAAATATTAATATTTTTTTAATTATTATGTTAGTAATTTTATCTATAATATTTAATTTAAAATTTTAATTTTGTAGATTGTAGAAAGTTTTGGTTAGAAGATTCTTAGTTGTAAAGAGGAAAATGATTCCAAAGGCCAACATGTCATGTGTTTTCATGTCTTTATGTGTATACATATGCCAACATCATGTTTCAAGCTTTCATTTAATTTCATGCCAATTAACCTTTTTTCCTAGATATTAATTAAATCTTTTTCGGCTAAATAAATACTAAAAACTTCAATATCATCATCGCCGTCAGAACAACCCATGTTGGTTTGTCTGGGAATAGTGGCCACCGCCATCCTCTACCAACCATTATTTTCTGAACAGGTTTATTCCCTTATTTTCCACGAACTTGTTAGACTGCACTATCCCATATAATTGAACATTGTTTATTTAAATTTTAAATTTTTTAATTTTAAATTAATTAGTTTTAATATTTGTAGATAATTTTTATGTATTGATGTAAAAAATTAAATTTAAAAAATAAAAAAAAATGATTCAGAATACTTTAAAATACAATCTGTACCTTCTGTTTAAACAAAGAATCAGTCAATACTTTAGTTTTCCTATCCCTCGCCGTCCACAAACAATGATCACGGAGAAAATACTTCCTTTGACTGTAAGGATTGTCGTATGTGAATCTTGGAAAGAAGACTATATGGTTGCAATTCCATGCATTTTTACTGCCCACCCGATGTGATGTTTTAAGTTTAAATTACGAGGTAGAGATTTTTTAAAAAATATTTTTATTTTAAAATATTAAAATAATTTTTTTAATTTTTTAAAAATTATTTTTTATATCAGTATATTAAAATATATAAAAATATATTAATTTAAAATAAAAAAATTAATTTTTTCAAAAATATTTCCAAAACATAATATTAAACACTTCAAGCCCTTTAAGAGAAGGAAAAAAAAACCCTCGTGATCACAGGTCCTATTAAATAAAAATGACAATTATTCTAAAAAATACTAGTTTAATTGGTTAAATTTTAGTTTTGTTTTTTTAATAATTATAAATTTAAGTTCTCTCAGAGTTATTAGTGACTTATATAATTGTTTCATAAAATTAGTCGCGGTACATATCAGTTATCCGAATATTTATATTAACAATAAGTAAAAAACGACAATCACACCGAAAGTGATTAATTTGTGGTCGTTTGTCTTGGTTTTTCAATCTATTTTTAAGATGAGAAAGAAGTTGAAAAGCATCATTTTTCTAATATGTTTTTTTATTTAAATAATAGGTTGAAAAGGCTAAAATAAACGACTTCAATCTCGCCTCCGCGTTAATAATTCCTCAGCTGTCTTCATGTGTGTTATTTGATAATTCCTCAGCTTTTCATGAAAAAAATAACTCACGTAATTAAAGTATTTATGCTTTCAATAATGAACGACAATTAGTCAATAAAAATATCTTTTCTACACCAACCGTGTAATTGGATCCATTTTGCGACTAAAAGGAAGTGATTTCATTTCTAAAGTTACATTTTATTTTAATTACTTTCTCTACTAAACGAAACCAAAGAATAATATGATTCTTCACGGTTTATATTAACAGCAAAATATCTTTATTTTTTTATTTTTTCAAATTATTTTCCCTTTTTAATTAATTCTATATTCCAAAAAAAATTAATAACCCAGTAGAGTTCATGATTTAAGTTACAAATTTTACAAGCAAGAAATAAAGCCTGGATCAATCCATTATGTTGCATCTTAATGTTTTTTTTTAAGAAAAAGATACCGTCTTCGTATATTTTTAAAGTCAAACCAAGCTTTTATTATTCATTTATTTTGCATTTAGATCCACCGAGTCAACTAGGTCAAGTAGAGTCAATTCTTAAGTATGTTAAATTTAAACTCATGCTAGGTAAAGAGCGGGTTATAAGATTTCAAGATTGACTTGTTGAATACGATTTAAGAACAATATCAAGGCCATGTTTGTTTTCTGAAAAGTAGTTTCCGGGAAACTACTTTTCTAAACTTCCCCGTGTTTGTTTGCCATTAGAAAAGTTGGTCAACGGAAAACACTTTTCAGTCAAAGGAAAATTTGGCTTGGTTTTCAAGAAAGTGTTTTCTCTTTTGGCTGTGTTTGTTTTTCCGGAAAGTGGTTTTCGGGAAATCACTTTCCAAACTTTTTTGTGTTTTTTGCCATTAGAAAAATTGGTCAACGAAAAATACTTTCCAGTCAAAGAAAAATTTAACTTGATTTTCAAGAAAGTATTTCCTGAAAAATTTGGGCCGAAAACACTTTCCGGAAGTTGTGAAAAATTTTAAAATATCATTATTTGCTAATTATATCAAATTTGATCCTCAAACTTTTGATTGCTATATATATATATATTTTTTTTTTGTTTTGAATATTTATTTTTCAATTTCATCTCTTAAAATTTAATTTTTATATTAACTTTGGTCTTTATTTTTATAATTGCTATTTGCTTTTTCCTTATTATTTTTTGATTAAAATTTTTTATCTATCAAATTTGGTCCTCATTCTTTTGATTGTTACTTATTTTATTTGAAATAATTTATGAAATGTTGATTATTATTATTTTAATTTCTTCATCTTTTATTTTTTTTAATTTTTTAGATTTGATCTCTATTATTTTGATTATTATTTATTTTATTTAAGATAATTTATGAAATTATATTTTTTTTCAATTTCATTCTCATTCAACTTTTTAATTTGTAAGATTTGTTCCTCATTATTTTAATAAACTTGAGAAAAATAAAATATTAATAAGTTATTTTCCAGCTCATTTTCCATGACATAACAAAACACTGGAAAGTGTTTTCCAACTTATTTTTCATTACACTACCAAACATCAGAAATTAATTCACTTTTCCGGAATTCACTTTCCAAAAAAAACTACTTTCTAGCAAACAAACGGGACCTAAATAGTTTTTTTTCCAATTCCATCTCCTATTTTTTTTTCTATCAATTGAAACCCTTTTTGTTTTTTTAATCAATCTTATCATTTAACATTTGATTGATTTGTAATTGGTTTTTCAAATTTATTTTAGTTTACTTTCTGTGAGGGTATCGCAATCTTAGACAAATATCCTAATATTTTATTGGTACTCAATTTTGTGAGCGTTTATTTTTGTTATTATACCTTTAAGTAAAAAATAGTTTAAAAAGATAAAGTTTTTAAATCTAGAGGAGTCCATGATCCGAATGCAGGTTTTACAGGTGAAGCCCAGATCAATCTAATATATCAACATTTCAATATTAAAAAAAATATCATCTTGAATTTTTTTTTGTTAAAGCCAAACTACATTCTTTTATAATCATTCAAGTTATTTTTAGACCCGTAAAGTCAAATGAATGTAATTCTTATAAGGATAACTCTAAATTAGGGTTGTGCAAGGAATCAAATCAGAATAATATAAAGTTGACCTGCTGAGTTACTTTTAATAGCAATTCCAAAACAAATTCTGGGACTAAACATTTTTTTAGGTTTAAATATTTTTAATCCAACCTGTAGCACGGTTTAAAAACTAGTATTCTCTAAAAAGGTTGCCCAAATCATGTCCAACCAACAATAGCGGAATTATGGAGCACATAAAAGATACAAGTGAAGACAGTTCTTCCAATAAGTCGGATTTAGCTGAAGATTTGAGAGGTGGATCACATTAGCGATGGTTACTTGGAAAAATGATTTACTGCCACCAATTGAAGTCCGTCGAACCCTAAACCCTGCTTTATTGAGAGCACAAATTAGCGAATGGAGGCCTTTTAGTGTTATGGGCCAGAAAGTAAAGGATTAGGCTGAAGTCCACTTAGCAACAAACCAAGGCCCAGAATGGATAGCTCATGGTAGATTGCAATGGATACAAGGTGGGCTTCTAGGGATGTTAATTTGTACAGAGAGGGCCTTTTTGCAATGGATACAAGGTGGAGGAGATTCAAGAGATCTTCGAGCTGCATGAAACAGTATATTCCCTCTCAGCACAACAAGCTTAGAAATTATATCCAAAGGCTAGAAGAAGAAGAAGAAGAAGCAGCAGCAGCTAGCAGTGGTGCAGACTGCAGAGTCCAAAGGCTAGCGAGGGGCATAAGTAAGAACTGGTGCGACTACATAGATAAATGGAAAGTGGTCAGCGGATCTCCTTGACATTTGCAGTGCATCTTGCGACCGCGGTTTAATATTTTTTTTTCATTAAATTTTACTTCTTCTTTATTGTAAATTATTTTCATATAACGATGTTAAAATAATTTAAAAAAATAATAATAAAATATTATTTGAATATATTTATTAAAAAACATTTTTTTTTTAAAAAAAAAAACGCTAATACTAATCATTTTAGTATGATCTTGGCACCTATTAGTTTGGTCTTGTCTGAATGTAATAACCTCTCTCTCTCTCCCCGTCCCTCCCATTCTTCTACTACCAAAATCAATCGCACAAAAGGAAAGGAGAAAACAAAAAGAAGAGAGATTTGGGTGTTTTCTGACTGTGGTTAGATCAGATCGAAAGCTGAGGCAGAAGCCTATTTTACTCCATAATTATCTCTAGATTAGTTTGGATTATATTAGATTTTTTCAATAAATTGAAAGAAATATCCATCCATCCTTTTATCTATCTATGGCATATAGAAGAAGGCAGCAGCAGGAGGAGGAGGAGACATCAAGCACAAGCAGCAGAAGCAGAGGCAGGCCATCTCCAATCAGGACGACAGCATCATCTTCTTCTTTTTCATTGGACGAAGAGGATTGGATTTATGAAGATGCTGATTATAACAACAACAACAATATTAATATTGAGAATAAGAGTAATTCCACCTCTCTGGCTACCAAAGCCATTAGAGCTTCTTCCGCTGCCCACAGAGACTCCTCTCTCTCTTCTGCTTACGCCTTCACTAATCACCCCTCCCCCTCATCTAATCCTTCCAATTTTAATTCTTCTTCTACCAAGGTAATTATCTACATTTTTTTTACTGCTCTTACTTTCCTGCAGATCCAATACTGTCTTACTCGTTTTTCACTGCTAATTGCTATAAAGCAATTTACTTTCTACTTCATTTTCTTGATATTGAAATGGGTTTGGGTTTCTGTAGGAGGAGGAACCGAACAAGGCCTATTATCACGAGTACACATCTATGAAAACATTGAAAGAAACGCAGCAGCAGCAGCAGCAGCAGCAAGGGTTTTGGGGTACTCTTGCTAGAAAAGCTAAATCCATTCTTGATGATGATTTCAATACTAGTAACTACAATGCTGCTACTTCTTCCTCTCCTCAAAAGCAACAAATGGATTCAGGTACTGACAGGACTACTACTTGGCAACACCATGTCCCCGACACCACAACTAAGTCCAAGGTTGGATATCCTAGCTTGCCTTTTCTTTTCTTTTCTTTTCCCTCAATACATACGTACCCAATTGAAAGTTCTTAGCTTTGGCAAAATCCAGTGGTTTTTTGTTACTCTTTTGATATGCCAAAAAACCCGGAAATTGAACTTGAATTTCATGCTCCTTTTTATCTTTTTTGGGCCAAGTGAGTGTTTTCTTATCAGCCGAAGTGAACCTATTAGATGTGATGTTATTGCAGTACCAGAACCCCTACCCCCCTCGTGAGACCCATGGGAAGATGGATAGTCCTGTTTTACAAAAGGGACTCAACGCGATCTCATCTTCCCTGAATTATATTGGTAATGCTGTCGAGGTGGGCCTCCCAGTTCGAATTTTTTGCTCAAATTACCCCAGGATTCCTTTGATTGCACTAATGCTGTTTCCCTTCTTTCAGGAAGGTCTGACAAGAGTGGAGAACCGGACTGCAGACATTATCCAAGAAACTCGTAAGCATATTCAGAAAAAGCCTAATGGTGCTGCTGCACGGAATCAGGCAACCTATAGGAGTAGCATGTGGCAACAACCTCAAATGGAGACCAGTAGACAACAACCCCAGAAAGAAACTGACCAAGAACTCCAACTGAAGGCATCTCGCGACGTAAGGTGGCAGCTGTGCTACTGGTTCTTATATAATGGAAGTATAATTGCATGTGTGGTTGCCCTAAACTTGTGCAGCTTTTGGTTAAAAACCACCCTGCTTGATTACCATTTATACATAGTACAAAGCATCGTCAATTTCTTTAAGGCAGAGCCAGCTTATTGACTTGCATTTTTAATCAGTTCTTTGACTGATTCTACAGTCCAAGTAGTTATCCTGCTGCTTCCCTTCATCAAAGTAGCCTTCTAAAGAAGTATCCTAATTTTCATTGTAAAATTGTGTCTCGCATGGGAAATCCATCCTAATTTATTTGATGTAAGTGTTTACTTTTCATGGCAAGATGCATAATTTGGCGTTGATTTGTGTGACAGGTTGCAATGGCAATGGCTGCCAAGGCAAAGCTTCTTCTTCGAGAGTTGAAAACTGTTAAAGCGGATTTTGCTTTTGCTAAGGAGCGATGTGCTCAGCTGGAGGAGGAGAATAAAATTCTCAGGGAGAATGGTGAAAGGGGAGAGAACCTGGAAGATGATGATTTGGTATGCATTCCTTTCACTTAAGTGTTTTTTTCTTCTCAATTTGCTCTTTTTTGTTTTGTTTTGTTTTGTTTTAATGCTGTGATAATCTGGAAGATGATAATCTGGTTATTGACAAACTAGTAGAGGTTCTTTAATACTGCAAAGGGAAGTATCTGAACTAGAAATTTGGTACTTGGTTATGTTAGAAACAAGGGCAGAGAAGACAGTATGGTACCCTTAGCTAAGTTTATTTATTGCTCTGAACATGCGAAAGGATTTTAATCATCTTGTAATTGGCAGCGTCATCAAGCTCCTTTCATTATATGGTTAACATAAGCATTTGATTCTCAAGGCTGATAAAGATGTTAAGAATGCTCAAACCGCATGTAAGATATGCTTAACTGTACTTTCTGCTTTCTTAAACAACTGCAAAAGAGGCAATCTGTCATAAGACCCTATTTGTACTGAAAGTCAGTCCCAGCTATGCCAAGCACAGGAGGGCTGGCATATGTATGATTGTGGATGCTGCTCCAATCTTTTTATGTTATCATATTGCTATCGGCTGGCTTCGAATCCAATTCTAGATCTACTAAAACCCTGATTGCATGATCTATCTCTATGGATATAAATGCAAATCCATCTCTATGTTATGATGGATTTGTTATTGCCGTGTTTTTCACAAGACTAATTGACATTAAATCTTGCAATCTGTTTGACTAGGCTTTTCATCAGACCTGTCCTTCCCCCACCCACCCACCCATCCTTCCCAACAAACAGATCCTTAGTAATAATTAGTGGCACATGTTTCTTGTTTAAAACTGAGAGTAAGAATGGCCTTTCATTTCTTATTATCTAGAATGACCAAAGAATATTTCTCTAAAAGAAACACAGAAATGAAAAGAATGACTGGAGTCGAGAACCCAATTCAGTGACCATTGACGTGAAAATTCACAGTTATTGTGCTATTCTTTTTCATCTGATTGTTCATTCGTAAGTTTATTAATATCTATTCCAGTAGTTTGCTTTTGTCTTCATTCAAATGAAATGATAGGTTTATTGAACTTGCCGTGATGCAAAAAACTTTTTTTTTTATTGGAATTTTTTAATATATTGTTATATTATAAAATGTATAAAAATAAATATTTCCTTTTTTTTGGTTAATTATTCTCAACTTTAAATATATTAATTTTAAATACAAGAATAAATAGCACAAGGGACGAGAGATCTTTTCAATTTGGGAAAAAGAAATCCTATTTCCAGTGAATGGACATCATGATTGAAGCATGGCAGTCTGTTTGTATCAAGCAATTTCAATCCTGATTACACTTTATCCAAATCCAGATTCGGCTTCAACTTGAAACACTCTTAGCAGAGAAGGCCCGGTTGGCACATGAGAACTCAGTCTATGCTCGTGAGAACCGCTTTTTGAGGGAGGTTGTTGAATATCACCAGCTTACCATGCAGGATGTTGTGTATTTGGATGAGGGCACTGAAGAAGTAACTGAAGTTTATCCCATCAAGGTTGTCTCCAACACTCCCTCCATCCCGTCAACGTCGCCCCCTCCTTTGCATACTGAGGCTTCCCTTGGTACAAGTCTGCCTGTGACTCGAGACATCTTGCCTCATCCTGTCCCCCCACCAGGGTCTGTGGAGGTTTCCAAAAGTGCTGCATCACCAAATTCATCTACCTCGACATCAATTGCAGCAGATCCTAGAAAACACTCAAATCCTACTGTTTGAATGGCAATGCTCCATACTACTCTTTTATCTTTTTGGACAAAAGTTTGAAATTGTAACAGCATGGTTTGTCCTTGATTCCTTGTTATTCATTGTCAGTCTTCCGATGCTGGCTGATGCTCATGTAAATTTGCTATGATGTACTTTAAACTTGTTCTTACGTTAGAACTACAGCATTTCTTCAGATTTTGGCCGAGAGTATTTTTCCGGTGAATTTAATTATCTATTCACGGTGGTGTAAAGGATTCATGTGACGCCAAGCTGGTCATGTCAAAGCTTTCTCAGAGCATCACCAATTGTGCTACATTTTACAGTGCTGTTCTAAAGCTACTGGATCAAGGAATTCAATGACGGAATGTGTCTCTGGATGCGGCATGCTTTGTTATAATGCTATTGCCTGAGGTGTAAATATGAGGAGAACGTGTGGTGTGGGTACACGGTGCTGTGGGGATACAAACTGTAGGGGTGTGGGATGGGATCTGACAATAGAGTATACGATTTGTAAATCCTTGTAACTGAGGTTTAGATCAGAACCTTATTATATCTGAATCCCCAGCTCACAGGACTAACACACTGTTTGGGAATGTGACGTATCACGTTTTAAGAAAATATTCAATTTTTATTTTGTTTAATTTTTTTTTAATATATCTTCACATCATTGTGCTGATATTAAAAATAATTTTTAAAAAATAAAAAAATATTTTTTTTAAAAATATTTTAAAAAATAATCTCTACCACGCAAATATTCTTTACTCTTTAAATGTTCGACGTTGCATTTTCTTTGGGCATTTTGAGGAACCTCACGACCATGACTTGCATTTTCTTTGGGTATTTTGAGGAACCTCACGACCAAGACTTGGCTTGGGACATTTTATTTTGGTACTTTAAACTAAAATTAAAAACAAAACAGATTGACATGAAGAATTCACTGTGTATTCCTTTATAAATGTTACTATTCACTGTAATAGTATAATTAATATTTTTCTCTTCCATCAAAAAAATCAATAAATTTTTACGTCATATAGTAATATTTTATATATTTTGATGGTAACAATTAAATAAAAATAAACTAATAATATGCTTGCATGAAATTAAGTTTTAACAGGTTTATATGAAGATCACATTAATAAGCGTAAGAAATTGAATGAAAAAATTCATTAACAAGTTCAAGATGCAAAACAAGAGAAGATTTAGGTTTTAAGAATTTGTTTTAATGTTTATTGTTAAATCTTTATATCTTACTCAATAGCAAACTAAAATGAACTCATATTTTACATTGCATGCATAAATAAGATTGATATACTATTAATCAGTTTAAGTCTCACCAGGTTTGAAACTATCAAAACTAATTTTACAGGAATCGGTCAATCAAATGATATGGTCATTTGAACTGGTCGACTGCTTTAACATCAGAGGTATTTCAACATCTATAAACAACTAGTTTATTTTGGAAACATATATATATATATATATATATATATATATATATATGCAAAATAAATAAAATTGTCTGAACATACATGATATAAAAGTTATTTCAAAAGAAAAATCAACTAAAAATCATCAATCCTAACATACTCTAAATTGTGCTAAATTAAATCTTTATATTCTAGCATAAGAGTATAAAATCTCATATTTATTACGGTTACACACCTTCAATCATCCTAAGTGCTATAGAAATAATAGTTTTCAATTGTACAATTTACTCTTTGAGATAATGAATCTTGTTCTAAACAAATCATAATTGTAAACACTTGAGAGTATAGATAAACTCTTGACATTGGTAATGTATTGTTACCAAATTTTTTTTTTGAAGAAAGAACATTTTCAAGTGGTATAATTGCTTGATGTCAATTCATCAAGGGTATTGTATCTTTTACTTGGAACAATAAAAAAATTACAATCCTCAAGTACGGTTAGTAGTTGAGGTGTGAATGTAGACTTGCCGAACCACATTAAAAACATAGTCTCTTTTTACTTTAAGCACTTTAATTATATTGTTGATTATTATGTTATATATGCCTAGTGTTTTTGTTTTTATTATTTAACATAATTAATGTAACATCTAATTTACCTCTCTTAGGTTTGGTCTTTTTATCTTTCAAATGCACAATTAAATAATTATTTTTAAATTTTTTTTTAATCAAGAACAAGTCAATAATTTTTATCTTTTATATGCATTGTGTAAAACTATAAATATTATATTACCCTAGAAAATTTTGTTAAAAAGCTGATTGGGGGTAATCTGATTGTTTTACATTTTAAAAGAACAATGTAAAGACCATGTTATTCTTCCTGTTTGGCTCTACGGTTCAACCTGTTTTTGACCGAATTTCATTTTTTTTTGCTAAAATTGAGTGCGGTTTGTATATTTTGGATCGTTTTGATGTGCTGATGTCAAAAATGATTTTTAAAAAATAAAAAAACATCATTGGCATGTATTTCGGCACGAAAAGCTATTTGAAAAGCAACCACTACCACACTGTCAAACACCCTCAAAAACAATTTAACAAGCTTGCTTCCTGTGCCTTTTTTTTTTTACAATTTCAAATTGGTTTTTTAGCCATTAACAAGTTGACCTGGGAGTAATTTTTCTTTTGAGAAACATAAATATTGTTTTTTTTAAAAAATAATTGTTGGTGCGTGTATTGTCGTTCCAAATAAAAACACTTTCTTTTGGGGTGACATTAGAAGCGTTACATAGTGAGCTTTCTGTTGGTGCCACCCGTGTAAATGATGAATCAATGCTTAAGTTTTGATGAACTTTTTTTATACCACCTTTTTTCCCTCTTTTCTCCTTGTTAAAATATAAAGATGTCCTTTTATTTATATTTTGTATCCAATTTAATCCTCATTCTTTTGATTTCTATTTGTTTTTATTTGTTTTCAATCTTTTTTGATTAATTTTTTCTTCAATTTCATCTCTCATCATTTGGTTTCATTTAATTTTTATATCAAATTTGATCCTTATTCTTTTGATTGTTATTTTTCTTCCCTTTCCTAATTGAATTTTGTTTTAAATTTCTTTTTATATATTTTGAAGATTAACACAAGTTGATTTTAATTTTTTTTTAGGTCCATTGATTTTTTTTAATTTTTTTTTTTAATAATTAACTTACTGGGAATTGATCTTCATATTTTTTTTTATTTTTTTTTCCATTGAGTTATTTCAATTCTGTGTCTAGAATCACAGGCACCTATCTAGTCAAGAACTAAAAGCACTTCTGCAGCCATATTGCAAGGTGCATTGCTGACTGTAATTGCTGCAATAGCATAATACATAGAATAGATTTCTCGAAAAAGAATGACGCCGTGATGGTTATTGACGGAGAATAATTGGAGCTTGGAAGGGTTCCATCTGTGGTTCAAAGATTATAACTACGTTGAGATGGCCGGGAGATCTACCTAACCTCTGGATTACAATAAATAGGAGGGTGTCAACATTCATGTGGAGTGAACTGTCAGCACTCAGCAGTGCTTCAAAAAGAAAAGAAAAAAAACAAAAAAAGAAAGAAAGAAAGAAAAATGTCCCCTAATATTTACTGATAACACATATGCACTGTATCTGTGAAAAGGAGTAGGCCTATGGCTTTGAAAGGTGGAAGTGGCTCTAGCTTAAGAGCAAGCATCATATCGTAGAATATCTGGAAAAACAAAACTGGTTGATCCATCACTGTATGATTTAATATCTGCTGGTTTGTTCAATGCTCTGCATAATGGACACGTCCTTTCTCGATCAAACCTGAAAATGCCAAGGATACAGGAAGCAGCAAGAAAACAGAAATTCTCCATGTAAAAACAGCATAAGAAAGGTAACATGCTTCTCAAATTCGAAGACTTTTAGCACTTGTATACAAATTTGTTTTTAGCCTTTTGCTGATTCAGAAACAGCTAAAAGCAATAAATCTGGTATCATCTTCTTATTGTTTATCTATCTCAATATTCCTAGTTCACAGGAAGATACAAGAGATTTCAGAAGTATAACTAGACAATGATGCAATTTTATTGAATCCGTAATCAAGTCAATGGAGGGAGAGAAAAGAGCACCATGTAACCGAAATAATGCATCTGTGTAGATAGATATGATCCTCATAAATAAAGAGAGGATGAAGGTGGAGAAAATGACCATTCAGATACACAATCTTCACAGAATGTGTTTACAACGTAGTGAAATGGGCGCTTGGGCGTCTTCTCCTGGCAAATGGCACAGAGATCTCCCACTGCTTTGACCTGCAATTTAGTGACAAAAACTTAAAATGTGCGAACACTTGTGTGCAAGAAAAGAATAATACCAATACAGAGGATCCATAGATATAATATAGCAAACCAATTAATGATGAGCAAAGTAATGATATACCCAAAAATTAAGTTGGAAAGTTCACATGCCATGGTATTCTTCTATGGAAAATTTGTTGCCAGAAGTTTGAATGTTCACAGGCAAACAATGGAATCTTGTAGAACTGGATATTTATTGATAAAACTACCCTCAAAAGTCCAGCCAAAGCATAGCACGGCTACATGTTTGGCATGAACCTCAGTACAAGTAATGCCAAGAAAAAGAGGCATTAATAACCAGCCAAAATCTGCATGGCTTTGCCCAGAAGTTCTTGTTCACAAGTGCCTAGCAGATTCATCTCAAGATCACTTAACTATGAAGAGACGGTTTTTCCACCCTTAACCGAGGAAAGGAATTGCAGTCAAAATGTTCAGATGTGGCATAAGAACCATAGTACATTTCTTTAAGTGGCAAGGTCCGCCATGCAGTAAAGAATAGTTGAACCTAGGTACGAAAGTGATCAAGAAGATGTCAATAAACTATGGTTTTAGTATGGTACTAGAAATATAGCAGATTACATAAATGAGAGCATACCTTCCATAGAACTGTTGTAAGCTTGACGGTTAAATATAACCCTGTGATTAATGATGAAAAAAAGCTTCCATATTCCTTGTTTAAAAAGAAAAGATACCAAACAGGTGTTGGCAACACGGCACGATACAATATCAGCAAATTCTCCACCAGAGTTAGCATTTGACTCTGTAAAAGCAAAAGACTTGAGATATATGTAAAATGATACATAAGACAGGAGAAAATTGTATGCATATAGAAATTTAAAATTCGATGATGCAAGTAACCTGTTTACGGTAATTGTGGCCTCTGCCATTCTTGTAATACAATAAAAGCATTTTGAAGACCATTGCTACCTCCCGCACCAAACCATCTGAAAAAGAGGAAAACAACATCATGGAAAACATACATGTCGAGGAAAAGATCAAAGTGACAAATTGTGATTAACTTTCTCATGGCTCAAAAGAAACTAAACAGTAAGTCGTGACAAAGCCAACGGAAAGACAACAAGTGACTGCAAATTTGCAGACGCATAAGAAAAATCATTCCACGCTGAGGATTCCCATGACTTACAGGCCCAGCACAATTTCAAAGGCACACAATTGTAAAGACTGATAACAGGTGCTCACCATTCACAATGACGATAAACACAGCACGCCATAAAGGAGGTGTTGTGGTTGGAAGAAGTAAAACCAATAGATATAGAAGGTCACCATTCCTATGCCACTAATATATTGACATCGTATGAAGAATCAACATTACAGTCATGCCTACGAGAACAGACTTCTCTCCCCCGCAGAAACCAGTCTTTCATAGAGTTAGAAACATGAGAAGATATTCAAGGTCATATATCTGTTGCCTTTAAATATATTCGTTTTATTTGAATCAGAAAAACTATGAAAAATGGAAATGAGAATACAAGTTACAGAATCTTTAGGGCTGTCTGCTTCCTTAAAATATAATTTGATTTAAACAAGAATGCAGCAATCCACAATGCAACGCCAAAGCCTGAAATAGATGCAAATCCAAAACAAATAATTTGATTGTACATCTAAGAAAGCAATATAATCTCTACAACTGAAAATCTCTTAATCTCTAAACAAGATTAATGCTTTATATAACAATTCCAAAAAGAGGGTAACATTATCTTTACTTCACTCGTGAATTGGAAAAGAGAAAACGAAAGAAAGAATCAGGAGAAATGCCTTGCAAATGTTGGCGGACAAAAACAAGCAGCAGCAGCAAGGAAAATGGAAGAACGTGCTCAATCCACCTAGCTAAGTTCTGGATATCGTATCTCTGATAAGAAGTAGATGACGACGACGACGACGACGGTAATGATGAATCTATGTCAATCCCAGAAGACCCATCAGAAACAGTGCTCACAGAATTCACATTGCTTTCCATAACCCCATCTCGTTGACCATATGGTAATTCCTCAACATTTGGAGAAGCATTGGATTCATCATCACGATCATTCTCTGCAGAGCCGATTATCCTAATTGTAACCTCTTGGTGACCAGCAGCAGCAGCAGCAGCAGTAGATGGAGAAGGAATCAAATGCTCCCTTTCTTGAGAAAAATTGGAGTTGTTTCCTCCTAGGATACCCGAGTATTCCAAAAGGGTTGTTAATGGAGCATGTGTCAAATTTGATGCTGCTATATTGATTCCTTAACTTCTTGAATTGTTTCCGCCGCCGCCACCACCACCACCACCACCACCACCAGCATCACCACCACCATTACTAATATTACTGCTGCTTCCTAAAGAAGAATTCCTATAGATTTCACCAGAATTGCCTACACCACAACTCTCCATACCTTTTCCTAATCTTTTCCCACTATAAATGATATACAAAGAAAGGAACTTTATGACAAAGAATGAAACTTTAATGCAAAATTAAAGTGGAGGGATGGATATCTGAAAACGGGTATGCTTCGTCTTCCCACAAGCTGGATACAGCAGCAGCCGCAGCATTTATCTTCTTCTTAATGCTTCCATTGACGCACTTTCTGTCCTTATCTGAAACAGCTTTCCGGCTACGCGCCTACGATTAATTCCTATAAAAATAAAAAAAGAAAGAAAATGGGGGTCTTTGTCTATACAACATCTGCTGAAATCTGACCTTTCTCTGATTTTATCTTGATTAGGATTGGGAAAGGAGGAGGAAGAGGATACAGCTTTTCCTATAGAGACGAGTTGATCATCAGACAGGGAAACATAAGCTTCAACTACACGGACATTTCAACTAACATAGATTCCCCCCCCTCTCGTCTTCTTCTCTCCCTCGCACACACGTTTTGAAGCTGCTTTCTTTTCTTTTCTTTTCTTTTTTTTGTTTTTGGGGTCAAATTTACCTCCACCTACTTACTCAGTATAATAATGGTGTTCAACTATGGTGAGCACAGAAATCAACTCTTCCAGAGGTGGTCGAGTTCAACTCTTTATCGATGATTTTGCACAGTACAACATATGAAACTGCTTTTTTGAAGTATATTTGAGTTAAAAATATATTAAATCTAAGATTTTTAAAATAATTTTGGACGATTTCAATATCTCCAAGTTCAAGTGCTCTTGAAACGTTGTCAAGATCTTCCAATCTTAGACAGAAGAACAACTTATCATATCCAGAATTTAATACATTCTAAGCTGTCAAAGGATCCTAATAAGAATTATGAATCTTTTGATTCCACCAAAAGAGAGAGATGGATCTGAGATCATATTTGGTTCACATCAATGTCAAAGAAGAGTTCAGAAGAGGAAAGTTACTGTTGAATATATAACTCAACGCACAGTGCCCTCACCACAAAAAAGATAAGAGGAAGAGAAGGAAAAAAAATGTGAACTTTCAATCTGGAAATCACACCACACCTTTGCCTATAGTGTACGGAAAAGCTACAAGCTATTGTCGAACTTGATGATGGGCCCCCACCCTACATTGAGTTTACTCTGCAAAACCCAGGTACATGGGTGGTAGCCATCAATCTTCCTTGATTATTTTAAAAAAAATAAAAATTAAAGTAATATTTCAATTCTTAAGAAAATTAAGATCTGAAAAGAAAAGAAAAAAACTGGAATTTACTGCTTAAATGTACTACTTTTTTATTGGAAGAACTAAGAACTTAGTTTTTTTTTATCTTTTAAAATTTATATCTGGAAAAAATATTTTGGAGGCTTTTCACTATTCATTATTTTTCATGTATAAATAAAATAAAATGATAAATAATACAATATTTTCTTTTATATACAAGTATTTTTTAGCCATGGCAGAGGGAACTTGGACCCAAACAGTCCTGGACTTGTTTTCTCATCCATTTATAATTGACGCAACTATATACTTCCTTGATTAGCCTTCCGAATATCTACATGACTTTATCTTTTGGGGCCAATTGTCCACTTGCTAAGTCGGCTTAGGCTTACTCGATGTTTACCAGTACTGGAGGACACAAGATTATTAGTAGTGGCTAGTAGTGGTTACTTGAGAGCAGCAATGATTGCAACAGAGCCTTCCATGGTACTCAACTCGTGAAACCATCAGTCACATATGGTTGGCTGGTTTCTCTGAACACTTCAATTTTGAAGCCACGCTGTGAGGATATATACCTCGAACAGGCATAGTCCATGTAGAAATTGACGAGTGCTCTTCAGTATTGTATAGCTCAACAACTGTAGCTCAAATTCTATTCATCAACAGCAATGGCAAGCAACTTCTTGCGGGAGAAAAAAACGGCAATCAGCGTTGTCAGTGTATCACCATACAGCATCAGAAATCAGAAACGACAACTTGTATAGTTTAAGACCAGCAGACAAAATACAGACTACGTACCGCCTTCCTTTTTCTTTGATGACAAATAATTCAGGCCCACACCCTATTAAGTGCATGCCAAATACGTAGTCGGTCGGTGTGATTGCCAATTGAGACGGATCCATCTGGTGAACCATAAAGGATGGAGGGTGCGAGTTCATGTACATCCGTGGGCAGTAGAACTTGATTCATGATATCAAAAGCTCTTACCATCACCATCGTGCTTGTTTTCCATGAATATTCCTTCATCAGCTATAATCAATGTTGACGTAGACCAAAATCTATATCATGGATCATCTTTTGAGTTACATTTTCTTGTTGGGGCATCATTTGCAACCCAAAATAATGCCCATATGATGGATACGTTGGATTTCATTGCATTACACGGCATTATAAAAGTGCAAGATTTGCCCATGGCTTCTCGTGATCAACACATTATTGTCCCCGGCACAACATGCACTGCCATGTACTTTTCAAGCAGGCCTCATAGGAATCCTATGCTCATTTTCAGTACCCGTGCCTTGTGATATCAAGATTTTTCTCAGTCTACCAGGATTAAGTATGTCTCTCCGAAACCATAGTCGAATATGCGGGATTACAAGAGACTGCATTTTTCTCAAGAAATGTGATATTTCCAAGGGAACAGTTGGTTGATGAATCGGAAGCAGGCGGGCAACAGTTGTGCAAAGAGAAATCTGGATTAGTCCTAGACAGTTGGGGACTAGTCTACTCCATTATTGGATCGATGCACTCCTGCTGGGTGGACTTGCAGGTTGGTGGGAGATGCTCCTGATTGTTGTAAATGATTCACGTGGCAGTGGAAATGGGTAGAGGGCAAAAAGAGGATCCACCGATAGGCCAAATTAAGCAGTACGTCCTACTTGAGCTAAGACCATATAGGCTTGTTGGTCCAACGCTTTCATCTCTTTTCATGTGATAATGATTATCATATATTAAAACATAAATAAAGCGAGCATTAATAAAGTAGAATCATTTCAGGTTGTATCGTGGAGGGCGTGTTTGGGAGTGACTGAAAGAAATTAGCAGCAGCAGCATGTCACAACACAAGCATACATCCCTCCCTTTCTAGATTAATAAATATGTTAGCTAGTTGTCAATATATAAAGATATATATGTGTGTGGTTCACAGACACCAAGTTCCTTCCTCAGCTGGCCAGTTTCGTCCTGCTCTTGATTATTAGCTGCATACATTTTCCTTGGTTTGCTTCGTAGAAAATGACATCCTTGATAGCGGCTCCAGATTCCTTAGCAAGGACCTCAAATTTCAAACTCAATAAATCAATAAAAGATGCATCTCTATTTGACCACCGAATCTGTTCTTTTAATTCCATCCAAAAATAATTAAATTGGATTTGATTATGGAGTTTTAATGAAATATTATATTTAACATCATCTCGGGTGTTAATAATTAAATTCTAAAAAAAATTCAATATTTAAAAGAAATATAAAAACAAATTAGAGACCAAACCCTTTTAGTTTATTCCTATTTAAAAATTAATATTAAAACTAATTTTTTAAAAATATTTTTTAATCGTTTTTTTCTCTTTTAGAGATCATGGAAAGAATAAGATTGAATATCATAATTGAATTTAATACAAGAAATAAGAATAATTTAAAAATAAAATAAAACAAATTTTAAATTCAATTATAATAAAAAACTAGTTATTATAGCAATTTGTATCTTTAACCAAGGAAATGAAAGGGCAAGTACAAGAGAGAGAGAGAGAGAGAGAGAGAGGGAAGCTTTAAGACAAGATTGACCGACTTAAGGGAAGCCTTTTCCTTTGCAGAATCCAATATAGGAACTGTTGGAGGTAGGAGCGATGGATAGATAGATCCTCTTACCATTCATTCCAAAGGTGCAAATATTCAAAACCCAACATGACAAAGCTGCACCAATCCCCTCTTGGCCTCAGGTTTCTGACTTCGATCTCCCACATCCACGTATGTTTCTTACGTTAATAGGTATCCCTATATAATAATATAATATAATTAACTTTCCTGTAAAAAAATAAAATCCTCATAATATTATAAAATTATAGCAAGAAAGTAAACAAAAGAGAAAGGGATCCACACTCATTAAGGTATAAGAGTTGGTATCAAAATCATTAATTTTGTCTAAAAAGCTAAAAAAATCCACACTGAGACCTCTCACCTTTCTCTGCAAATCTTTTCTTTCTTTTTAACTGTCCATCTATGTGTCCCTATCACTCTATGATTTGTTCATGGTGATTTCAATCCATTCCTTGCACCTGTAAAAACTTTTGTTGAGTACATGGGAAAAAAAAAAAAAAAAGAGAAGCAAGCAAGCAAGAAAGAAAAGCCTTGAAGCCTTTAAAGCTCTGCTCCCATATTTAAACCCCACCATTAATACTACTGCACTACTAAAAGCCCACCACCATTTATTACTCACCTTTTTTCTTCTCCTCCTTCTCAACTTCTTCTTCTTCTTCTCATATTTCTCTTGTTTGTCTGTGTTTTGTTTCACGATTGTCAATAAGAATCATCATCATGTCAGGCTTCTACACACATAACTTTTCACCTGTAAGAGCATCTCCACATGTAAGAATAACCCCTGATGTTGACAGGTACTTGTTTTCCTTTTCTGTTTCAATTTCCTTTCACCTTCTTTATCTTTGTTTCATAGTTTTGATTGATTTTTTTTACTGGGTTTTGTTTTCTTTTTGTTCCCAGTGGTCAATATTTGACAGAGCTGCTAGAGGAGCGCCAAAAGCTTGGACCTTTTATGCAAGTCCTTCCCATCTGTAGCCGGCTTTTGAATCAAGGTTCTTTATTATCTTCTTTAATCTCGATCTGTTTGATTCTTTTTTCTTTTCGCCTTCTTGATTCTGGTGCTATAAAGACTGCCCCTCTTGTTTATAGTTGTTATATGCAGGAGGAAAAAACCAGAAAACATTAGTTTTTTTACTTTTAAAATTCAATTTTCTGTTACTGCCGCTTCTTGAATGTTGGAGTCCTCTTTGTAAATTGCTTTTGATGGATGATGTGTATGTATGGTTCTCCTTAAATTCTATTCTTTTGATTTTTACATAATGTTAGTCAAGCTACTTCTTGCAAAATCAAGTGATTTATCATGAATGAATCTAGGGACTCGCATCTCTACACTCTACTATGCATTGATTGTTTTACACTGTGGTTTCCATGGATGAGAATACGCTAATAATCATTAAAATAAACACTAATCAGAGTAACTTACATGTAATGTTAAGGTTGCCGACCTTAGTTTATCTTGCTGAAAAGCAATTTATATCATGCCTAGCTGTTTCTTGGATTATTGAGATGTAGTAGGAGGCATGAGAGTTGGTTTATGTTCTTTGTGCATTGTAAAATCAATCATAGTAACGAATCATGGTCTAAAACATCCAAGCAAACCAGCTTTCAGGAGTAGATTTCATGTCTAATTAATTTCAATTATGCAATAATCCAAAGTGATTTATCTCACAAAAATGGGAATGTCATACAAGAAGTGCACATAAAGCATCAAACTTTCGATTGCAAAAACCCTCAATTGTATTTGCTTGTGATAGATCACCATTTGAATCAGTCTAAAATGGATTTCATAAATCAATATTGTGTCTTTCTCTAGCTGAGCTAAGGCAGTGTTGGCTTATTGTGTCTGTTGATTACTAGTATTGATAGTGATTCTGGGCAGCCATGTGGTTGATGTGTGTGTGTGTTGCTCACAAATCAGTCAACATACTTTGATCACTTAAATTTTAACTACAAAAGCTTCAACTTGAGAACACATGGTTCAGTATTTTCATTCTGTTAATCTATCGGAAGAGAAATTTTAGTTATTCCTTATGTTAGCAGAGATATTGAGGGTTTCTGGAAGGACCCCCAACCAGGGGTTCGGTGACTTGGACAGACTGCAATATGGAAGCCTAAGCCCTATGGCTTCTTTAGACATGATTCCGAATACTATAGGAGCAGGCTTCAATGGGTGGAATGGACTCCAACATGAAGTATGTATTTTAACTACTCATCTTCTGCTTGGGATTCCTGTCAATAATATTTTCATATTCTAACCCATATACTTGGTTCTGTTGTCAAATTCTAGACCAGAATGTTACTTCAACAAAATGCATGGTAATTAACTTATCTAGAATAAGATATAAAAACAGAAATGAGAGTGCAGTACTGGTTTTCCTCAACATGATGCTTTCTTTTTTATAATTGAACTAGACCAGAACTGCTGGTGGTTGATTAAGCTTTGTTTTTAGAGGGGTACTTTTCATCAAGAACCTAGTTTTGGCAGGTTCAAAATGGTCTGGTTTTTTGCCCCGCTCAGCAGATGAATCTTCTTTAGTTAGTAAAGTTTTTGTTTTCTGCCATTTTGCTTAATTTTCTTGAGTTTCAGCACGTGTGTATTCTGATCTGTCTAAAAGCTGTAGAAAAATGCTTGTTGGTCAAACTAAGCAAGCTCCAGTCTTCATCACTAGCAGAAAAGTGGATGTCTTACGTCTTACCTACGTGCTGACTTACCATGGTTTTGAAATCGAATGCATTTTCTGTTTCATTCTCATGGAATATTGGTCACAGTAGTATGAACTTACAGCCTCATCCTAATTACGTGACAGAGAATTGGACCACAGGGGATGGGTATAGACTGGCAAGCAGCTCCAGCAAGCCCAAGTTCTCATATTGTGAAGAAAATATTGCGCTTGGATATTCCAGTTGATAGCTATCCAAATGTAAGCGAAGCATCTACTTTGGAACATAATATATGTGTGTGTGTGTGTGTGTGTGTGTATTTCAGTCTAAGGCTATAATGTACTAAATGCCTAATTTCTTGGTGGATTTTAGTTCAATTTTGTTGGACGGCTTCTAGGACCTAGGGGCAATTCATTAAAGCGAGTGGAAGCTTCTATGGGCTGCCGTGTGTATATTAGAGGAAAAGGTTCCATAAAGGACCCAGAGAAGGTACCATTTTTTCCCCTTCAGAATAATGTTCAGCTTGGGATTGGCCTTTTCAATTCCCTTGGAGGCTTTCAAATTTTTTGCGGATCCCTTTTTATGGTCAAATCCATCAAAAGTCATAATTCAGTTATTGCTAAGCTTCAAAAACGTTCAGCATGATTTTCACTGTTTTAACAGTTTTTTCATTTTTTTACTCAAAAGGAAGAGTCTTTAAGGGGAAGACCAGGTTATGAGCATCTAAGTGAGCAGCTGCACATTCTAATTGAGGCTGAGTTACCTGCCAATGTTATCGATACAAGACTGAGACAAGCACAGGAAATCATAGAAGAATTGCTCAAGCCTGTGGTATCTCTTCGAATCTTTTCCTTCTGCTGTATTATCTGGCTTTTCTAGCAGTTTGTGGAATATTACTCTTATTTGATTCATTATATTTTCTTTCTGTCAACATGCTGATCACACAGTTATAATTTGTAGACAATTTGCTGTGCCTTTGTTGTTGTTCTTTTAATTATGGTCAGCATATGATTAATGATGACTGCATACATCAATTCTATTTTAGTAAGTGGTGCTGACCCTATGGAACAGTTATGCTATCAGTGTGAGATGACCACTAGAAGACATCCCTTGCAAAATTGTACTGCTATAGATGCACTCTTTTAAGGAATCCTGACGACTCCTCTCCTGCTTTTGGTATTAATATTTCATGAATTCCACCAGCATACTTGTGTATGGCAGGCTTGACAATGCTAGCGTTTGAACATCCATGTCTTCGATGTCAAAAACATTTTGCTGTCCTACCAGACGTTCACTTTCCCGTGTCATTCAATTTGTAGGATGAATCTCAGGATATCTACAAGAGGCAACAGTTGAGAGAACTAGCACTGCTGAATTTGAGTTATAGGGAGGAGAGCCCTGGTCCGAGTGGTAGCGTCTCTCCCTTCACATCAAGCGGGATGAAGCGTGTCAAAACTGGTCAATAACACTTCATATGACCCAATCTCCCCACTGGTTTCTCTTGAACACTTCATGTGCTTGTCAATTCTGTACAGCTACAAAGAAGTATGGTTTGCTGAGTTGGATATGAATTGAAACAGGTTATTCTTTGTTAACAAAAACATTAACAAGGGAAAGGAATAGAAATTCATTTTTCATAGTTGGTTAATGAAATTGTTTGCAGTTGTAAAAGTATAAAGAGAACAGTGATTTACATTTGTTCTGTAATTAAAATCAGCATTTTTGCTAAACTAGTCTGTAATATAATGCCAATAGTGCAACTGAAACATCTGTTTTCTTTCTTAAGGGGTGGAATGAAGGAAGGTCTAGTTTATTTTTGCTTTTTTCCTCTTCTTTTTTGCATTCTTTCATCTAGTTTTGTGCATGCATAATGTATTGTAGGAACAATCGTTTAGGGCAAAATTATCTGAATGGTGGTTGTCCATGTTGCTTTGCATTAATTAGCAAATCCTTTTTTTTCCCGTCATGATTGGCTCTCCATAGCATTAGCAGCACCACTGTTGCTTGCCACCATCTCAACCTCATTTAGTGGCCATAGAAGTGCAGCAAGCACTAGAGCAATTTCATCCATTTGCAGAAGTGAGGGATGGGTCGGCCAGTCTACCTTAACTCTTTGTATGAAAGTAGCAATGCTGATGGATTTGCCTTTACTTCTGTTTTTCTGAAGCAAATTGGTTGAGGTTTTGAGCTCGCCACTAATTCGGCTCTGTTTGGGATCCTGTTTTCAAAACCATGATTTTGAAAAGGCATCAAATTTCAATTTTATCAAAACCAAGGTTTCTAGTGGAATGAGTTTTCAAAGCTATGGTTTCGAAAGGGTTATTAGTTTTTTTTTCCCTTGAAAATATATTAAATTAATATTTTTTTTAATGCTTAATGATTATTTTGATGTACTAATTATAAAAATACAAAAATCTAAAACAAAATTTATTTCAATATTTTTAAATAAAAAATTATTTTACACTACAGTTTTAAACCCTTCTTAAATATCCGTTTACCGTGGTATCCGTGTTCAGATTGTAAATGTGAGGGTGATTGTTTATGCAATAGCTTTAACTTTTAAAGCAAACCGTGTAAACAACATGTTTGGTAATATACAAACTCAATTTACTGTTTGTGTGGGACTCATATATTTTATGTTGAAACCACTAGTTTGTGCAAAGTAGCTGATAGCTGCTTTTTTGTTTTGCCGCGTCTATGTTAGTGAATAATTCACCTGGGCGCTGTTCATGTGAAGAGTGCCAGGTGAATTTCACGTGGTACTGTTCACCTGAACAGTGTCTTCACTGTTCATTGGACCGCGTCCAACCCGGTAAAATTTTTTTATTTTTTAAATTGTGTTTTACTCGAAAAACTAGTGTTTAATATTATTCAATAACACTACATAAATTAGAAGAACATCACATGATGACGTAGCATTTGCAGAATTTGATCGTAATTCTAATTTTATTTCTAATGATATTTTACTTGATTTGTTGCACGCTCAAAAAACCATGGAAATTATAATCATTATCAAATGAATTTCATACATAATAAAATTGTAAATAAGTTAATGAAATAATAAAAAAATATTTGATATAAAGTATTATTTATTTAATGATATAATAGTTGTCGTTAAATCTACAGTATTTAAATTAAAAACCATTAATATTAATATATATATTTTTAGTTATTTTATAATCTCAATTTGAAAAGTATATGTAACCAAACACATTAAACTACTTTTTATTCAATCTTAATTTTAATCACAGTTTTAAACAAATATATATAAATACCAAACTAATTTCAATTAAAAATATTTTTATAAAATAATTTTTTTTAAAATTACAACTATAAAAACTACTATAATACCAAATGCATTCACGTGAAAACATTTTGAAAAGTGGATTGGCAATCAGAGTCTTCAAAACAACACGAAGAGGTCTTAATTGGATCATGTTTAACATGGCCCAATGGACCACAACCTTTATGGGCCTTCTTAAGAAAATAAACCCCGGCCCATATATCTCAATCACTTCAATGATACGGGTCGATCCGATGATTTGATGAATAAAGGAAGGGTGCCAGAGGAGAGGAGAGGAGAGCGTTGCGTAGCAGCAATTGGTTTTTCGGAAGCGCGGATTCATCAACCTCATAAGCGGCAGAAAACAAAGATATGGGGAAGCAACCGGTGAAACTGAAGGCGGTGGTGTATGCTCTGTCACCGTTTCAGCAGAAGGTAATGCCTGGTCTCTGGAAAGATCTGCCCGGCAAGATCCACCATAAAGTCTCCGAGAACTGGATCAGCGCCACCCTCCTCCTCGCTCCTCTCGTCGGCGTCTACACGTAATCTCCTCTCCTCTCCTCTATCTATTCATTCAATCTCAGTATCACTTAAATTAATTTGAAACCCTAAAAACCCCTAATTAACTAACTAACTAATTAATTAAATCTATCTAATAAACGAAAAGATCTCTCCTTTGTGTGAAATCGAGGAAAAGAAGCAATTATAGCTTCATTTATGCTTTAGGTTTATTATTAAAATCCTTTCGTTTCCACGGCCAAATTGTTGTCCTGCTGATGTTGTTATCTGTGTTTCTTATTAGCTTTGCACAAATTCAAAATTCAAATCATTGTATGATTGACTGATAATAGTGTAAAGAAGTACTTTTCCGTATCCTTCAACCATGCTCCTCTTTCCTCCTCCTTTTCTTTTGTAAATCAGGAAACAAAAAAAGCATTTCTGACAGCGTTGTCAGGTTAAATCTTTTTTGCTTGTAAGTTTCATTAACTGATCCTAGAAAAAATCTCTCCTTCCTCAAGGGACTGCTAAAGAAAAGTAGTTCCATGTATTTTTCGCACCGTTTTTACTCGCATATTATTAATTCGGATATGGGCTTTTCGGTCTATCTATTTGCTAACTTTCATATTGCAGAATTGAGCAATACGTGAACCATGTTTTACTTTTCTATGCTCTGGTTTCTGTTATGTCTAAGTTGTTAATCTGGTTTCCGATGTGGTTTTATGTTTTTCTTTTTCTCTATGCTATTTGTGATGTTTATACCTTTTTTTAGACATGGTAGTGGTTCCCTTCATCCTCATTTTTGTGTTGCTGGTCCGTTGAATGGATGGAGAGAGAAATAGAAAAGAAGGTCTATGGTCCTAAGGTTACTGGTTTTATACAATTGCACCTTAAATTAGCCAAAACAAGTCGCACAAGGCTCGGATCAGTGGGATGTTTTTGATGCCATAACCACATACTGAGCTGAAGATGCAGTCGTGTATGAAATGTTCAGTCTTTTGTGCCTTTTCATTAACGCCTTTCTATGTTATTAGCTGCTGTTAGCTTGAGCTGACTGTGTTTCCCTGCATCGTTGTCTTGTAATCCATGCAGGTATGTGCAAAACTACCAGGAAAAGGAGAAGTTGGAACACAGGTACTGAGTTCAGGCATGCAGTAGGGATGTCTGCTTTTTTCTCGAAGGCTTCATATTTTTTTCTTGTTCTCCTGGCAAATAAACTGAATGTCACTAGCTGCTTTGTCAGTTTTCAGAACTTGTGAACTTCATCTGCACTGAGTTATTCTGATGATTTATAGCCCATGTTTGAACTTGTGCTTGAGCTGTTTGTGATGTTGCATGTTCATCACCTGTTATGACCCACCAATAAGATTCGGGTGTGAATTTTGATTCAAGAAGACACCATTGTCTTTATGTTTTAGCACAATCTTTCATGCACCATCTTCACTACTGATCTTTTTATGATCTTTATGGTGCTGCACGCTGCTTGCACCATGAACAGATTCATATATATATGCCATCGGTACTGTAATGTAGTGTTGAGGACTGCCTAATAAGATTTGTAGGAGGAAAAAACGGATACACCAGGCTTGCCAAGTCTTTGTTTTTAAGATGCAAGTAAACCTTTTGCATTGAAAATGAGGATTCTTTAAAACTTGTATGCAAATATGCCATGAAAAAAAAAAAAACCTAACATGCTTGTTTTATAAAGCATGAGCCAACTTACACATGAGTAATTGTTGTGCACCGCCCCAATCAAGCACTTAAATCTTGTTTAGGAGTGCGGTAATTTTTGTTTATAGATGCTTTAAAATTCATTAAATTAATGTATTGTTTCTAGTAAATGCTTTAAAAATCATTAAATTAATGTTTTGTTTTTAGTATTGTTTAATGATTTTGATGTAAAAAATATATTTGATGTATTTTGAAGTAAAAAACACTTTTAAGAAAGATATTTTATACCATAATTCTAAACATGCATTAAGTAATTTGGTTGCCCACCCTTTTACATGGAATTGAAATTTTTTTTTTTTTACTTTGCAACTATTTTTCTGGCGCAAAAAGATTAAAAAAAAAAAAAGAATTGTAAGACCGATATTATATTTGTAATGAATCTTGACATAAACTTGGTAATGAATCCTTCCACATTAACAGAAGGCCCATTGGGTCTTTTAATGTGAAACTTGTTTGGGATAGGTGCCTCTATTGGAAGGTGGAAGTAGTTACTGGCAAGCCTCAGAAGTCATATCCATGTCTGACACTAGTCCTGTTCCTACTTCCTAGGGTTGAAGATGATCTCCATGTCATTTTATTGCAAAGCAGCAAGCTAAATCCCACTTAATGCTAGGGCGTGGCAGTTATCAAATGATGGTATAAAAAGTAATCCTTCCACCAGGATTAATACTCAAGGTTGTGTTTAACCTTCATTGCTCCTACATTTTCTTTAAACATCCCCACCAAATCATGAATTTGCCACTCTAATGTCAATTGTTGACTTTGGATTTATAAAGCATATGATCATCAACAAGATAAAAGACGCTTGCAACTTGGTTAAATATTCAAAAGGGCTGAATCCAAAAAGATATTACAAATCTGATTCAAATATTTGCAAAAAACACACTAAATACCATGCATTTCATATCATATCCTCCAAATACAGTTTCGATGAAACTCAACAAGTTCGACAATATTCGAAACTAAAACAAAAACAGTAATGGATAAATTTCTCCGACGTTAAGAGATGAATGAAAGTTCCTTCCAGAAAGAAAAAGATCCTATGCAGTTTCTTGCAAGAATGCTCTTCCAGGTTGACGGTTGGCCAAGGGTCCATGGCATCCAAGAAGCTGAGAGATACACATAATCACCATCAGTTTAATTGGAGAGAAAAACCACTACTAACATTACAAGTGAAATATATCGTTCGGTTGATTATTAAATGGATGCAAAAATAAACTTTAAGCAAAGCCTGACCTTGGCATTCACACCATCTGGCATGATCTTATTCTCAGCCTTCAACTTCAAATAATCGGTGCGATTGAACTTGGTAAAACCCCTGCACATCACCGTTAACAGACAAGGTGAGGCCACAAACTTAGGAGGAAGTAAAGAACTACCAAAATTAGAAAACACAAAACAAGCTTGCAATAGGAGGCAAGCACACAAAACGAACACTACCACACTTCCATAGGGAGATGGCACAGGCCTTCGTTTTACCAGAATAGCAAAGCAGCAAGAAAAATCTATAGGTGTGCCACCATGAAAAAGGAAAAAGTGCAATCCTTCATGCACAACTATGATGGCAACAGGCCATGTAATAGACTGCAGACAGACTTCAACAGTCTGAAGAAAAGAAAGAAATTGCATACCACTTCCTGCTGACAATAATCTTTTGGCGACCAGGGAACTTGAATTTTGCCCGGCGGAGAGCCTCTTGAGCATGGTGACTGTTGCTGTCCTTGCAACGAACAGAAAGAAGAACCTGTCCAATAGCGACTCTAGCACAAGTGCCCTGTGGTTTACCAAAAGCACCTCTCATACCAGTTTGGAGCCTATCAGCTCCAGCACATGAAAGCATCTTGTTGATTCGCAGGACATGGAAAGGATGAACCCTGACTCTCAAATGGAAAGCATCTTTTCCAGCAAACTTGGCCATGTATTTGTTGCAAGCAATTCGTGCCGCTTCAAGAGCTTCACTGGAGACGTTCTCCTTCTCCCAGGACACCAAGTGCACACAGAATGGAAACTCATCAACTCCTTTCCTTTTCATCCCGACATCATAAATCCTGATCTTTGAGTCAGGCACACCACGGCAGTATCGTGATTTTGGGTATGGTTTATTCTTGATCTGGCGGTAACACCTTGCAGGTCCTGCAAAATGGAAAAAAGAAGAAAAAAAAACTAGATCAGCTTAGCAGCAGAAAACACTTCTTTTAAAAATCCCGTCACATAACAAAAATCAAGCCCTAAAAAGTAAGACAGGGACATAATCAATGGAGCATATTGCATAAATATGCACCAGAGAAAAGAAAGTTTTCAACAAACAAAGCCCCTGTAATTCAAAACCGCATAGAATTTAATAAACTAATTGTTCCAACCACAGCAATAAAAAAAAGAACATCACTTCAGGTACACAAACAATCAAAATCGTTTCAAAATTAAGATCTAGATTTACTCCAAAAGCCCAAGAATAAAAATAGAAGTATTCTCATCCTATATTAATTTTCTTCATCAAAGGCATCCATCTCTTAGACATAATCTAACAATCATTTACAGTCCATAAAAAATGATTAAAAAAAAGCTGATATCATTGGATATTCCCACAATAGATAAAGACGACTCTAAATCAACCAAAAGCAAAGAAAACTCAATAATCTTCTATCCATACAAAAATCCATTCATATTTATGATAGCAGAAACCAAAATTTTACAAGATTTACATTGATTACTAATTAAACAAGGAAAAAAAAGACAAACATCATAAAAATTCAGATTGGGAATTGGAGAGAGAGAGAGAGAGAGAGGCTTACTTCTACCCATGGCGACTTCTATGCGGTGGATCGGCGGCAGAGACCCTAGATAAAGAAAATGAAAGAGGTGTTTAAGAGAGGCTTTTCATTTATAGAGAGGGGTGGGGTGAGGAGAAAAGGCCGCATAAAACCCTAAAGCGTTTTGGGCTTGCATACGTGTGTGGTTGCGTCAAATTGGGCTAGAAGTGGTCCAATTTTCTTAGCCTACCACTTCTTCAATGTCGGTTTCTTTTTGAGGTTTCATTTGGTGACACGATGCACTGCTTGCATGAATATTAGTGGCTTTTATTGAAATTATTTTTTATTTAAAAATATATTAAAATAATTTTTTTTATTTTTTAAAATTTATTTTTGATTTCATTATATTTAAAAAATCTAAAAACATAAAAAATAATTAATTTAACGTTTAATAATTTTAATTTTTTTAAATACGGTTAAATCACAATGTCAAACAGGACTTACGTGTATATATATAATGTTATGATAATATTTATAGTTGCAATTTAAAAAATTTGATTTAAAAACTACATAAATTATATTTTTTTTAACTAAAGTTTTAAGAGAATTTTCAATTGAACTTGTATGAAAATATAATATGCATTGATTAACTAAATATTATCAAAATTATAGTGATTAAAAAACACCGTTTCAACACCTCACTACTTTACAAAAATAGACAACAGACCACCTCACTACTTTACAAAAATAGACAACAGACCCTAGTTTTACGATATCTCTATTTATTTTTGTATTTCAAAAGCTTTTTTGAAAAAATTTAAATTTTTTTTATTTTTTTCCTTTAAATTAATATTTTTTTAGTGTTTTTCGATCATTTTGATACGTTAGTGTCAAAAAAAAATTTTAAAAAATAAAAAAATATTTTTTTTGATGTTTTTACAAATAAAAAATACTTTAAAAATCAACCGCGACCACACTTCCAAACACATTCTTGCGAAGAATCACAAAACCAAGAAGAAAATGAATGTATACAAATGGATTTCATTGTGATATCACTATTTTTTCATTACATGTCAGTCAAAAATATTTCGGCATTGTAATGCATCTCTATTGTCATTGCTCTACCTAGTATGTTTACAAAAAACTGAACAGAAAGTTGTTGATAGATGACTCCCCACACAATCTTTCAAGCACTATAGCAACCCAAGAACTGGTTTCCCATTTTGTGTCTTTCATTTATCTTGGAGTGATGGTAGGAATGGCTCCGCTAACAAGGTCGCTGCCAGACACTTCTGATGACACACAAGGGTTCATCATCATAGAGGATGAAGAGGGTGGAGTCATTTCCTTTCTGTTATCGGTGCTGATTGTATCTGTTGTTGTGGTGTCAGATTCTGACATCATATGCCATATACCTTCAAGTTCTCGGACTACATCAGCCATTGATGGTCTCGCATCTGTCTCCTCGTTGCAACATTTCATGGCCAAAGTCAAGAACTTGTCAATGCAGTCGGAAGGATAAGAACCCATTCGTTCATCGATAATCGAGAAGATCATACCAGATTGATATGCGATTTTAACCTGTTGTCAGAGATTTTGAGATTCATAAAATTGAAATGACAATGCTCTATCATCATGACATGGACGTGGGCAATAAATGCCGAAGTTCATTTGCATGAGACTTGGCGTTGAGATTGTTGGTACTGATAGTGCAGGATCTACAAATCAATGTTTTTCACCGATAGAAGAGTAGGAATTATAACCGAAAAGCATTACCTCTCGAACAATGTTTTTGCCATGTGAGATTGGCTGCTTCCCCGTCAACAGCTCCAGAAACACTACACCAAGGCTATAAACATCACTCTTGTCTGTCAATTTATGAGTTAGGAAATACTCCGGATCAAGGTAACCCTGCAAAGATTACATAATTTTAAAAGAGAAGGAATGTCAGGAATCCATTAAGTCCCATTTTCTATTTCTTCTTCGAATTTCATCATCCTACAGAAAGATAGTATTTGAAAGAAATAGACTTACTGGAGTGCCCTTCACAACCGTGGATATATGATCTGGCACACTCCCTTCGATATCTGGAACTGGGGCAAGTCTTGAAAGTCCGAAATCAGCAACTTTGGCATCATACCTGGAGTCCACTAATATGTTGCTGGCCTTGATATCTCGATGAAATATCGGAGGATCAGCTTCTGTATGCAAGTAGAGTATGCCCTTAGCTGAAGTCACGGCAATTTTCAATCTTGTCGCAAAACTCAAGGGTTCTTTTCCCTTCACTGAGATACCACATGCATGATCCATGAAATGAAACCCGTGGAATAAGCACATAGAAATCCGAAATCGAAATCCGAAATCAATCTTGCTTTAGGATAGAAAGATGGAAGTCTAAAGGGAAAAATGTGAGATCTACCTGATAGATGATCTCTAAGAGTGCCATTCGGCATGAACTCATAAACCAACATCTGCATGCACAAAAGGAACAGATAATACAGCTTTTTCCCAAATGATACTGCAAATGATAAATTTCCTTGAGTTGCTTCCCAAGGATGAGAAGCATGCAGTTTACTGCTGGTCAAGCTAAAATTAGGAATGATAGACTTTACTAACATCTCAAGTTTAAAAGAATACAAAGAGTACCTGTTCTCCTTGCTCGTCACAATATCCAAGCAAAGATACAAGGTTCCGATGATGTAACCTTGACAACAACTCTATTTCTGTTAAGAACTCTTTCTCGCCCTGTAAAGATCCCTCTTCAGTCCGTTTTATAGCCACAGTTCTGCCATCAGCAAGGATCCCTTTATAAACTTTTCCATAACCCCCTTGACCAACTTGACTGGAGCTATTGAAATTGTTTGTAGCCATGGCCATTTCAGCATAAGAAAAATCCTTCACACCTTCAATTTTCAAGGAGGCTTTGGATTCTGTGCCCAAATACCGGAGCATGTTAAGAATGAAATTGTTTATATAGACTTTAATAAAGTATCTCAGAAAATTCTCGAAACAAAATGTGACTTTTTTTTTTTTTTTTGAAGACTTCACAATGCATATATAATTGAAGTTAGGAGGATTTACAGGGTTGACACATCATACGAGACAAAACACCACATGAAAAGATAATATATTTGCATCATTCTAATCATGGAATGGAAAGACACTCACGGCGACGTCTTTTTGATATTGCTGTGTAGTCCCTCAAACGCCTTCTCAAGATAAGAAGTGAAACAACTGCAGATAATGTAACTGCGCCAGCAATGGCTCCCAATACTATGCCAACCAGAGCACCCGTGCTTATTTTATTAGATTTCTGAGAGGTGACAATCACTGCGATATAGCAACAGCAATGAAGATTATCAGGATATCAAAACTTGGTAACACACTTATCACATTCTAGGTTAGAATACTCCACAACTTATTTAATTAGGATAAGCATTAATTAATTTCTATATAGCAATGATAGGTTAAAGAAACAAACCATCTCTGTAAGGATCCAACAAAGTGATGTAGAGAAGTTCATAAGGTCCGAATATTTCACTGTCCGGAATTTTCCACCCAGTGAACATGCTAATGATGCGCCGAGCCTCACTTGTATTAAAGGCATGGGAACTGGTTCCATTAACATAGACAGGGAAAAGCTTCAAATGCATTTTTAATCGAGGCCCGCTTTCCCATACAATTGAAGCAAGGTCTAGCTGATAGAGACTCAATTCGAGACCAGAGGTCAAGTAATTCTCAAATCTAATTCTGTAAGGAATAAAATTTGAGAAGCCAGGACTTTTCAGTCGATATCCAAAGATCAAAGGGGCAGCACAGAAACAAGAAGTTGGGGATGTTGGGGAATATTCGTAAGGGGGTGGACATGATTGAGTAAAACAGGTAGCATTAGATTCTGTTGAACTCTGATTGTTCATATCGCTATTCCGAGATTCACAAAATTGGACTATGCTGGAATTTGAGCACGCAGGATTTCCTTTAAGCCTGAAAATTATTTATAAAAAGCATCAACAAATGATTTCCTGAAAGTTACATAGTTGTCTCAAAAAGTAGGACAAGAGTGAACTTCACATCATGTATATGTAGACATGATGTACTAATGTAGCATTGCTAGTGCAGAAGAATACCACAGCGTGACATTCTGAGGGAGACTGATACTGCCAGAAATATTTGAAAGTGTATTGTTTTCAAAGTCCCTGCAACATCAAAGAGCCAAAAACTGTTGATTAGTGACACAAGTACCATGCTAAAAAACCAGCCTCCTGAGAGCATGCGCCATCAATATTGGAGTATGCTGAAATCAGCACATGACATCGATCTTTTATAATAGAAATCAAGAATAGAAGTGTTCTTCAGAGTATCGTAACATAACAGGAAAGCATTTTAATTACATTCTATCCCACACATAAGCACACTTCTATGAGAGGAAAAAAAATTGTTCATTGTCATTTCAATTCTTACAAGTCAAGTCCTTCAGTCCCGTTGGCCCTAGTTTGCCAGATTGTGGAGGGAACAGAGCCACTCAATGAATTGTTTGCAATTGACCTGCCAAAGAATAGGATCAAGTTAAACATTTAATTTATTACCCATCACCTTCTTTTTGAACCTATATAAGCTTAATCAGTAACATCAAAATCTTACAGCTTCTATAGTTACACAAGCTATAATATCATTCTTAAGAAATCAGAAACTGATGAGCAAGAACAAAAGAGCAAGTGGAAAAATGCTCACAGTTGCTGCAGTAGAGGGAGTTGTGAAAAGTTGGCAGGAATAGTCCCGTTAAGATTGTTGTAGGATAAATCGCTGCAAAAAAAGAAATGAACATCAACATCCAAAAAATCATTGCTGTCCAAATTTAAAATCCTTCAGGCACTTTAGAGATTCATCTGTCAGATCGTGTAACATTTGCGATATAGAGAAACCTTACATGGTTGTAATATTCTCAGAAAGCTTATTTGTAGGTATGGGTCCAGCTAGCTGGTTGAAACTGAGGTCTCTGAGAAATCACATCAAAAATTGTAAGTGGCAAGGGAAAAAAAAGGCCCGCAGAGTTATCCAGGAAAGAAAGAAACAGTAATTATCCAGTCAGGTGAAAGCCACAGATAGCAAACAAATGAACTTACAGATAGCCAAGATTTGGTATCCCACTCAAGTCAGGCATTGGACCTTGCAAGCTACAGTTCCTCAGACTCCTGATAAAGGCCAATCAAGGCACATACAGATATCACGTTAAAAAACTTGTGCGCATGGATTACTACATTGCAATTATGAAATGAGAAATAACACAAAGGTTTTAACAACGTGGAAGGTTTGTGAAATCTGGACTATTTGACACGGCAGATTTCTGCATTGCAGCAAGCATAGATTATCTAAGGTAAGATGAAACAATAAGTAGCAAGAAAATGATAGTATAAAATCTCATAAAAATAATTGAAGACTCCATATTTCGTAGAGGCAATAAAATGCAGTGATAAAGACTCAAACAACTCAAGGTAAAACTCCAAGTGGTTCTGCTGTATGACTGATCCATTACAACTTGAAAAGTTTGGTGGGTGTCAGTATTGATTGGTGGAAAATGACCAATGTAGTGTGCTCCAAACAGTTTGGTAATGAGACTATTCAGTTGAGGATTCAACAGACATACACAGTTATTGCAAGAAGGCAAAGAAAGAGATCTATATGACTTAAGTCAAAGAAACTTCTTATCAAATTAAAGGAACTTGTGATCAAGGCATTCAATTCTGCTAATAGACATACATGCACGTACATTAACACCCACATCCACATGAGAAGAAAAGGCAATCCTTCCTTCTCGAATACTAGCAGATCTACATTTGCAATTTGCACTTACAACTTCAACAATTTAGTCATGTTTCCATAAGAAGCCGGGATTGTGCTCCCATCAAAGTTGTTATTGTCAAGTTGGCTGCAAAATGAAAATAGGCAAAGGTTATGAGACACAAAAATGAAGCTAAAATCTACTATATTGACATAAGAAACCATAAACTAATGATTCACAATTTTACAGGAAGCAAGAGAGCCATACAGTATAAGTAAATTCGGAAAGTTAGATAACTCTGGCGGAAGAGTTCCTGATAGGTTGTTGTTATCCAGAAGGCTGCAAATATTTGTCATATTAACAATAAATTAACACATATGAGAGAAGATCAACAAGAAAGGGAAAGAATTGAAATGAACCTAATTTGCAGCCTCAAACAGGAATCTCGAATGTAGCAAACTTACAAGTGAAGTAGATTTGGTAATCTTGAAAGTTCAGCTGGGATTTGCCCACTAATTGAATTGTTGTTCATGTGACTGTCCACAAGGGAAAAGAATACAAGTACCATGAAATATGAATCAATCAAGTATCACAATTAAGATTATTAGCACTAGTTGTAGAGAATATAGCATCATAGTAATTCTCACAAGTGCTGTGTTTTGTTCAAGTTTGCAAATGATTCAGGTATTGGTCCTGATATATTATTCTGGTCTATCTGTATCCTTTCCAAGTTTGGAAGATAGCCAAGTTCTTCAGGTAAGGGACCCGTTAATTGATTTCCGTTCAGGAGCCTGCGAAGATAAATACTCCATCAAACATAAAAGCTTAAACAGCTGTAGAATGTAGCTCAGCAATAGTAAAAATATCAACTCTATTCACATTGACAATGTTGTCAACATTCAAAACTAAATAAATCAGTTCATGAGAAATAACCTAAGAAATTAGAACTCAGAGACTTGAAAATGCTTGATCTGTTGTTTGCATTATGCTGTAACAATGTTGACAGTCTAAGCTATCAAGCTAAAAAGAAGCTCAACTTACAAGAGTACCAAAGATGTAATATTTCCTATCTCCGGGGGTATGCTTCCAGTAATGTTGTTCCACATAAAATCCCTATGATAAGATCAACAGAGAATATATATCAGTTGGACAAATAAACAGTCAAAACCATAGACATTCTAACAGAGAGATCTGTTTCAGAACAAAGGAAATGACCCTTACAATATTTCCATATAAGATAAGCGACCGAGGGATGGTGATAAAGTTCCTGATAAATTCATATTCAACAGTTGCCTGCAAAGAAAACAAAATATTGTTACACAGTGCTGAGAAGAAAAGAGGAAAGGAAAATCTGGAAATTAATATCCATTATTCTATTTGTATGCAAAATCCCATTAAAATTGTCAAATTTATGAGCTTAAATTCTAACATGTAGCTTTTGCATTATGCTCAGCACAGGTTAGTTATCAATTTAGTAGGCAATTAAAGAGTTGTCACTAGCGAGTTGGATAAGAGCTAGCGCAACATAGTGATAGATTCTCAAACTGGGATTTTGCATGTTTTAAGGTGATGTTTTTCGGAAAATAGGGCAATCTTCACACAATTGCTCCTAACCTCGAAGAACAACTTTGGCCAGCATTTATTCAATATTAAAACAAATCGAAAAAATTAGCAAAAAATAAAATAAAATTGTTCCTCAGCATGCATCAAATCGAATTGAAAAGGAAATAATTTTTTTTTCCCACAAAATAAGAAAAATGAAAATTTAAGGCTTGGAATCATACAATTCTCGAACATGCTGATAGCCATCCTCTTCTGTTTTATTGAAGCACAAAACCCCTGTCCAGTTTGATGTGCATGGATCGCCTCGTCTCCAATTACTCAAATTGTTATTGATATCAATCAAACTGTTCTTGATGTCTTGCAATGCCTTCACTGCACGATTTTTTAATCATTTGGTCATCATCGTATCATTTTTATTAAGCCCAGAACAACTAATTAACAACACGATAAGATGGTACAAGTTTAACCAGATATCCCGGTAGGGTTCCACATTGAATGTCATAAGATGTTTTCGGCATCATCCGAGATACAAACATCATCATTTATTGCTTGGACAATTCGCAAGCAAGGATATAAAGTTCAAAACTACTGGTACTCACAAAATTGACTCCATTTACTATACCAGTAGCTCAGTACTTGATGATGCACGTACCAGCAAACAATGGAAGGTACTAGTCAATCTAGCTTGCTAAGTAGGAACACTATTCACAAGGACCCATTCATGCCAAACAATTCCAAGCATTTCTAAGTCTATTGCAAGAGGGAAAATTAAGGCTGCAATGCTACTGTAGAAAGCATCTTCGAAGGAAAAAAAAAAAAAGAACAGCCAGCTGTTGAAGGAAAATCACCTTCTACAGGGTCAGTGGGTGCATTTTGTGCTGCTACAAGTAATGAAGACCAACAGAGCCAGATGAGCAGAGCAGCTCCGAATGTCCAAGTTCTCGATATAGTCATCCCAAGAAAGGAAATATCACCAGAATCCCGAATCATATACTAAAACCCACAACTGAAATTTCTTGGACTATCCAAACATCCCACCTGATATCAAGAAACAGACGAAGAAAAAGAAGATTACAGGAATTGAATTTGAAAAGAGAACATATATTCTAGTGAAAACATTTGAATATTATCCAATTACTTCTCCAGGCGGCTGGAGATGCAATAAACAAAGCCAGGAATTGGTATAAAAAAAACAACAGATGAAGAAGAAGAGAAAAAAGATGAGATACATATATTGAAGTGTAGAGCAAACAGACCTAGCTATTGGTGGGCTTGAAAAGCAGTAGTTTTGATGATGCTTGAGTAAGAAAATCTGGAACCGAAGAGTTTTTTGGCAACTTTTTGACAAAGTCACACTTAGGAATGCAACGGCAGCGGAAGAAGAAGAAATCATGGATAATGAAAGTAAGTATGATGGTGTCGATCCTTTTCATAACTTACCACCATGCTTTTGATTGGATAAAAAAACCAAAATGGGTTTGGCTCTTTTGACTTTGTTGTTCGGAACTTGAGAGGAGTCTTCGTACTTCAAACTGGTTTGTGGCAAACGTTAGACATGAAATTGATGTGTTGCTTTGAATTGACGTGCAAGAAATCGTGGATATGTTAATAAACAGAAGAAGTAGTTTGGATGGATATTACGAAGTATGTTTTAGTAAGAACAACCATGATTTTAGATTAAATCATTGAATGCATGCTTAAATTTTGTAGACACAGTTCTAGTTCTATTGAGGCTTGCTTTACTGTAACCAGCCGAATCTTTAAAGTCTGCCCAAGAAATATTGTTTTTTACTTAATTTTAGGGATTAAGCAGCTTTATTTAGCATATTTATGCTTGCTTTGTGCTAGTGGTTAAAAAAAATTAAGTTCTTTCTTAAAAAAACAATACTGCACAGTGCTAATGCCGGGGAAGAGTGTTTTCCCACACCTTTAATCTTTATATATATATATACATACACCTCCACCAGCAGCCATTTACATGTTCAAGTGGAGGTGGGTCCCCTCCACCTGCAGCCATTACAATGACCCACCTCCACCTGCAGCCATTTACATGTTCAATACATACATATATATATATATATATCATATATATATATATATATATATATATATATATATATGTATATATGTATATAGCAGGTGAAATCACCTTTGTAATGAAGTCAAAGACGATGACTGCCACTCCCTTTCAATTTCTTGCTTGTATCGGACATTGAAACATTCAAGTTTACTGAGAAGCCATGTTTGAAATATAGCAGGTGAAATCACCTTTGTAATGAAGTCAAAGACGATGACTGCCACTCCCTTTCAATTTCTTGCTTGTATCGGACATTGAAACATTCAAGTTTACTGAGAAGCCATGTTTGAAATGCTCTCAGATATATAAATATATATAACTTAGTTTCTCTATTTCAATTAAATAACTCATAAGAGTCTTGTTTTGATGGCGAGCTTATCCTCTCAAATAATAATTTAAACAGCAAAAGAGTAGATAACAACTATCCAGATTAAAAGAAAATGAAATTGTCAACAAAAAAAAAAAATCATATTGACTTTTCTCAAATTCCCACAAACCAAATAATCTCCACATTTATTTTTATCTTTTTAATTCCAAATTTTAGTGGACTTGTTCAATGTGGCGCATGCAAGGATGTGAGTTAGATATCTATCACCTTTTAAATTTATAAACACTTGATTATTAAATTTATAAACTCAAAAAAAAAAAAAGAATAAGATATAGCAATGTCCATGCTAAAATGAGGTGGGTTCACCACCATTAGTGTATTTTTATTTTATTTTACGTGTAATAGTTTTTTTTTAAAAAAAGTGTTTTATATTTTAAAATGTATTTTTAAAATTTTTATTTTTAATATCAATGTCTTAAAATTATTAAAAAAATAAATTTAATATTTTTTGTAAAAAAAAAAGAAAAAACCATTCCAAACACGCAAGGGGAACAGGCAGTCACCTCTTGAATTGCGGCGGCTGTTTGAGCATCCGGTACAGCTGCAGTTCGTTCACACCTCCGTGTGAAAGCAAAAAGATCCTCCTAATCTCTTGTGCATGGTGGGGACCACTCGCTGTTTTTGGCGTCCTCTAATTAATTAAGTTATTAACTATTATATGCCTAATTACCCTTCTCTCTCTGCCATGATTAGTTATTTGAACTCTGATTTCTTTTACTTTTTTTTCTTAATCGATAATGAAATGCATTATTATTTGTTAGTCAACGTATCAGCAAGAGAAAACACAAGGGAAGGAATCGTGAACTGTATTAATTTGGTGTTATTGTAATAATCTATAATTAATTAATTCACGTAAATAATTAGTGGGGTTTCTGTAATAAACTATAATGTTTTTTAATGATTAAAATATAATTAAAGTTGCTGGTATCGTAATTAAGATACGAATATCCTGTTTCAATTAAAGTAACCCGGGTAGCAAAAACTCCAATTCTATTTGTTTATGTATTTATAATTATGCTTGGAATACGTGTTTGACGTGGAAAAATATTAAATTAACTGTTATTAATACTTTTCAATAATTTTGATATGTTATATTAAAAATAGATTATTTTAATATATTTTTAAGTAAAAAATACTTTTGAAAATCACAAATTTAAATCTCATTATATTCTTAATTAATTTGATTAATATTAAAAGCATGATTACGAGTATGGTTGCGGTTGTTTTTTAAAGTGCTTTTCGTGCTGAAATGTATCAAAATGATATTTTTTTTATTTTTAAAAAATTATTTTTAAGATCAGCGTATCAAAACAATAAAAAATACATAAAAAATATAATTTTTAAAAAAATTTAAAATTTTTTAGAAACACGGTTTACGGGTCTAAATCACACCTGCAGCTCATGGTTTTAGGATTCAGCCCATGGAATATATTCAAAGCATGCGGTCATATCCGCGTTCGTTTAAAATAATAAAACACTCAAACCAGTACGTATTACATGATCATCATAAACAAAAATTAAACCTCAACATTCATTTCTTCTGGTGATAGGCTTGTGATTATTATTGGCACTATGATAGTTTAAAAAATAATATTAAAAAATATAAATTATAACTAAAATATTTATAAAACTGTGATTAGAACACAACATTAATTATAGTTTCAATCCCCTCCCACCGTACCGAACGGTGAAGTAAACCCTTGATCACCTGCAATCCTAGCTAGGATTGTATATACATGAAGAGGTTTAAATTAAATCAAGTTCAAGATGAATAATTAAAAAATCAATTAATGGGGCAAATAAATTGAATTGAATTGCGATGCTCTTCAACGTCTCAAATTAAGGAGACTTCCAAGCCCATTATAATAATTGTTGAACAGTTCTGCTACCACCTTTTTTTCATGATCGATCATGGCCTGATGGATGGATGGATGGATGGATGCATGCAAGTCATGTTCTTCCTAGACATCCCACCGTCCCCGGTTAGTTAATGGCGAGATCATGAGCCAGATCGATCCATCTCTTGAATTTATGATATATCTCTGACCACTACGAACCAACCATCCCCCCTCTAGCTAGCCACCCAGGAATGCATGCATGCTTTATAAAATCTGGAAATATTGATACCTCGTCAAGTCAGTTGTCGGGGGAGCAATACCATGCCAGGTGAACGCCAAGAGGCAAATATTAATTAGGTGTGGGTTGAAAATCTATCGATGATTATGAATGAATAAATAAAAAAAGGTGTGGGTTCAAAACTGGAAAAACTCGAGGTGCAAGCCATTGACCTGAACAGTTGTGTAAGGCATCGTAATTAGCTTGTGTTGACCAAACTTTAACCATTTTGTCTTGTTCCGCATCAGCCAATAATATAAATCATTTTTGAAATATTAATTAATAATTTAATGTTTTGGGTTTAGAAGTTTCAAAGAATATGCGAGTATGAACACATAACCATTTAAGATGATGTCACTAATCTCATTTCAACAAATCAGAAACAAAGATTTTAGTTATTTATAAACACAAAAAACATATTTCTCTTCGAGAAATGCTTTTTAGAAGAACAGAGAGCTCATTATATGGTTCGAGCAAGACAATACTTATTGGGAGGCTATCATATATCTGCAGGAATGGACACGAATCATCATTTCATAGTTAACGTGAAACTGGTGGCTTCATTAGTTTTCATATGTGGATTTGCATCAACTAATAATATGAAATTATTTTTGAAATCTTAATTAATTCATAATTTAATTTTTTAGGGTTTAGAAGTTTTAGTTAATGAACAAGCAGTATCCAGTTTAATCTTGTTGACTTATTTTATTTACTTAAATTATAAAAATTAAACTTAAGATAATAATATGTTACAAAGATAATAATATGTTTGTGTAAGTTTTGAATACAAATAACTCGGAGAGTAATATAAAAATTATTCTTGAAACCTCACATTATAGTTTAATTTTTTGGATTAAATGATTTTTTGATACGGTATCAAAATAACAATTACCAAATGATCACGAGTTCGAATTTAACTCTTCATTCTAATTAAAAAAAAATAAGTACAGTATAATGTAAGCCTATGCAAGTTTCAAGTTCAAAAACTCTTCACTTAAAATAAAAAATTAGATAATAATAAAAATTCGAATTTTTACTTATTTAACAAACCTAATTAGTTAAGATGGTTGGAAATGGTAATTATAAATTATAAATCTCTCAATATTGAAAAGGATTTGGACAAACCCTAACTTTTATATATATAGAGGATAGAGGCTTGGTGGTTGTTTTACACACACACACACACGACTCAAGGGTGAGCGGCTATTTTCAAAAACTAAATTATAGAAGCGAGTCTATTAACTCGAGATTCTTAATTGCTTCCACAGTTACAACATGTGAATTGAAAAATACAAATAGCAGGATTCAAACAATAAATATTCTCTCAATCATCGGTTGTTGTTATGGTTATGAAATGATCCACCTTCCCAAGCCTACTGATGATCATGTTCTGGACACATAATCATCAATTTCAGGAAGTGACAGACCATAGCGACTAGGTGAAAGTTAATAAATTATTTAATGGCTTTGGATGATATTATTGTGTAAATTTAGCTCAGCAAAATAACCAAATATTATAGCTGCAACAAGGCAATTCAAAGAATAACAAGGACAAAGCCAAGAGTATTAGCACTTGATACAGAAATCAAATCCCAACTCCTAGAATCAACAATGGTCAGAAAATGAGGTAATTACAGCCCTTGAAGATGCATCTACACCACCAATTTGATGTTTCTGGAGAGTGCGGTGAGTGCTAACCGAATTGATTTTGGTCATCATACAGCTTCCATCTATAGAGAACTAACATCATAGTTAGCTAGCTAGCAGCACTCATGGTCCCAGAACTAACAATCTGTCAAAAGAAAACTCTACTGTGAGATCGATACCCTGATAATATTATTATATTTTCTTAATTATGGCCTAACTCTTAACTGGGGTCTGATGATACCTTGCATGTTAGCACTTAGCAGGAAATGTCTTATCTCACGCTAAACGTTGAGTTGACTTGTATAGGCTCAATGATCGATATAGGCCCTTTTTCTCTGAGAAGCCGAAGAACGTATATAGGGATGGTAGGCATCATGCCTACGCTGTATTGTAAACTTGATGTATTCTGTTTATCTAGAGTTCTAAATGCAGCGTTTAGATATTATTGTTTCGAGAGAGAAAAATAAAGATAATAAAAATATATCTCCCTAGTCCCTATACCTTTTTTATTTTAAAATTAAATACATAAATTCATTTTAAAACTATCTCAAATAAAAATTTATTTAAAGTTTTTATCTGTTTATCAAAAACATGTTTTTGTCTCGTCCTGGACACTAACCGCATAACTTAAACATCTCCTCGTTTCGATCGACAGTGAACATAGACATATAGCCGAATGACATTAAACACAGTGTTTATATGTGGTTTTTTTTTTTTGTTTTTGTCTATTTGTTGCACGTAGGATCCGAACACTAAAGCTGCGTGCTGGTCCAATTACCTAGATGAATGCTTACTTTTCAATCGGTATATATATCCTAATGTCCAATAATCCAATTTTTTCGCATGAATCATCCTCCTACGATTTTATGCAACACCGTAGATATTAGTTGGCTGCATCTCTAAAGAATCCTAAGTAAGGACAACATTCGAACACTAGCCAGTATGCCTCACGATCTTTCTAGTACTAGTCAATATGCCTCGTGCCTTGCAAAAAATCTAAAGACGACGAAAGCATATTGGGTTGTGGCTTTCCGAGTCTTAACCAGATCATTGCAAGAACCGACTTCGTTCGATGTTCTTGTGATCTAGCCGTAACTGAGAAGCTATGACGGGATGTTCTTCAAGTATATATTCTCTGATTGCTTCGTCGACATAGTAGAGAGCACATAGTTTGTGATAAATGTCCCCTAGATGTCGATTGATATTTTTTAATATATTTAGAAAAATATTTATTTTTAGCACAAACCTTCAAAAACGTGTTTCCGCCCTAATAATGATCACAGACCCAATTAATGGGTCCATATCAAGCCCCTTGTGGGCTTGGACAGTGCGAAATTGCACAGTTTATACATATTAAAAACTCAATATTTATAAATTCAAAATAACAACATATATATATATATAAAATGTACAGGAGAGAGAAGAGATGAAAAAGAAAAGAAAAATCATTGAAACTTTAATTATTACATTAGTACTATAAAAATAATCTAAGCTAGAAAAATCCAACAATGATGACTTTAGTAGCCTACACTTGTTGTCAAAGGCTATTCTTCCACCTGGGTCATTATTGGTAATGTTTTTAGTATTGTTGGATTCGTTTCGCCAAGATATTTTAATGATACTGATAATATCATAATCAAAATTTCATTATACCTCCAAAGTCTTTTTCTTTATATATTTTCTCTTTTCTCTCTCTTTTCTTTCCGGTACATTTCATAATTTGCTTGTAAATATTACAATTTTAAATAGTAGCGTATTATAAATATCGCATTTTCTAAATGTATATAAATTGTGTTGTTTAGCTAATTTTTTTTAAAAGTCTGATGTTCCGGCAATATTTTTAATTTATTGTGTTAATTTTTTTATATAAAAAAAATCAAATACACTTGAAGTCTTTAATAGTTTTTATGTTAGCGCAATCTTGCTTCTTTCTCTATTTTAGAGGTGTGCATTGTACAATGAGAAAGGCAAACGAGAAGATGGGCTTGCGAATCTTCATAGCCCAGCCCTAATTAACTTTGATCGGAAGTGCAAGGCCCCACCTTCTTGGCAGTGGAATGGAAACGCAGGTGCAAGTGTAACATCATTCATATCGGTTTTCCTAGCATGAAAGCTACCGTATAAAACTAAGTCCACGAAGAGATAAGATAAAATAATTACAATGTAGAGAACTTTTTACTTTTTTGATGCAGGAAAGACTAGAGGTTTTGATCGACTGAAATGGAAGGTGATTTATCTTCAGGCTTAAGCAATGGAAACCAAGTAGATAGCAAGATTTTGCAAACATTCCAGAAGAGTTTTGTGCAACTTGAGGACATTCTGGATCAAAACAGGTTACTAATCAATGAAATGAACCAAAACCAGGAATCGAAGATCCCGGACAACTTGACTCGAAATGTAGGTTTGATCAAGGAGCTAAACAATAACATCAGAAGGGCGGTCGGTCTTTATGCTGATCTTTCCAGCAATGTCATCAGGTCAATGGAACCTTCATCAGAAGGTGAATCAAGTGGGGTATCGAAGTCCAATTCCAAGAGAACTAAATCCGGGTAATCCATTCCATTCAACGAAGCTCTAAGCTTTCTTGGAGATTCTCCACTTGATGAAATAATGTATCATCTTGTTGGATAAATTTCAGACATTTTGTTCTTCTGAGGTCTTATTTTTAATTGTCCAGGTTAATTTTCACTTATTTTTTTAACGATGCATTCCCATATTTATATGATCTGCCTAGTGAGAAGCTATGATTTGGAATTGTGTTTGGTTAGCGTTTTAAAAAAGACCGGACAGATAAATATAAACGTGATAGAAATATATTTCGTTAAAATTAAAGATTGAAATGAAAATACAAAAATAAATATGTTTTGCAGAAATTTTTTGAATGATTTTTATCATTCTAAATCAAGAAGTATAAAGAAAACATATCTTGTTTTATCTCCACTGTTCCTATCTTCTGGGTACTAGAATAATAATCAAAATGTATTACCTAGCGTTTGGAACGCAATACCAAATTGATCGGTGTCGATTGTTTTCATGTCAGGAGGGTCGGCGCGCAAGAATGTTCGCTGCTGAAAATCAAAGCTGCTGATTCGCATGCTGTTATTATGCGATGATAGGTAGGTTGGTGGACGGGGAATGCCATAAATGCAAAAACAATAAATTAGGATAGCTGCAGCTTGACAAATGCAAAACTATATTCCAGCCTATTAATTAGTCCATTTTTTTTTACAGGAAAAATGGCCCCGAAGGCATCACATCATGGCCATATTTGCCTTCAAAAGACCAATAGATAAATGACTGCTGCAATGAGACTGGCAAATGAGAAGGTGAGCTTTCAAAGTTTCTGAGTCCAGCCCTAATTAGCTTGGATTGGACGTGCATTGAAACCAAGAACCCACCTTCTTGGCAATGCATGAGAAGTAATTGTACCATCGTTCACCAAGCATGAAAGCTGCTGCATATGAAATTGAGTCCACAATCTTACTTAGCTTGGAAGAGCATGTCCGAAGGGCTGAAATCCGGGACCAGTAGTAGCCATCACAACGTGCTAGCTACTTGCGCGCTGGGTTCCTTCAATAGACTTTGGCCCCGCATAAAAAAACTTTACCCATTCATCTCAGTGAATCCATACGACTTTTATCTGTTAATTGACCTTGTTCGTAACCACAAGACACCCTCTTCACTAAAGTCTCAGGAAGTGATTTCACGGCTGCAAGATATTAACCATGCAGCGAAACCTATTTACATGGACCTCCTGGTCAGCTACCAACTTAAGCTCTGTCCCCTGTGCCGTATCTGATTCTAAGGCTACCTGAAGTCGCTGGTGTGCTCTTTCGTTGAAAAGTAATAATAATACTTAATTATTCATCCCGAGTTAATTTCTTAAATCAGTATGAGATTTGTCTGCTGGCTCGACTCCATTAATGATTGATGATGCTTTTGTGTGGCGTCGGAATAATCATCTTTTTGAATTAAGATAATCAAGGATAATATAGGTGGAAAGGATAAAAAACCTTGTTTTTTATTAGTAAAAAGAGAAAATAAAAACTATTATTTAGTATTTTGATTACTAAAAACTGATGTTAGAATATTGAAAAAAGAATTGATTGCGTAAAGAAAAGTTATGAGCATCCGTAATGTACCTTATCTAAGATAAGTTGCATTGATTATTTATCTAATATAAACTAAGAAAATATTGTGTTTTCTAACTGTTGGTTTGTTTAAAATTGAAGAAAAATCCTTTTTGGTAAAAAGTATTATTCTAATGCCAATATAAAAATAAAAATAAAAATAAATTTTTTTTATTTAATATCGAGAATATATCTTATCTATAAGTTTATAATTTCATATATTAAAAAAATTGTTTTTGTATTTTTGAAATGTAAGTTTAAAAACTTTGAAATTTTACAAACTTGTTGTAAAATCCATGCAAAAATATTTAACATGTATAAAATAAATTATCAAATTATTTCTTAGAATTCTTGGCCATATGCCATTAAAACATTTAATTCTTTTTTTTATCTTTTTTGTTTTAAGCATCTAAAAACATATAAGAAAATGCAAACACATACTAATTAACCCACACAACCATAAAATTACAAATATTTATATAATATTATAATTAAACACAAGTGATAAGAAAAAAAAAATCATCATAATCCCAAAATAGACTTCTGAAGGCTGAATATAGCCTAGGGAGACTGCTGCAACCAAGAAATAGCACTGGACATGGAGGAACAGTGGGTTTAGAGTTTCTTTTAGTGATGCACCGGTGTAGGGAGAGAATGTAGGGATAACTTTTTTTATTTTTTATTTTATTTTTATTTTATGGTATCTCCCCTCTCTTGTATGAGATAAACACTTTTGTACAGGTGAAAATTTTATTTTTTTTTCCAATTGTTTGGTCCAACAAGCAATATCAATTCATTTTAGTCCTTTATTTTTTTTCCTTTTCATTTTGATATCTTTGTTCAAATATTATTTATTTTTTTATATTTTGATTTTTTTTTTGAAAAAGCAAAATCAATGCCGCCTCAATGAAAAAAACCAATAATTTTGAAAATAATATATTAAAAATTGAAGAGGTTAAAAAAAACTAAAATTTTCTTAAGATAATGCTGAAAACAAAACAAAAACAACTAAAAAATCAAGAGGTTAAAAATTGGATTAGAACAATTCATACCAATTGAGAAACTGATTCGGAGGAAATATTCGTAATAAATAGCATTCCTTTTCATTTATCGAAACATAATAGCTACAAAACATACAATTTAAGGCACTAATTTTAAGTATTTTTCTTAGGATTTTGTACAGACACATATATTTGCAGAAACATAAGATAATCCTAGATGTATAATTGTGGTACGTAGATGAGTACGAACTGCAACCATTCATGGTACGGTCACAGTTGATGGGCATGAATAGAGGGGGACACCAATGGGCATTGGGCCATCAACACACATAATCTCGAAAGGAAGAATGTGTCCTGCTACAAGCAGTAGTATTTATTTATTATTCATCTGGGCTTAACTCATTTGATAGTGTAAAGAAATTCATGGATAGCTGTTTCTTCAATGAGAGGGGACAACGTGGCAGTAGATGCCACGAGTGGATACAGTATTGGATGGAGATCTGATTCCAGTCTTGTATTATCCAGCCAAGCAAGCAAGCAACAGCAGGCATGTCAGTCAAAGCTCGAGCCTAGAGGAGTTGGGTGTGCTGGCCTATCATCATAGCAAGGCAAGGGACGGGAAGGGAATGCCTAATATGACGTGGCGGATCATTGGCCAAAACTTTATGACAAAGGTAGCTGGAGAAGTCTTCACCACTTGTTTGAGTGACAGAGACATCTCTCGAGACCTCCGTCCAATAATGTTTACGCTACTCTTTCTTCATTATTTGGATTCGTATGTTTGATCTAGCAGATTGGCCATGACTACTTTCCTGTATTGTTTCTTGTCATATTCTTGTCATCGTGTCAATTTGATTAGCTAACGATGTAGCCGGTCCAGTAGAAACTAGAGACTCTAGGTGACAGTGAGAATACGATTTTGTTTGATGAGAATCTGATATAAATAGATATGGTGAATAACATTGCATATATATTTTATGGATCAGTAGGATACAGATAAATATAAAAGGAAATCCGGGGTTACAGTAGGCCAGCAAATTTAGGAGATTTTTGATGTCTTGTTCTCTTAGAGGGCTTGACTGATTATAACTAGGCGAGCCTTGAAAGATCTCTTAAATTGTTTAGGGATTATGATTTTTCTTCTTTGTTAAGATCGGTTTCAATCCTATTTCAAGACTCGTGAACCTTTCAGTAAGGCAAAACTTCATTAAAAAAACTACTATTTAGAGTCGTGTTTGTGATCACTCGATCTCGACTAATTCTGTTTTTTTGTGCAATGCATAACCAACCCTGTCCCCATTCTCATTCACCTTTCTTTTCCTTTTCTCTTCTCGTCTCTTTCAGGATCAAAAGAGTAATTCATGGAATTTAATCATTAAAAATAAAAACGGTGGATTGGAAATACATAAAAGGGTCATCATAGACGTTTGAAATTTCTGGGATTGTGATTGCAGCCGAATACAATTGACACATGTTAATGCCTATCTGTCGTGAAGCCAACTAGGGTAGATTAATCCATAGCAAGTTGGGTAACAATCAATACATTTGCAAGACTATCTTTAGGGAAAAAAGAAAAAAAGAAGTGAAATTACCGTATATAAGTACTAGATTAAGAAAAAGCAACTTATCCAGACAAAGATAGCTATATAACCCAACAGAGATACTCTACTTATCTGAAGATCTCTTTCTTCTAAAAGCCAAGTTAGGACAAGGCAGAACATGGCTTCTCCTGTCAGAAGCAGGCTCTCTCTTGCCATGGAGAGAACCGGCAAATGGTACGAACACCAATATTATTCATACATATATTCTTGTTTGTAGTTAATTACATATGCTAAGTCGAACATTAGCTCTTGCTTATTATTGTCAGTCCTTTCTAAATTTTCTGTAGGGTCTTTTCTAAAGATATTCCTACAGATGTTGTGGTTGTAGTGTGTGAAGCCAGCTTTTCTCTTCATAAGGTATGGAAATGTTGTCTTACTGATCCTTTGCCAATCTCGTATTAATTTGTAGATCAAGTGCAAGAATTAAAGAATGAAAACAAGGAATAGCTTTTCTAATGCTTAATTAATATGTTATTATGGTTTGATTACTTTGTGGCAGTTCATGCTACTGGCAAAGAGCAACTACATACGAAAACTAATTTTGGAATCAAAAGAACCAGAGCTAGCTAGGATCAATCTGTCTGGCATACCTGGAGGGCCTGAGATCTTCGAAAAAGCAGCAAAATTCTGCTATGGTGTCAACTTTGAGATAACGGTTCATAACGTAGCAGCCCTTCGTTGTGCCGCTGAGTATCTTCAAATGACTGATATGTATTGTGATAACAATCTTGCTGGTCGGACTGAAGATTTCTTTGCTCAAGTAGCCCTGTCTAGCCTTTCCGGCGCCATCATTGTGTTAAAATCCTGCGAAGATCTCCTTCCTCTGGCTGAAGACGTCAAAATTGTCCAAAGATGTGTCGATGTCATCAGCCTTAAGGTACTTGCTAGATTCACATAAATTAGTAGCTTGTGTAACATATATCATCGGGTTTTCTGGTTAATTTTCATTACAATTTTGGTTGATTGATGTTAGTTTGATGATTGTCAGGCTTGTAATGAGGCAAACTTTCCAAGCAGAACACCACCATATTGGTGGACTGAGGAGTTATCAATTTTAGACATAGAATTCATTGGCAGAATCCTGTCTGGAATGAGGAAACGCGGCGCGAAAGCACTAACCTTGGCAAGTGCTTTAGTAACATTCACAGAAAGAAATCTTCGAGATCTTGTTCGAGATCACTCCGGCAGGTGCGCCAAGTCCTCCATTCCTGATGATTATGGTATGTATGCCCGCGAACGCGAGCTTCTGCAATCAATAGTCTCTCTCTTGCCCTCGGAGAAAGCTGCCTTGCCTATCAACTTCCTCTGCTCCCTTCTCCGTACTGCCATCTTTGTCAAGGCCTCAAATTCTTGCAAGAATGAGCTCGAGAAGCGAATCTCTGTGATATTAGAGCATGTCACGGTTGATGATCTACTCGTCATGTCTTTCACTTATGATGGTGAGAAACTTTTCGATCTGGATAGCATCAGGAGGATCATATCAGGATTCATGGAGAAGGAGAAGAATATGGCTGTCTTTAGTGGTGGTGATTTCAAGGAAACATGTTCTGCAGCAATGCATAGAGTCGCAAAAACTGTGGACTCGTACCTTGGTGAGATCGCAACCTATCCTGAACTCACCATTTCCAAATTCAGTGGGATTGCAACTCTTGTGCGGAAAGGAGCCAGAAAGGTTGACGATGCTCTCTATCGTGCCATCGACATCTATCTGAAGGTATAATCAGTAAACTTTTATTAGCTATGCTTATCAATTCAAGCTTCTTTATTATTTTTTTTCAGTGTTTGTTCATTTGAGAATAGGCATAGAAGTAATGGTTTTGAGTGCTGATTGCAGGCTCATCCGAATCTAGATGAGATAGAACGAGAGAAGGTTTGCAGTGTCATGGATCCATTGAAACTCTCCTATGAAGCTCGACTCCATGCTTCACAAAACAAAAGATTACCAGTACAGATTGTTTTGCATACCCTTTACTACGATCAGCTTAAACTAAGGAGTGGTGCAGATGATCAGCCTGATGCAGCTGCAACAAGGAGTCAATTGCAATCTGATGTTTCACTTGTCAGTGAGAATGAGGCTTTGCGGTCAGAGCTTACGAAGATGAAGCTTTACATCTCAGACATGCAGAAGGATAAAAGGAGTTCAGGTAAAAGTATTTCTGCTGCTGCTGCTGCTACTTCTGGGCCTCGAAAACATACCTTCTTCTCATCCATGTCGAAGACCTTGTGGAAGTTGAATCCTTTCAAGCATGGATCTAGGGATACTTCTCATATCGATGACAATATTGCTGTGGATATTACCAAGCCCAGGAGGAGAAGGTTCTCCGTTTCTTAGAAGTTAAAACTAGCTAGTTAATTACCTTCCATTGAATTTGTGTGATAAATCTGCGTAGATAGAGCTGGGCTGGTGATCCATCGAATATTGTGATGGTATTATTTTGTTTTCCTTTAGTTTCTTACTTGATTTGGATTATAAGTTCTAATAGTGAATATATGTGTAATCTCAATGTGATGTAAAATACTCGAGAAGGGAAATAATTGGTCAATGGAGAAATATTTTATGAAATTTTCAATTAATTGAGGTTTTTTTTGGAATTATGTTTAATCATTCAAATTTCAAAATGCTTTTCAACTTGTGTTTTAATTAAATTATGCTATTTTAAATGTTTTTTTTATATAATTTTAATATGAAAATATTGAAAAACAGTCTATTTATTTCTATAGTTTATTAATCATGTGTTTATTTTCAATTATTAATTTTACCATGTTTTCAATTTAATCAATCCATATTTATATATTTTACATTAATTGTTTAGAATCAATTATTTACTATAATTAAATTTAAATATAGTATTTGATTTGAATTCAATTGATAAATAAGCTGAATTCAAAAAGATAAAATTTAATTCATTTTATTTTATATATTACTCTCATTATATTCATTTTATTTTTTCACATGTCTTTAAAAAAAAAAAGAGGTATTTTAAGAAAGTTAGTTTAAACATTAACTTTCACATGTCTTATTTTCACATGTCTTTTTTCATTTCGAAATTGGAGATAAAAGAGGTTAACTTTTGATTTATTTTTGTATATTTTTAAAGATTAAATTCTATTTAAAATTTAATTCTTAATAGTGTAAAGGATTTCGTTTCATTTGAATTCCAAGCATGCTGGTGTTTTCTACTTCATGAACTGGGTTGTGATTTTTTTTATTTTGCGGGCTTGGATTTTAAAAAGCTAGGCAAATGGTTTTGGACTTTCACGAAGCAAACAGGCTGTAGAGTGTAGACTATGATGATGCTCTAGACCTGCATATTTCACTTCCCCATTTTAGTCCTTTAGTTATCGTTTACTGCCCAAAGGAAATTGTATCGGCACACTTCGTTTGTCAACACAATTGATGCTTAAACTGGAGCAGATAGATAATTTAGTTAATAATCCTGATGTAAATAGTGTGTGTGTGTGTGTGAGAGAGAGAGAGAGTGTGTGTGTACAGAGGAGAAACTTGATGTAATGTAAATGGTAGATGCTGCTGGTTATTTACAGTGGAATCAATCCCAGTTTGGGCTTTTAATTGACCACCAAAGATTCAGGCTCAACTCTTTCTTCAACATGACCGCTTGATTGATTTTCTGGTCCCATAGCTAAAGTCTGAAAATGGACAGATTTCACAGGATTGTTAAGGTCACAGTGGCCAGCTACTAGACGGACAGATACGCTGAAGCCCTGAGCCAAAATGGAAGATTTGATGGAGAACCTGAATTCCCTTTTACCTGATGGATCTGATAGCAATGTCATGACTTGAATCACATCACAACTCACTGATGAGACAGGAGAGTAAGATCAGAATAATAATAGAATTCTGCTGTCCGTTCTTCTTCTGTTTACTGTGTGTTTGGTGCTGTGATATCAGTCCAGAAGCGCACTCCTAATTTCAGAATTGATAGATGGCGTTGACTAGTTTTCAGAATATATATGTCCTTCTCCTTCTCCCATGAACTTTGGCACAGCTGCGGTGCAACTCACGTTTCCAAACAAAAAACATTGACCATGCTCTCGGCATGGGAGGATGGATAAATTGCACCGCGGCTGGGCCAAATGGGCCCTAAATCACTCTAAAAAACAAATAAGCATTGCAGTTTTGGAGTTCATGACTTTTCAATCGAATGTTTAAAACAAACTACTTGGATCAATTTTGTTTGATGGTTTTCGACAATTAGTAATCCTTGTTAACCCAGTGTCTACTACCAGGTAATGCAGGGGAGAGGAGAGGAAACCTGAATTGTTTAATCTCCCCCACTGTTTTGTTTGTCCTTTCCTGTCTGTGTTATTCCCTGAAAGCACTGTTCATTGATTCCTAAATACACGAGGAAACTATAAGAATATGAGAAATACATGTCTACTCCTGTGGCAATCGTCTGTCACGTACCTTGATAATTCCTGATCATGCTGTGGTGTATATATATATAGAAATGTCAGCATCAACGATGGACATTGACATAGGTGACGTAATTAGGATGCAGAAGCAAGATTCGAAGGAGCACTTGGAGACAAGATACATACAAGTTGGTTCAACACATTAAAGTTAAATCCGACAAGATTCACTTGGAGTTGATGGGTTACCGGGTGACTTTTATGCTATCTTATAAAAACAACTTCTTTATTAAAATATAAGACCCTCCAGCATTTAAGGTAGTAAATCTTGGTAGGGAATTGATGTCCACGAAAGATAAAGAGAAGGAAGACTGAAGAGAGTGTATATTGTAATCGTTATTTATTTTCTATAATTTTATGAATTATATTTATTTAGCAAGCTATTTGCACACCTCAAATACCTTTTAAATCATACAAGTTTACCTTTTAAAGAATGAAATAATGATAAAAAAAAATAATTATTTGTCAATATGGAAAGATGGGGTGGTTGCTTCGTCTTGTTGTTGATGAGAAAAAATGATGCTTGAGGTTGACTTGACTAGCATGGAAGGATGGCGAGTCGAGACAGGTTGGGAAGAGCTGACCATTCGTGACAGAATAGATTCCTTCTAATGAAACGGAGCACTTTTCTTTATTCAATTAAATGAAATTAATTAGCTGATAAGCCAGTGTCAAACTACCCAGGGAGCCAAGAGTCATAAAGCAATTCATCCACACCTCATAAATGTGATTCACGTTTTTCATTTTCTCCATGGAAACAAAAGAAAAAAAGAAAAAAAGACGAGAATTTCTAGTAGAAGAACACAACTTCCAACCATAGTTATTTAACCCGGTTAAGGAATCGGGTGTTGAATTTTATGGATCAACCTGAAAAAATTAAAAAAATATATTTAAAGTTTTAATATTTTATATAAAAAAATTAAAAAAAATTCATGTAAATATAAGTTATACTTATTGTAAGTAATGAAGTTTAAAAGAATACTTTTAAAAGTTTTTTTATCGTACATTAAAAATATTTTATGTTAAGCTTTTAAGTTGAAGTATTTAAATCAAAAAAATTATCTTACATTGAGAAAATAACTTTTTTTCTGGAGGTATTATGTTACCTTTTAAGTTGAAATATATAAACCAAAAAGGTTTTTATCCCACATTAAAAAAACATAACTTTTTTCTTAGAAACATAGAGTATATATATGAAAGATTTCAAATCTCACATTGAAAAGAAATTATATTATCCTTTTAAGTTAAAGTATTTAAATCAAAAGGTTTTTTTATCCTACATTGAAAAAATATAACTTTTTTTCTTGGAAATATAGAATATATATACTAATAAGTTTCAAATCTCACATTTAAAAAAAAAAACACCGGGTCTCGTCCGGGTTTAATCAAGTTTTGCTTGGTTGTTGCCCTGGCCGATGTTTTATTAAATTTAGATCGGTTCAGCCACTAGATCTAGGGTTGACCTGTCGGGTCGGGCCGCGTTTAGTAACCAGGCTTCCAATAAGTTTTGAGCCCTCTGGATCGAGGAGTCTTAATTAAATGTTATATTTAAAATAGTTTTGAAAATCAATAGTTAAATTTCAAATAGAATTTAATCTTTAAAAATAATATAAAAGTTTACTACACTAAAAAAAATTAATGTTAAAACTAGCTTTTTTAAAATATTTTTTTTTAGAGACCTTTAGGCTTTAAGAAAATAAAATGAATGTAATTAGAGTAATATAGAAAATAAATTAAATTAAATTTTATCTCTTTAACCCCTATAAATTTAACAATTCAAGTTAAACACTATATAATTAAATTTAATTACAATAACAAGTTAGTTTTAAATAACATGTGTGAGTGGATGCATGGATACATCCTTAACGAGTCTCTACTCTCTAATGATTATTATACTTTAAATTAATTAATCCCCATAATAAATTAAAGGTCCAAGGCTAGCTACGTGGTTTTGGATCATAATCTCGAACTATAATATATAAATTAACAAGATTCTCGATCGCAACAAGGACGACTTTGGATTAAAGAAAGGGAAAGACGGTCGGCAAAAATCTTTAAAGAAATTGGGCCCTCCCATGTTGCTTTAATTTATAATACAGTAACCACACAGAACGATCATAAACAAATGGAAAATATCCTATCATGGGGACACCATTTTTTTTCTTTCCAGTCTTTTTTTAAAGAAAAACCTGCAATGTTCATGCTGCTTTAATTAATTTGGAATTCAATGAGCATGCAATTAGGATTTTCTGCCCCCATGAATATAAGAATATGGAAGAGATTTGAGCAGTGAATGATATTGCCTTAATTTCCAAGTCAAAATCAGCTCCATGGGATCGATCGCAGCGACTGTGATCACTTAATTATGAGCTCAATCACACATTTAGGTGATCCCAGGAATTATGTATGGTATTTAAAAAATATTATTTTAATTTTTAAAAAAATTAAAATTGGATTAACTTTTTTTTTTCTTCTAATTGTGACATATATAAAACTTATTCCAGTATAATGATGTGTGTTCATTGCGTGATCATAAAGGTAATGGTTTCCCAGTCCCCACTCCTCGTCCGAATTAACTTTATGACCGGCTGCCATGTCCACGCACACTTGTTTCCAAAGCTTCCATGTCTCCTTTCTACGTTTTCTTATTCATCTGTCGCTGTACAATCCCATCCATTTCTTTGGTCAATGTTTTTAAAAAATCAGGCTACAAAACTTCCAATATTATTTCTATGCCAAGCTGGGAGGATAATTCTTTCCATGCATCTTGTAATTTGTCATATAACCTTGATGCATACGTACATAGATAGGGACGGGAGAGACCTGGAGATGTGAATTAATTGTGAGTTTTATTCTCCCTTTAATTAGCTGTAAATTATTGATCTGCAGGGAAAGCCGCTTCTTTTTTATACCAAAGTAAGTATGATAAAGAGAGTCCGTCCCCAGATGGCAATCATGAACTTCTTTTATGAGAGTTGATCAGACATCATAATTAGGGTTGGAAGTTTCTTTCCATCCATGGATTCTTTTACATGGGTCCTCGCTAGCTTGTGGTTAAGGAGTAAACTTCACTGGAACATTTAAAATATGCAGCAGCAGGAGGAGGAGGAGGAGCAGGCAAAACATGATTCCAAAATCCATAACTGGCATCAATTATGACTCCAAACATTTTATTGACCAGATTTCAAAGCAAAGACAACGTACGTACTCTCTTTTTTGTCATAATTTTTTACATTATATATATTTACACATAAAAGATCTGCAGCTGCATGTGTACGTGGAAAAAAAAAAGCATTGAAATTGATTTGGTGGGGGTGGTTGGGCTTGATAAAAAAGAAGGTAGAGAGTGGTTGGAATTTGATCTGTATTTTCTTCACCTTCCCAAAGCCTGTCCTTGTAGTTTCTCCAAGGTCTGTCCATCCATTCTACCTCCAAATTTCAAGTGCTCTCTTTAAATTAATGCCTACTGTTCATAGGACAACTCAATAATGTGAACTTGGATTCAAAAACGCGTTTAACTTGAAGTGTTTTTCGTGAGTTTGAATATTATTATAAGTTTAAATATCATCATTTGTTTTTACATAGGTTTGAAGTCTAAAATATTTTTGTTTTAATATGGTGATGAAATTAATAACATAAAAGTATCATTTGTTATTGTGGCAGGGCTATACTTTTTTAAAAAATTAATTTTTTTTGTTTTATATTTTTTTTTTATATTTTTTGATAGTTTTGATGTGCTAGTATAAAAAATAAATTATAAAAAAATAAATTATTTTAATAAAAAAATTACCAACACTATCAAAATTAAGGAAGCAGACCACAAACATTTTATTTATTTGGCTAGCTTTCAAGTGTTTTTGAAAACAATAATAAGAAGAAAAAAATTTAGTTCATGGAATAATAGTGGAGAGGAGACATTATAATTCCATTGAATTATGGGGAAAAAACGAGGGGGCAAGGGAAGGGGGCATGAAAGATCTTAGAAATGTACGCAGGGCATTGCTGTTGTAAAGCCATTGATTGTCTGTATAAAGACTCAAGCTTGGTCAATAATATTTGCAGTGGAACTCTTTTTCAATGGGTTTGAACATGTATCGCATGGCATTTTACTTTGAATTTAAAGTCTTCATTCTTTTTCAAACCTGAAACTCTCTCGAAGTTGCAAACGTATATTTATAGACGAAGAAGGAAAAGAGGACAAGAAACTAATTTATTTATTTTCCCATGAAATATAGAATAATATAGTTTTTTTTTTGTTCTATTAGAACAATGTGAAATGTGAGGATCAAAGCAATCTAATAGATGTTTATGAGTAGCGTTTTGATACTATTTTATTTATACTTAATGTATATATATATAAAAGAAAAAAAAACCTATAATTTTTTTAAACCTACTTTTCCATACACAATCACAAAAGCTTCTGGGATGCGAAACACGCACCAAGCACATGGCTTTGCCAGGACAATCACAAAAGCTTCTGGGATGCGAAACACGCACCAAGCACATGGCTTTGCCAGGAAATGTTGAATTGCCTGCGTAGCAAATGGTAGTGAAAGAGCAGGTAAGTCTCCGCAGGCCAATCCCCACCGATTTCTTATTATCATGTTTTGGTGAGGAGAGGAAGGGGAGGGAGAGAGCAGTTGCAATTTAGAAAAAAGAAAGAAAAAGTCTTTGCCTCCAGGCTTGCACTTCTGACGCCTATCCATGTGGCCAGGCATCCTTCCACAGACTGTAACCCTACAGTGGCATAGTTGTGATTATGACGTGAGTGAAGTGTCGACAAAGAGTGAGATAAACATCTCCTCAACTCCACGAATCTGTACAGTAAAGTGGCTTTCTTTGGAGTTGATTAGTTTAAGCCTTAAGGTATGAGGTTGATTATGTAATTGTCCCTGATAAGTCAAACTCTCTCACTCTCTCCTCTCTCCTCTCTCCTTACTGTAACTGTACAGGGACTAAGTTTCTAACCTTTTTATTCTCTCTTGCTTCTAATCTTTCCCTTTCGCCTTTTTTAATTCAAAAACAAGAAATTTGCCTTCTTTTCCACTCCTCAACAAGACAAACAGTAGTAGTCATTTGCTCTCACTTTTTGTTTATTTTGTCTTAAGTAAACTCAAAGCTTAAAGCTGCTGCCGCTTCCGCTGACTCTACCCTCTTAAATGCTATGCTAATCTTGGGCTAAAAGTGCTCAACTATTAGTTGGGGGTGGAATCAAATCCTCAAAGTTTGTGAATTCCTAAGTTGCTAGCTCATTGTCCAAAGATTACCCCTTTCAGCTAATTAGAACATTCATGCTGGATCTAAAGCTTCTCTCTTTGCAGATTCTTGATATGCTGGAAATGGGTTTCTTCAGTTGGTTGGTTCTTTGGAGGTTTCAGTTATAGTTTCTCCATAGAGAGAGTGAGAGAGAGCTGGAGAAATGGCAGCTACTGGGTTCAATTATCAAGGCATTATTTGACGAGAGAGTCTTCCTGCATGCTTCTTTCTCCAGGTTCACAATTTTGCCTTTATTTCTTTACTCTTCTGTTTCATTAATCAAGCTCTTCAAGGTCTACCTGCATTATTTATTTTTTTACATTTTGGGCATCTTCTTAAGCTTCTAGATCTGTTTCATTTTGAATATTGTTTGTTGATTCTCACAAGAAAGTCAATTTCTTATCTAACATGAGGAAACTTTTTCGTTTCCAGATTTTCAAGTGAGTTTGTTGCAATGTTTGACATACTTGTGTTTGCTTTGGATCTCTTCAGGATGCTTTTTAAGCTTGACTAGTTTCGACTTGTTTTCTTTCTTTTCAATGCAAAGAATCCACCTTTAGTTGTTCAACAACTCTAGCTAGCATGACTTTAAATTGCTCAATTGCCATTCTGTCCAGTAAAATTTTGCAAACTTTCTGGTTTCTCCATGGCTTCTTTCTCTCTTCAACTTCAAGAAGTGTTGTACCTTTGTTATTTCCTTGAAGCCTAACTCTTATCCTTCAAGTACATGTAATGTAGGATCTTACTGGGATATTTCTGGTATAGAACCAAACTTGGTCATTCTCAAAGTCTTTGGATTCTTTTTTTATTTTGTTGTCTTTAATTAATTAGCATGTGAGTGTAATTTGCTTTATTTGATGGTGTTTGATGAGCATAAGCATGTGCTGCCTTTTTATTTCTCACCTTTTTGTTGTTTATTTATTTTTTCCTGTTGGTATTGGGTCTTCTCTGTGCCCTTTGGCCATCACTATAGAGAATAAGCATTTCATTTGGGGAGCCCCGGAATGTAATGGAAAAGAGTTGTTCTTTTGCTTGCTTTATTCGTTTTGTGATATCTTTTGCCTCTTGCTTTTGGATGGTGTTACCCTTTCTATTTGTCCTTAGCATTTCTTTAGATACTGGATGAAACATAAAGGTGAGGAGGAGTAGAAAAATTTATCTCAACTTTTCTGGCAAGAAAAGTAATGATCAATCAAAAGCTTTTTAATTTAGATCTTCATATCTTTAATGGCTGAAGTACAGGACACACTTGCTGTTGTTTTGGGCGCTTAGCAGACAAGACTGCTGTAATCATTATTGCTTATGCTGTGGAAAATATGAACTGGGAAACTAAGACGATTCAGATTTAAGCTTAATAGCAACTCATGAAGTTTTCATTTGATAGATGCATAGCAAAGTGAGAAGCTCTTTATGTGAGAGATTGCTACGCCATGAGTATTGCATTTGAGAATGTTGTCTTTTTTGCTGCAATTAGCTTGTGATATAATGGCGATGCTTATATTGTTTTGTTGTAAAGATTCATGAATTGCCTTATGTTGGCTGTCTAATGTTGTTTTCTGGTTTCTGTGCTGAATCAGGGAAACAGCAATAAGTGAAGGGCCTATATTTCCATATAGCAAGTCCAAATCAACTCCCCATGAAGATCTTCCTGGGTTCAGTTATTTATTTCTTCGTCATCCAAACCATCATTTTTCCTTTGGCTTTTGCTGACCTGAAGTCAGATAAGCAAGCTCTTCTGGACTTTGCTACTGCTGTACCTCATTTAAGGAAGCTCAATTGGAACCCCGCTTCATCAGTCTGCAATTCTTGGGTGGGTGTCACTTGCAATTCGAATCGCACTCGTGTGTCTCAACTGCGACTCCCTGGAGTTGGACTTGTGGGTCATATCCCACCAAATACTCTTGGTAAACTTGATGCCCTCAGGGTTCTCAGCCTCAGATCCAATGTCCTCGAAGGTGATCTTCCTTCTGATATTACCTCTCTTCCATCACTCACGAACCTCTTCCTCCAACATAATAACTTTTCCGGTGGCATTCCAACCTCCTTTTCCTTGCAGCTCAATGTGCTGGATCTCTCATTCAATTCTTTCACAGGCAACATTCCTCAAACATTAGCAAATTTAACACAACTTATTGGGTTAAGCCTCCAAAATAACACACTTTCTGGATCCATACCTGATCTTAATCACACTAGGATCAAGCGTTTGAATTTAAGCTACAACCATCTTAACGGTTCAATTCCAGTATCTCTTCAAAATTTCCCTAATTCATCCTTCATTGGAAACTCTCTCTTATGTGGACCTCCTCTCAATCCTTGCTCCCCAGTCATTCGTCCACCTTCTCCATCTCCTGCTTACATTCCCCCACCAACAGTTCCACGTAAGCGAAGCTCAAAAGTGAAACTGACAATGGGAGCTATCATTGCCATAGCTGTGGGAGGGTCTGCTGTTCTGTTTCTTGTTGTTTTAACCATCTTGTGCTGCTGTTTGAAGAAAAAAGATAATGGCGGCAGTAGTGTGTTGAAAGGGAAGGCAGTTAGCAGTGGAAGGGGCGAGAAGCCCAAAGAAGAGTTTGGAAGCGGGGTGCAAGAACATGAGAAAAACAAGCTGGTGTTCTTTGAAGGCTGCTCTTACAATTTTGATCTCGAGGATTTATTAAGAGCTTCAGCTGAAGTTCTAGGAAAGGGTAGTTATGGCACAGCATATAAGGCTGTCTTGGAGGAATCAACTACAGTTGTGGTGAAAAGGTTGAGAGAAGTGGTGATGGGGAAGAGAGACTTTGAGCAGCAAATGGAGAATGTGGGGAGGGTTGGGCAGCACCCAAACATTGTGCCACTTCGTGCTTATTACTACTCAAAGGATGAGAAGCTTCTAGTGTACGACTACATCCCTGGTGGCAGCTTATCCACACTTTTGCATGGTACGCCTTAAGCTCTAGTAATGAGTCTTAGAAGTTGCTTTAGAAACTGATGAATGATGCTTTCACTCACTTTTATTTTACACTACAAGAACATGGGTATGACCGGAATGGCGATAATACTATGAAATCTTTTACACATTGCGACTATTGTTTACCAAATTTACTTTCCTCGCAGTTTTTGACCAGCCTTTTGGATACAATAACCATTTTCTGAGGTCCTACATGGAGGATTAGCTCAGTAATTATTTATCATGCCAAAGAATGGCACTATGGATTTTGTCATTTTTCAATCAATTGTGTTTGGACAAGCTGTCCATGTTCCTAGAAGAGATGATTCTAGGAGGTCATTTTCCATTTTGCATCAATCAGCCTATACTCATTGCAGTTAAATTCACTCAGGCATGGAATTTAAAACTGTTGATTCACTAATATCCTAAACTCCATTCAAATATGACAACAGCGAACAGGGGAGCTGGCAGAACTCCACTAGATTGGGACTCCAGAGTTAAGATTGCCCTTGGAACTGCTAGGGGAATTTCCCACCTGCATTCAGTTGGCGGTCCAAAGTTCACTCATGGAAATATCAAGTCGACAAATGTCCTCCTTAGCCAAGACCATGATGGTTGCATCTCTGATTTTGGCCTGACCCCTCTTATGAATGTCCCTGCTACTTCATCTCGGAGTGCAGGTTATCGTGCCCCCGAGGTGATTGAAACTCGTAAGCACACTCATAAATCAGATGTTTACAGCTTTGGTGTTGTCCTCCTTGAGATGCTGACTGGGAAAGCTCCAATCCAATCACCAGGACGTGATGACATGGTTGATCTCCCTAGATGGGTCCAATCGGTTGTAAGGGAGGAGTGGACAGCTGAGGTTTTCGATGTTGAACTGATGAGATACCAAAACATTGAAGAAGAAATGGTGCAGATGTTGCAAATTGGAATGACCTGTGTAGCAAAGGTGCCAGACATGCGACCTAACATGGAAGAAGTTGTTCGAATGATTGAAGAAATCCGGCAATCTGACTCAGAGAACCGGCCATCTTCTGAAGAGAATAAATCCAAGGACTCAAATGTGCAGACTCCGTGATTGACTGAATGTTGTCGCAGCTTGATTTCAGGATCAAGATTCAAAATGTGCTATGAGCAACTGCCTTGAAAGGTTTCTGGAGCATTATTTCCAACTTATGTGTATGTGCAGCATCATAGAGTGTGAATTTGTCTCATGTTTTTCCTTTGTTATTGTGTAGTATTGCCTTGATTTTCTATTTTTTAGTCTGATTAGGTGGAAACCTCTTGATTCGTTGTAAAATTTAATTCAATACTGTGAATGAATTGTTGACTTGAATCAAGAACACTGCATTTTTTCTGCCTTGGCTGGTGAATGTGCTTCCCTTTTGATGTCGAACACCATCGTAGCCATCTTCATGAAAATGATGAAATTAACGACGGTTCTCTTCTGGTCTGCACTTGGAAATCATGATTTTATCAGCTAAAGCGAGACGAGCAACTTTTGACTGCTTTAGATTATCAACATTAAATTTACACGTGACAAGCAGTTCTAATTTTTAGTCAGTAATATGTCAAGGCCCAGGAGTTTAAAATCTGGATTTGTGTTCAGCAAGACAGGCCATTGATCAGTGTGGCCTCTTCCTTGAAATGGTTTCTTTGTGGAGCTCTCATGTCTTGTTTCTACAGTTAGCTAATTTTGTACTTCAAATTTTGGTTGATGCTTCTTAACTCTTCTTTCCCTTCTTAACTTTTTTTTTTTTTTAATGGTTTATGCCACCTTTTCTGTTTGGTTAGGGTTATGAGTTTGTCTGGATTATAGTTGCGGTTATTTTTTAAAATGTTTTTTATTTTAAAATATATTAAAATAATGTTTTTTTATTTTTTAAAAATTATTTTTTATATCAGCGTTTTAAAATATCTGAAAATATTAAAATAATATTAATTTAAAGTAAAAAATATAAAAAATTAATTTTTTTTAAAAAATATTTTTGAAATACAAAAATCTATCTGAAAATACAAATACAAAAAATACATAAATGTATAGGACTAAAGCAACAGGGATAAAAATATAAAATAAGTTCGTATCTTGTATGTTTTTGGAATGAATTTAAACAATCCTTTTTGTTTCAATTATTTTTGTTTTCTTTTTTATCTCAGACATAAAAACCATCAAGTATTATTTCTTTTTTAAAAAACAATCCTTTTTGTTTCAATTATTTTTTTTTTTTTTTTTATCTCAGACATAAAAACCATCAAGTATTATCTCTTTTTTAAATATATAAAAAAACTCATAAATTCATTAAAAAAAAGATATATAGAAAGCTAACTCGAGAAAAGCAGAAGGCAATAGTAAAATAATTAAGATAAATTTAGCTCTCAAACGAGAGACTATCAATATGACTTTGTAATTATAATTATTTGATATTATGCTCAAATAATAAAAAATAAAACTTATTATAAAGAAGTTTTGTTTATATTTTTTTAATTTTTTAATTTTTCTAATTTAGTAGAATTATAATTGAGATTGAATTCTATTTTTAAATTTATAAATAAAATAAAGAAAGAAAAATAAAACAAAATGGAATGGAAAATATCAAAAATCAATAAAATTAAAATGAATAAAAATAATTATTAAATACTATGAATTCGGATAATTAGCTATATATTATTGGATTTGAATCAATGATTCACCGTCCTATAAAAATAATACTCGAATAATTGAGTTAAATATATTATTTATAATTATAAAAAAAAGTTATTTTTATAAAGTATTTTGAAATGTTAATATTAAAAATAATTTTTTTAAAAAATAATTTTTTTAATATATTTTTAAATAAAAAATATTTAAACAAACAACTTCTTCTGCATCTCAATTATTACCTATTACCTAAAGAGGTTATACTTCACTTACATTCAACTGGGCTGCCATGGTGAACAAAATGTTGCCCGTATGTAATTCATTTTAGGGATTAGAGGGAGAAACAATAAAAAAAAAGTGCAAGAAAATGAAAACAAAACAAAAAAGAGGGATCAGAGTGCAAACAAAGAGATAATATTGATGGTCATAGAGGAGAGGATAGCAGTATTAATGGACTTGCATAAAATAAAATAAAGAAAGAGCAGGACGTTGATCTTACGCAAAATTGATGAGATAAGAGAAAATTCTAGAAGCAAAAGTAGTTCTGTCTCTCAAGCCAGGCCTATAATAATTTACAAAGCTACCATCTTTCTCTTCCTCACCTGTCTTTAGATTCCAAAAATCTTCTCTTGGTTTTGTGCTCCTCTCTCTATATCCTTTGTGTGTACTTATAGATCTGCTCTTTTCCTCATCTGGGTTGTTTTTCTTTGGCTGTTTTGGTTGTTATTCAGCGACTCAGTCCAGATTTGATTTTTGGGTTCTGATTCGATGGCTTCCAAACGTATCTTGAAAGAGCTCAAGGACTTGCAGAAAGATCCACCTACGTCCTGCAGTGCTGGTATCGTTCCTGTTCTTTTCTTCAACTTGATAAAAATCTCATCTTTAAAACTGTTTTTCCCTCTATTGTTACGTTATTTAGTTATGCTGACCCTCTTGCTCTTGAGAGCTGATTTGTATCATTTGTGGAATTAGTAGTGTAAAGTTTCCATCCTTTTGGCTTTGTAACTTGATTTTTGACTTGTAAATGGTTGGAATTTTAGGTCCAGTAGCTGAGGACATGTTCCATTGGCAAGCGACAATTATGGGACCTGCTGATAGCCCATATGCAGGAGGTGTCTTTTTAGTTTCTATTCATTTCCCTCCTGATTATCCTTTCAAGCCCCCCAAGGTGATCATTTTCTCTGTACTTTTTTTTTTTTATCGTGCGCTCGCGCAAAGTTCCCTTGAGACCAAAGTATTACTACATCAAGTTTTTTGGTCTCCTTGTTAGAAAGAGAAGGAAAGAGAAATATGATTCTGTCATACCTTATTTGAACTTCACAAAACTATTGATTGCTGATATATGTATAAAGGTTGAAATTTGCTCCAGCATAGATGTAGGTTTTGAAAAAGCAAAATGAAAGGTATTTATGGAAATGATATTGTGAAGTTCTGGTCAGTGCTTGTTATGAGCATCAATGTCTGATAACTCTACATGCTTTCTATGTGCAAAGCAATGACTGTCAAGTTTTTTTGTTTACTTGTAATATAGAAAAGGAGCTACCAACTTGAGTAAGATCAGAGGGCAGCACAGAAGTTCAAGCCTAAAAGAGCTATATAGTTGGAGAACAGCTCATGTTATAGCCAAGATTGCGTGAAATAGAGTTGCTATCAAATATCAATGTCATAAGGCTTAAATATCATCTTTATGTGCTTTGATGATAGATTTAGGGCCGCACTGTTTTTGGAATTTGAATCAATTTAGGCATTTAGATAAGCAGAAAGTGTTGTGCTTTAATGTTCTAGATGTAGTGGCTGATAGGTATGGATTGAATACTTTTTTCTGATGATACATTGGATTACGGTGTTAAATCCACTTAAATAGAAGCACCGCAATTCACAAAAAGTTTGATCCAATCATAATAAAATATAAGAGATATCTTGTAGCCAATCCCATTTAGTTTGGACCATAGACTTGCCTTGATTTGTAAAATGAGTTCAATTTTTCAGTATCTTGTGTTTTTTTCTTTTTTTTACTAAACAAATTGATTTGACTCTTGATTATTTACATCAGGTTGCTTTCAGGACAAAAGTCTTCCACCCAAACATTAACAGCAATGGAAGCATATGTCTGGATATTCTTAAAGAGCAGTGGAGCCCTGCACTAACCATTTCCAAGGTTTGATATGACCATTTCTCTTTTGCCTTATTATCCGTGTAGGCTTTTGTTGATGCTGAAACACATACACATCTGATAACTTGATTTGGTGTTCTATGCATATACATCAAATGCTTAGAATCACAACTGAGACTTGAAACCAAAATGACGTGTTCACTATGATATTGTTATCCGTTAAAGACGACCTTTCAACATGTTTTATTTATTAAAACAACATAAGTAATATGAAGAATTACCACAAATGTTAGTTTAAACACAACTTGTACCTAGTTCGGGATTTAAGGTTTATAGCAGTGATGCATTGAACAGTCTTTTAAGGTCCTGAAGGTCTCACATCTATGCAAGAGTATGTGCTACCAATATGAAGGAACTTATGGTGACCCTGGGTCCTGAATAGAAAAGAGAATGATAGTAACCATTAATGATAAGGTCTTGGAAGGCCTGCTAGTAATATTCTTATATGTATCAATGAATGTAATAAATAATGTCTTGAACTGTGTATGAACACTTTTAATTGCATATCTGTGCCTTTTATTCGATGTCCATTTACCTCTTGGTGATTAGGGAAAATACCATGGTGCTGCTAATAAAATGTTTCACACAATTGGAATCAGGAAAAGAGGAAATGTAGAAGGGTCACAGTTTCTGATTACATTAGCTCTAATTATATTGCTTTGTGAATTAGGCCTTCACAGAATTGAGATTTAGACTTTGTATGTTGTGTTTGATAGCTGTTACTCTAACACTTACTGGTGTGAGCTTGTTATTTGATTGATGTGGATATGGTGACCTGTTATTCGCCTACTTTTCTGAATAGGTATTTCTTCTGACCCTGTTTCGCCTTCCTGAAACCAAAGTGAAGAAAAATTATAAGACTTTGGTAACAAAAATGGGCTCCTTGTAAGAAGATGATGTGAGAGAAAATTTGATTGGAAAGGAAATATTTCTTTAACAATTGTTTCTCTGATGCTATTTGATTTTTGGTGAAAAAGTGAATTATGTAACCCATTCCTGAACACAGTTGGGCATCTGGCGCTTTCCAAACAACGCTTGTTCAGGTGTTTTTGGAATTTTAGGATGAAGTTGTGCATTTTATTCACTCATGCAAAACAGTCTAGAATATTTGTATTTGTGTGAAGTGTTTAACAGCAGCTGTGTTTTTCAATCCAGGTGCTGCTATCTATATGCTCTCTGTTGACCGACCCAAATCCCGATGATCCACTTGTGCCTGAAATCGCTCACATGTACAAGACTGACAGGGCAAAGTATGAGGCCACCGCCCGGAGCTGGACGCAGAAGTATGCGATGGGTTGATGCAGAAGAATCCATTTAGTTTTAAAGATTTCGTTATCCAATGGTTCACATATTGTTAGGTGAAAGATGGGAGTATTCGAACTTCAAATTGTCTTTTTCTTTCTGGTTTTTAAATGCAGAGATTTGGGAAGAAACTGGTCTGCTAGTCTGTGAATATCTATTCCAAGGCATTAAAGGGGGGATGCATGTAATGTCATGCTGCTGTTAGAACTGTTAGCTTGTTTCTTTGCATTCCATGCTCGTATTTGAATGCTAGAAGTGTTAATCCTGATATACTTTTGCCCAAGATTAGCATTCTCAATTCATGATATGTTAAAGACAACAAGTACAGGCAAGGTTTACCAATCTTTCTTTCTTGGCAAGTTAAAGCTTTGATGTCTGAGGAACCAATGATTAGCCCAATTTTAGAGCCAAATCCTAGTTCTGCCTTCGGGATCTTCCTTGTTTAAATGGTTGTCCTAGCCGAAGTCATGTATTTTTTAACATGAAAAATATCGAGACCATCAAGAGGTGTCCAAAAACCAATCAAACCCTTGCTTTCTCCACTGGCGTATTTCACCAAACTCTCGAGTGTTTCCTGACATGGCTCCTTAACACCTCTGCTAGTGGGGCGGTAGATGACGGTGAAGGACAAGCACAATCACAGGATACGTAGTGGGATTAGACTAGTCTATCTAAGGTGGCGCTTGAGCGACGAACACATCTAATTATTTGATTGGGAAAAAGAAATAGAAAAACGTGATTAAGATGGGCCAGCCAGAGTAGGCTTAAAGCCTCACATAAACCCGTCGTGTCGTTGTGACAGCAATAAGGTGGCAAGCATATCCTTCATAACAGGCGTTGAATACTGTTCTTGACTTAACAATTTAATGACATAAATTTGTGAGGTGCATGTTTTTATTACCTGTAAAAGGCAGGGCATGAAATAATGGAATCCCCCAAAAATCATTTGATAATATTGTTGGAAACCTGAGATCTATTGTTTAAGAGGAAAGGAACTTAAAGCATCATCTTATCACTTAGTTAAGAAGCAAAGAGGGCCTCAGCGAGAGCTCCAATGCATAATATTATGAGTGCTCCACACATGCATGTTGTCTGCCTAGGGTTGAGCCCATCACCCTTTGCTTCCTCTCCAAGCCAAAGGAAACCTACCAGACTTCACCACCATTAATCTCCAACGCCCTTGGTTTTATATAATTATATAAACTGATAGCGACGTAATCATCCCTTTATATGTAGTTGATTGTACCATTAATTTACTTCTTGCCGATATATATCTTCCTTATTTTATAATTTGAGATATGGTTCCGAAAGGGATCGATGTCAATAAAAATGAAGTATCAGAGATTTGGTACTCTCTGCAGTGAAGAGAGATTGAAGAAGATCCCATGATTGAGTTTCATAGTCAAGAAATATGTTGGAGCTTCTCGTTGCAATCAATTGCAAACTGCATATATGCAAGTAGAGCTGCTGCCTTCAAAGGGTTGACTCCAGTGTTCAGTTCCATTATAGATACTGATAGCCAAAAAAAAAAAAAAAACAAGAAGAAGAAGGAAAGAGCGAGAAAAAAATCTTCTTGTATTGTTTGTATCCGTTCTTAATTAAATTTTGGTGCATGTCATATCGATCTCTACTGTTTCAGAGTCCAAAGGAATGTGTATTTCGTAGCAATATACACACACTTGTCTTGAACTAATTATTTTTTTTGTCGCCGGCCAAGATATTTAATTTTATTATAGAATATTGAGACCTTATATATAAAAAAAATTAAGAAGAAAAAAGAAAATTAACAGCAGGAGCATAGCACTAGGGTTGCAATTGGTTAGTATTAGTTTATTGACCACACTCGTACTGTGGCTTGAATCATTTTTTTTTTAATGTAAAAAATAATATTTAGATTATTATAAACTTTCAGCATCATATAATAATTCAAACTTTAAGAATTTCAACTGCTTGACTCGTATTTAAATTAAATTGTATTGGTGCTAAATTGAAAGTTCATTGGCCACTCATGTCGTCCAGAGATAAAGGGTCACTAAAACCATTCAAACATCACTGCAGAAAGCTGACATTTAGTCGTTGGACGATGTTGCACGTGTCTTTTGAAGAGCGCGAGCATAGCCCATGTTCTTAGCATACAACGCACGCACCAATCATTTTTTATTTTTGAATAATATTTTATATTTATTAAAATATCAAATTGCTCATCAGCTATCTTGATTATTTTAAAAAAATAAGATAAAAATACAAAAAAAAAACTCTGGATATCAATTAAAGAAACTTTGGTTTGAAGGGTAATTTAATCGAAACAACCCCTAGTTGTCAAATTAAATACAAAATCATATTTTAAAATGTAAGTTGGTCATTTTACCATGCAAATAAAAAATAAAAATACAATTCACACCACAAATGAGTCTAGAGCTAAAAATATTTATTGCTATAGTAATTCCTCTTACCCTTCTTGTTTCTTTGAAATATTTATATTATGATACATGGGACAAATATAGAAATGACATAAACATAATATTGGTTAAAGAAAAACAGAGTTATAATATAAATTTAACTACAAGATGATTTTAAAATAAATTTTTATACTCGGAGAAACATGTCTTATCCCATAGAATAATCAATTCTTAATTGCTTATGAGCTTGGCCCTAGCTATGGGGCAGTTCGAGTGTGGAATATTAGTATCGAAGGGGTTAATTGATTAATAGGGTGGTTGTGATTTTCTTCATGATTAAAATTGGGACGCATGCATTTATTTATAATGATACCATCCCTTCTTAGACTTTATGAATCCCTTTTCCTTTACATAAATTGTAATTGATTAATATAAGAAAATGTCGGTCCATTTATGATGATGAGCCATATACCCTTCAAATCCCAGAAGCTAATTAAAAAGATGTGAGAAAAGATGTGTGTGTGTGTGTGTGTGAGTGAGTGTGTGGGAGAGGGGGAGAGGGAGCGAGAGGGAGAGGGAGAGGGAGAGAGGACGAGACAGGAAGACAGGAAAAGGCAAAATAAAGCAGGAAGCAAGTGAGTGATCATAATAATTCGACCTCGTTGTGCAATGCTGAGTTCTGCTAATGGGATTGTTCGTTGTGGTGGGTTCGTGTTAAATCACTGTAGTTTGAATCTGCTATCTATCATGTCTTCTGTTAGCTACACAATTGTCATTGCCATGGTTACAACTGGTCTGCTCTGCTGTGCTACGTACGAGTCTATAGACGAAGTCTTGCTTGATTTATTCTGTTTAGGGTTTCACAATGATATGACAATCCTTCACACATCACCTTCAAATCCATCACTTAATTTGCTACGTTTGAAGATTCATCATTAGACTAGAGTGTATTTATGAAAATTATACTAACCTGTTAATTAATTTTAAACCTAGTATAGGGTAATTAAAGAAATCAAGTTAAAAGGATTTCAAGATTGATTTATTAGAGTGGATTTTTTTTCCAGCATTTTAAAAATATTTAATTCGACTCTGACTCTTGGCATAGACGGGCTAGTATATTATTACTATATAATATTACCCGATTCTCTTGTAAATTTAAGGTATCCTCAGGAAACATTTGATAAGTAGTCTAGTATGGGGATATCTTTATTATTATTATTATTATTATTATTATGAAGAATAACGTGTTTGAAAATGCAGTGTGAGTTGTGTTTTTTTTAACTTTTTATTTAAAATAAATTTTTATATATTTTTTTAAATTATTTTAATGTGTTGATGTTAAAAATAATTTTTAAAAAATAAAAAAATTATTTTGATAAATTTTAAAATAAAAAATACTTTAAATCTTTGTCATTACTACAATTTCAAACACACTCAAAACCGTGCTCCAACATTAAAAGGGTAAGGTCCAGCTTCTCTATGAAAGTCTTTCATTGCAATATTTTCCATAAAACTGAGACCTACTCCATTCTGGCAAGTCCAAACCTTCACACACCCGTACGCATCCCTTGTCGCCAATACAGTAATTTCCTCGGTTTCCCTTCTTTAGAATCATGAATAGTTCTGCACATTTCTCTCTTATGAAATGTGATATGGATGAACAATGTTTTATTAGGACATGTTTGTTACTGTGTGGTTTGAAAAGGTCAATTAACAAAGAAAAACCTACAAATTATAGTTTCTTTTAAAAAAATGAAATTTTCAGTAAAATATATATAAGAACTGTGCTGAATTAATTTATTGAACATTCTTAAATTTATGACCGGGATAAGATTGCAAAGACAAACCGAGCCCTAGCTTCATCAGTTGTGCTGTCGACTTCAATTCCCTTGAATGCAAAGGAGGGATGGGTCAACTTCTCCCATGAATTTAGAGCTACCAGAAATAAAGCAGCGCCTAGCAAGCTAGCAGCAACTAGCTAGCACTCCATCAGGCCATTTACACAACGTATGGAAAACTTCAGTAAGAAAGGCTGCAAGATAGGACCTCAGGATTCGGAACTTCATATATAAATAAGAGTAAAATTAAATAAAACGAATCAACGTGGTAAAAAGAGAGGAGAGAAAATGAGGCGGGTCTGCAAGAAAGAGTCCTCTTTGACACGTCAAGATATGCAGCTGGAGGCAGTATAAAGGCTAATAGTAAGTGGACGTGCTACTGTGCTTAGCTCCCGTTTCCAATATGACATGACCCCTTTCCCCACCTCCCACGACAAAAACAGAAAACACTGCCCCTTTGCCACCAGCTTCCCCTAAGCTACGTGTCCCCTCCGTGAACTATATATAGACCCGCGCGCACTTGCCTCTTTCCTACTCCACTTCATTTCCTTGCTTCTTTCATTGAATAAATTCTCTCTCACCCTCCCCCCTCTCCCTCACACGCAGAGAGAGTGAAGAACACTGACCTCGCAGCAAGACGTTATTCTTTTTCTCGTTTCCAACTAAAAGCTTCACGCCCTTTTCGCCGTTTCAGGCTAGCCAACTTCTTCGTGAAATCCAGGAGTTGCTGCTCCACAAAGCTAGCTCTAGCTTTACCTTCCCTCTTTCGTTCCTGTATTTATAAGTACACCTTCTAACTCTCAAGATCCAATTAATCTTAGTACATATTAAGTGGCTTCCTTCACTCTTCTTCAGTTTTTTTCTTCATCTTTCACTTCATTCATCAGCCAGACAAAGCTGGCTAGCTAGACCAACTTCAGCTGGTCAATACATGGTTTTGCCTCTATGTCTTCACCCACTTCTTGATCACAAAACCCAGCCCTTTCTACCACTCTTTCATCTTCTATCCCCCACTAAATCATAACCCATGCTGATCTACAACCCCAACACCATGCCCGTACAATCAAAAGTCAAATTTACCGAACACGTATTCGCCACTAAAAAGCTCATCAAGAACCAGCAGCAGCAGCATCCTTCTTCAAGGATCCGCGGCCAAAGACTTGTTAGAATCATCCATACCGACCCTGATGCCACTGATTCCTCCAGCGACGAAGGAGAAGAACAAGAACAGGAGAGGAGGTTTGTCAGGAGAGTGAAGAGACAAGTGAGTGAAATAAGACTGCTAGAGCAGGAGACAACAGCACCAGCAGCTCCTTCTTCAAGAACTTCAAATGATGATCATCGAGACGCAACAAGAAAGAGACCTTCTCAAAGACTACCGGTATCCGACGTCACTCGCCGGAAAAACTTCAGGGGTGTCCGTCAGAGACCCTGGGGAAAGTGGGCTGCCGAGATCCGTGACCCGACCCGACGGAAACGGGTCTGGCTTGGCACCTTCAACACTGCAGAGGAAGCTGCTACTGTCTATGACAGAGCTGCAGTGAAACTAAAAGGTCCTGACGCCGTCACCAACTTCCCTACTAAATCCGTTTTGACGGTGAGGGCTAACGTCGACGGTCCAATTGACGTCCAGTGCGAGTCATGTGACTCACCGTCTACCAGTGGTGTTAACGTCATGCCATCACCCACGTCAGTCCTCCGTTACGAGGAGTTGACCCCGTTTGACCCTGTTTTGACCGAGAAGGCTAAGGTTATCGACGATCACCGCGAGTCATGCGAGTCACCGTTAAGGTTATCGATGACTTCACCAACGTCTGTTCTTCGATACGAGGAGTTAACGCCGTTTGATAGTTTGGCTTACGGTGACGTTGACGCTTTTGGGTTTAAAATTGACGTGCCGTTCGGCGTGCCGGATTTAATGTTTCCGGGGAAATTCGTTGACAAGGAAGAATTCGTTGACCTCGACGATTTCTTGGTGGAGGCGATTTGCTAAGAAAATATCTTCAAACGTGTGGTAAAATAATCAATTTTGTGAAGGTTCAGGGAGTGTATTGTAAATTGACAATACCCAAACACGACGTGGCATGTTACGATTCGCGTTTGAAGGCGCTAAGAGGATAGAATGGCGCCTAATAGAGTCGGAATACCTAAAGTGCTCCTCTGTTTGATGTTAGGTGTCTGGTTTGATTAGTCAAACCACGGAGTGTAATTGTAAAGTGGAGTATTAATTAATTAATTAGTCTGTATTTAGCAAATTATATGAAGATTTTGTCACTCGTTGGTTTTAGTAAGGATTTTTGTGTACTCAAGATTAATATTATTCTTAATTTCTATGCAGCACAAAATGTAGCAGACATGTATTTAATAATTTATTGTATAAAAAAAGTAAGATTTAAATTTTAATAATGAAGTAAGATTTGAGTATTAATAAATATTGTGTGACATGAGATTTCTTAAGCTTGTTGAATTGGATAATTTAATTTGGATTCTGTTAAAAAAAAAAAAAAAAGTTGATTTAGATTCTATAAATTGGATAATGGTTGGATTACTTGGATGTCACGCCAAGCGTTGAAAACAAGGGAGATTTTTATTAAATTATTGTTATTATATTTAAAGCTATGGTTTAAATTGTATTTAAATATAAAGAAAGAATTATGCGTCTGTTAATTGTTTTATGCTTTGAATGAATCTTCTTCTCTCTTTTTTTATGATTAAGATTTTAGTAGAGAATTTTCAGTGGTAAAACTGTAATATTTATTTATTAATTATATATTTTTAAAATTATAATTGAAGTAAAGCAGAGTTTTAATTGTATGCTATTACAATGTCAAATAGATTCTTACAGGTGGTTTTTAAATAATATTTTAATTAATAAATAAATTATCATGATGTCAAAAATACTAATTCATAGAGGATTAAGTGATGCTTGAAGTTTCAAATTTGGACACGTTTTGAAGGTGGGAGCCGCCAAATGTCTGAAAAAAAAAATGAAATCGTCACTTGATGAGGTGGTGGGTTTTTGTCGGATTTTATGGCTCCATCAAGATTTTATTAGTCTCCAACTTGCTTGCTTTGCCTCGCTTGTCGTGATATCCTATCCCTACCTGCAAAAGACGTCGCCGCCGGGGAGCCTGAAAAAGAAAGCTATATAGTGCGTTTGTTTAAGTAATTTTTTGAAAATTATTTTTAAATTTTTATTTATTTATTTGTTATTAAAAAAATTATTCAACTAAAAACACTTTTCGATTAACAAAAAATAATTTCTAGTTAAAAAAAAATTTAACTTGGTTTTCAGAAAAGTATTTTCCTTTTATTTTGGGTGGAAAACACTTTCCAAAAGTTGTGAAAATTTTAGAAATGTCATATTATTTGTTGATTATATCAAATTTGTTCCTTAAACTTTTGATTTATATATATATTATATATATATATATATATATATATTATTTTGAATATTTATTTTTCAATTTCATCCCTTAGAATTTAATTTTTATGTTAACTTTGGTCCTTATTTTTATTTTATTTTTCCCTTATCATTTCTTAATTGAAATTTTTTATCTATCAAATTTGATCCTCATTCTTTTGATTGTTACTTATTTTATTTGAAATAATTTATGAAATGTTAATTATTATAATTTTAATTTCTTCATCTTTTAATTTTTTTATTTTTTATTTGATCTCTATTATTTTGATTATTATTTATTTTATTTGAGATAATTTATGAAAAAAATCAATTTCATTCTCATTCAACTTTTTAATTTATAAAATTTGTTCTTATTATTTTAATAAACTTGAAAAAAATAAATTATTAATAAATTATTTTCCAATTTATTTTCCATGACATAACCAAACACTGGAAAGTGTTTTTTAATTTATTTTCTATTACACTACCAAACATCAAAAAAAATATTTTTTTTGAATTTTTTTCTCTAAAATTTACTTTTAAAAAAATTATTTTTTAACAAACAAATAGCATATTAATTTCTCTATATCTGCAGTCTTTTCTTGACAGGAAAAAGGCACGAGTTTGGTGCAACAAATTATTTATTTTTATCTCTTTAGTTGCAATATTTTGCTTTTACAAAAACCTTTAAAATAAAATTTCTTACATATGTAATTATGTGTTTGACCCTTCACGTACGAGGGTTTAAACACATAAAGTCCTTGGCGTGTTTTTTTTTCTTTCCTTTTTTTAATGTAGAATATTTATTATAGTAGTTAGACTTGGTTGGACCCCGATGAGTTCATTTGAAAAATCTAAAACCTAGAGTTTGACTCAAAATGAATTTTTAGTTGAATTAACTTGATAAAATTTGGTTAATCCTAGAGGGTTTTTAGTTACCTAGTGAATCTTGTAACCAAGAAAAATAAAGAAAAACAAATAATATCACTTTAATAAAAATTAAATACTAATTTTCCTTTCAAAATAAATCAGGTATCTCTGTTTATATTAGCCTTAAAATTCTTTATAAAAAATAATTCTTAATTACAACTAAAATCTTTTATAGAAAGTTATTCTTAATTAAAATTTATCTAATTAATAGAATTCATCTAATATTAAGATTTTTAAATGTTAATTAAAAACAAATAATTAAAATTCAAAATTAATTAGAAAAATAATTAAAATTTCAATTTCAAGTTTCATATTGTATGCTTCCTGTTTTTTTGTGGACTTCTCTTTAAGTCTCGTCTTGTCCATATAGTTCATAAATATAGTTGTATCACGCTACACTTCTATTCCATCTATATTTTAATCAATAATGTATTTTTAAATTAAATAAAATTTATATATTTTTTTAATCCGTATACCCCTGTTAAAAGAATTACAGCTTTTTAAATACTATAAATAGTTAACAAAAAAAAACATTATTTAGTTTTAAAAAATAAAAAAACCTATAAACAGGAAACGGTATCTAGTAACACCCTTTAAGACAGTGACTGTTGATTTTGCTTTATTTAAAAATAAAATCAAAACAATCAAGTTGAATATTTTCATTTTTTCGCAAATAATATATCAAATCAAAATTAATATTCTTGACCAAAACACCAAGTGGGGGGCTTCAAATAATCACCTCTCCCCCACGATATGTCCATTTTTGATCCACGGATCCCCAAATCTGTGCCCCTCGAATGCATGCAGTAATTTGGGGATCAAATAGTCAACATTTTACAGCAATTGTATACCAAGTCATAGCAGCAAGACCTAGAGAAAAGGTTAATGGTGGGGCCGAAGCCCCACCACAAGACGGTGGCTAGTGGCCAATAATGATAAAGGGTCCACCTATCTCAACCACGATTCAGTATAGACCACACACTGCTATTGGATTCTAGCTTGAAAATGTGGCATCACTAGCTGCTCCACCGTCTACCGGCGGCTGCAAATAAATTTCAAAGTAAATGAGATGGAGGGAAAAGTCAAGGAGGGACTAGCAGACATATTTCAGGAAATGAAAAAATCGTAGTGGAGATTTTGTAGGTCCTATGGTTGGTGACCAAACGGATTCGAAAGCAATAAAAAGCTACTCCATGAATATATGGCCATGATCACCACCTTATAAACCATTGCCGCCTTCCACTAGCTTCTTTTTTTTTAATTTAACTTTTCATATTTTAAATGTTATGTTCAATAAGTTATTTTGGATTAGCTTACACGTTAATAAATACCAATATTTAATAAAATATTTTTTTTTAAATGCTGGTTTTAAAATTCAAACTCATGAAATCAAAGGAAAAGGGCAAATTTCTATAAGAACTCTTCATATTTTCATATATTATTTTTATGTGATGGATAAGAATATTTTTTGACAAATTTACATATCAATTAAAACCAAATATTGATTATTTTTTTCATATCTTATACTTGAAATATTATTATATATAAGAATGGGGTCCTTTATAATTAAGAGCATATAGTATTATGTGGACCTTAATATATAATCTCTAATTAATATATTATTAAAGAGGCACCGAGAGGAGGCCACGCACCACTGCTCGTCCAATAATTTTGTTGGCGTGGGTACAAGTTGCAAAGACTGATCTAGTAGGCATACATGCATTTCTCCGGTAGATCTCTCTTCGAAACGGATAGTATATAGAATATTTATAAAGTTTTGGAATCATATTTATATATATAGTTAGTAATTTTGGCGTTTCTTGGAGAGATTTCATTGGAGACGACTCATGATGATCAGTGGATCTTCGATCTCTGCTCGTGTTAGGATATTCACTCCATCCTCTGATCATCATATTGCATGATCAGATTCCTTCATGATACCTTCAACAACAATTAATATATATATATATATATATATATATATATATATATATATATATATATATATATATATATTACAGTAAATGTTTGCAGCGTGCATCAAACCTTTGTATGGTTTTTTTTCCATCATAGATAATTATTGCTCATGTAATAAAGTTTGAAGATTATTTTGCAGAAAGTTAATTACCTGCTTAGCAAAAACTGAAGGTTAAGAACATTAATCAGATATAGTTTTGTTCCAGCCAGCTAGCTACAAGGACATTTGTGACGAGCAAATTATACGAATAATTGACTAATTTTTTCCTTGATTTTTTTGGAATTCTTATTTTGTTTTGGATTTTATGTTATTTTTCTTTTTGTTTATACATTCTAATTTTATTATCTAGTGAAGATTGATTTCTAACTTATTTAAAAAATTTAAAACCTTTTAAAGAGACATAGTATATTAAATTATTATTTCATTACAAAAACTATGAATTAGATAGAGTGCTTGTGTCATAACTCTATTCTCGACCAAAACTCTATCTTTAATATATTAGATTATTATTTCATCACTAAATCTATGAATTAGAATTAGAATGCTTGTATCATAACTCTATTTTCTACCAAAACTCTATCTTTCTATGCTTGTTGCTATTGTTTTTTGTGTTTTGTCAGGTATTAACCTTCCTTAGACCAACGAGCAATTTAATGACTATTTATTTTATATATATATATATATATATATATAAAAAAAAGATATATTTTCTAATTTTATTAGTTACTTTTTTTTGAAAAAAATAATTTGATTTTAGATTAAACAAGCTAACCAATGCAAGTAAGCATACCAAAAGTTATAACATTGCTATTAATATCAATTACATGTATGCACCTCGTCAACATCATAGTTTTCAGACCCAGCTAGGTGGTCGGCCCAGTCCAAGACATGAGTTTCGAGTTTTGATCGGGTCACCAGGTTATCCAGGTCAATTCTTTTATTTTTAAAATTAAAATGACGTTGTTTTAGTAAAAAAACAACAAAAATTAACGGGTAGCAACTGAGTTTTTAACCGGGTCATACCAGATTTTTTCTTTTTTTATTTTTTCTTCAACTCGGTTCAGCTCCAGCTCTTAATTAAGCGGATCCCGAGTTTCAAAACTATGATACATGTTTACTTTTATCATAAGTAAGACTTTAATTTTTATAAAATGATCAATCACATCAATAAATTTCACCTTACCACCTATATGCAATGCATTGTAAGATATTTCATTTCGTTTTTGTTTGTTTATTTTTCTTTTGGAACCTGAGATTGTGTGTTCCAGATTTAAAAACATTTCATTATATCCACTTCACTTTACACGCAACCCCTCCACTATCTCTCTCTCAAGAGAGCTGCTCCATCAATTCATTTCCCATGGTTGTATAATAATTTTAAAATACAAGCACGTGTTTTGGCTATGGTGGCAATCTATACTTATCAGCAAGGCTTAGCTTTCATGCCATGCCTCCTAATAATAATCAAGGAGACACTTATTTTAACGGTAATTCTTTTAAAGCTATGTAGATATTTTGAAAACAAATATCATTAAACATACTATGATGCCACTTTCTTTTATTTCTTATATATTTTTAATGATGTTTATTCAATTAGAGATGCTACAAGTTTATGGATCCTCCATGTACCGTGGTTTTATGATATTTTTTTTAAAAAAATACTCAGGTTATAAAAAATTATTTGATATTTTTATCAAATTCAACCTAATATGTTAATTTCAAAACCTTTTGACTAAACTTTTTATTTAGCCCGAGTTTAAAATTAAATAGTGTAAGAGTTGCTCTTATATGGCCTGGTCAACTTAGCTAGTCCAAAAATATCCCATTTGACTAATAAAAAAAAATTGAGTATGAAATTGAGAAAACATAATGAAATTGACATGGAAAAAACCTCACATCCCAACTTTTTACCTAGCCCAGATTTAGAATTAAATTGTGTAGGAATTTTTTTGACGTGACCCGGTTGACTTGATTGGTCCAAAGACAACTTGGTTGATTGGTAAAAAAATATTTTGTGAAATAAATTGAAAAGAGGATAAAATTGATAAAAAAAAATATTTTGACCCATCTTCTTGCTTAACTTGAGTTTAAAATTAAGCAATGTAAAAGTTATTTTGACATTATTAAGTTAAATTGATTGGTTCAAAAATAACCCGAATAACTGTAAAAAAAATCTAATGATAAAATTGAAAGAAAAAAAGACCAAATCAAAATATAAAATGTGAAGAAATAAAAAATAAATAAATGAAAGAGCATCATGATTCTTAAATTTGTTTTTATTATAGAAGTAATTGTAATGTGTGGAAAAGGTTGATTCCACATATATGTGAATACAAAAAGTTTAATATTTCATATGGGTTTCGGATCAATCCTCTTATTCATAGGGTTATCTCGCGCGCGCGGAGTCTCAAGCTTTAATGTGTGTTTAGTAATATAGTATATAGTATTTTTATAAAAATATTTTTAAAATTAAAATGATGTTTTTATACTTTTTTTAAAATTTTAACATTAAAAGCATTTAAAAATATTAATTTAGTATTTTTTTAAAAAAAACAATGCAACAAAATATTTTTTAAAAAAGAAAGGCTGAGCAGAAAAAACAAGAGTAAGGTATGGTAAGAATACGCCCAAGATGGACGTAAAATCTCAAGTAAAACGAGGAAGCACCAAACTTATCCACTCTCTAAGGATAGGATAAGCTCAAAACATACAACAGAAGTGCAGCACATGGTGATTTCCCGTCACTTTCGAGATGTTCATCGTAGCGGACAAATTAACCCTATTTGTCTTTCTAAATTTATGGCCGCCATCTGCTACTGTTCTCAGTGTGGTGATTGATTGATGTAGCATTTTTTTTTATATATTATTGTTAAACACCATTTGAATTCCAGATCGATTTGATTGATATTACTTGCATTATTATTATTATTATTATTATTTATTTGTATTTGATTAACGTCTCTAATCTAGCCATTAAACATCGCATATAAATCACATGGTTTAATTTCTTAAAAATATCAAGAAATCATAACACTTTTTAAAGTTAATTCCTTGATGATAACTTTTTAATCAATCTCTTATGATCCTTTGATATTTTGACTGGAGAAATGTTCGTGATAATCATCCAAGTTGGAAATTAGTATCTCTCAACTGTTAATTTATTTTTAATACTGGTTTGGTGAAACTATGCATGGAAGAGACCTAGGCATGTCAATAATCTGTCAAAAAAAAAAAAAAAGAACATGGAAAACATCGAACTGTTTCTGTTAGACAGACGTGCTGCAATACACACCATAGCCGTCCCTCGCAACATCAGTGATTTGTCTTCAACGTTCCTGTACATAGCTCCTGTCTTCTGTTCTGGGCCTCTTCTAGCTACCTACGACTAAAGAAAACTTTGTGTTTCTCAGCTATATTTGCAAGCTTCTTAGACACAACCACTTGACTGAAATACAAAAAGACAAATCAAGGAATAGAAAAGGCCCATTAATTTAAATTGGCCAGTGCTATATATGATTAATTAATACCGTGTCTTAACCCTCAAGAAAAGATTAATATTTGAAAAAAGAAAAGAAAAGAAAAGAAAAGAAGAGGTTAGCCGTAAGTTTTCTTGTTTAAATATTTCCATCACTTGGACCGAAAATCCCATGAAAAGATGGAGGAAACTTCTTCGAAATAGAAGGAGCAGATGATGTTTGGCCGCATCCTTCCTTTTGACTAGCCAAAGTCACAAGCTAAGCAGAGTCCACCTTTTTTCTTTGCGAGACAAACAATTAAAGTAGAAGCAGAAGATCTTGAGACAAAATGTGAAAGGGGGGCAGTTACGAAGCCAGATTTCTGGTGAATTGTCCTAGGGAAGCGTGCACCAATAGAAGTAGAACATCATGGTTTGACCGAGACCAGGAGGTCCATGTCCATGTCCAGTTAATCCTTGGAAACTTCTCAGCTTGTGTTCATTGAAATGGTAAAGGAACAAGTTCCATCACAGGTTGCTTTCAAAAATGTTGCCAGTCTCACCGGGCCAACTAGACTCGATGGAGACGTGAATATGGCTCATTTATTCAAACAATATTCGACGACGGGTCATGTTATACCTTGAAAGTGAATTCTACTTTTAATTTGATCGTAAATATACCATTTAACCGTGTTCTTATATAAATTTCCCAGCATAAACATCACTGTTTGAATGTGCAGTCAAGGAGTGAGTGGGGCGGCAACGCGTTGAATGTTCTAATGAGTGTAATGACTTGGAACTGCCAGGTTGCTGGCCACAAACTTATCATTATTTTGATTTTTTCATTACAAGCCAAAAGCTCTTGCAATCCTGGAACCTCGCATCAGTGGGCTTCAAAAGACTCGGTTTTTCTAATCCTTATTGTATTGAGGCCGAAGGGTCTCTCAAGTGAAGTGACAGTTTCTGGTTGTTGCTCCTCGTCCGTAGACAATTTATTGAACTAGACATCTCTATGATTCATGAACCTCTTTAAGATGTAAGTCTAAATTCAAAGTCCCTTTATTGCTTCAGTTTAGTCTATTTCGGTTCCAATCATCTTGGTTGATTGATGGATGGATCCCAGGCTTTGTGAGTTTGTCAAAGAGGCATGGAATGATTATAGAATGGTTTTTGAAAATATTGAATCGTGAAGTTCTTGGAAATATTTTCCATGGTCTGACCTTGATGGCACTTCTTGTTAAAACTAGGTACTCCTACACGACTATTGACAGAAAATACATAGGTGATAGAGAAAAGATATCACATATTATCATGTATTCCTGATTTTAAATGATAAAAATATATTTAAATTTTTTATAAAAATAAATTTATTTTTATTTCTTCGACTAAATATATTTTTATTCTTTTTTTATTTGTCTCTTTTATTTTAATCCCAAACAAACATGTCTATCCTCGTTATCTCCATCTATTATACAAAAAGCAAGTAACCAAACTCCACCTAGATAAATCCAACATTATCATTGTATACAATATTATCAAACTCGTTAGAGTTAATTTTCTTTTTATTTTTATTCGTTGGCATAGTAAAAAGATTTAATTACCCTTTAAAACATAAAAGATTAGCTAGATATTTAAAGACTTCTTGATCTTTTTTACTTTGTAAAAAATAATAAAATTATTAAATTATTTTTAAAAGTAAAGAAAACCATACTTACTGTCAGGGTTTTTTTTAAAATCTTTTTAATATGATTTTTTTTGTTATTATTACTTGGATTGAGGGGTGATTTGATAAATTATTAAAACTAAATAATAATAAAAATAGCAGATGAGTGTATTGCATGCGTAAGCACATGGGCTAAGCCTGCAAGTTTCAAGCGGCGTGTGTGTCGTTGTGTATTGGCCAAACACCTGATTTGGGAGCAATATTGGAAAATGCTTGGCGTCCCCTCCATCATTAAGTGACGCATGTGTTTAACGGACAACTAATTTGGTGCCAACAATTTTTTTTTTTATTTTTTGTCTCCCCTCGATTTTCCTGTCAAACCTTTCAAACTTTCAAACAAGCCATTCAATTTGGTTTTCCTTCGAATTTAATTCATGTTCTTTTGATTATTATTTGTTTTATTTGAAATAATTTATAAAATTGTAATATTTTTTTTCAATTTTATCCCACTTCATGTTTTCTTCTATTAAACTTGATCCTTATTTTTTTTATTCTTTTCTTGATTTATTTTATTTTTTTTAATTTTGTATCTCATTCTTTTATTTCATTTAATATTAATACCACATTTGGTTCTTATTTTTTTAATTGCTACTTTTTTATTCTTTTCTTGATTTATTTTATTTTTCAATTTTGTCTCTTATTGTTTTATTTCATTTATTTTTTATACTAGATTTGGCCCTTATTTTTTAAAAAAATTGTTATTTGTTTTTTTTTTATGATCATAATTTTTTCTTCATGCTTTTTTGGGTTTTTCTTCTATAGGATAACCTAGTCTCATGGCTACCATTATAGGTTTTGAAGATTAGTCTGCTTTGATTTTGGTATTTTTTTAGGTTTTTTTTAAATATATATATTTTTTAATTTTATCATTTAATATTGTGTTATTGGATCTTCAGCTTCGTGAGTTTTGTCACTCTTTTTTTATATTGTTATCTCAATCTCATATCTCGAGTCGCAAATTGGTTAAGTTAACCTAGGTTAACTTTAAAAAAAGTTTTCTTCTAATTTTTTCTTTTATTATTTTATTTTCTTGAAAGTTGATCTTTATTGTTTTATTCAATTTTTTTTGTACAATCTTTACAAAGTTATCGTATTCTCACTTAATTTTTACTTTGTTATCAAATAAAATTTGTAAAGATCTTTTAATAATATTCAGAGAATGTATTTTTATAATATTGTCAATACTTTATTTTTTTTATTAGTTATTGGTTTTTTTTGTTATTTTTTATCATATTATTAAATTAATCAATATTATTGAATCAATTCGAATCAATATCCTAAGTCCTATATTTTTTTTTATTTCTTTAAAAATACTATACTCGCCTTAATAATTCCTTTTATATTAAGAAAAATTTAACCCGTTTGCGATATAGTATTAGCAAAGGGTTTGAAATCTGCACAGCAGGTCTTGAGTTCGAGTCAGGGCGTGCACTTCTTGTAAGAGCCTGGGCCAGCCGGGGTTTTACTCCCTCACCTGGACCCACAAATTATACTTTCCGGGAAGTAAAGTTTCCTCGAATCCAAAAAAAAAAAAAAAAATATAGTATTGACCACCTATTTAGTTTAAACGAATCTCATGCACTGCACCCAATATTAGTAAAGTAACAAAAAAAATAAAATAGTGATGGTGTATTGGGCCTCCATGGTTGAGCAAGGACAATGAAAAAGGCCCAACGGACTGAAGTCCATAATAGTAAGCCCATTTAAGTAAAATGGGCCATCTTTACATAACCACTGCACCATCCAACTATAAAAATTTCTGCTTCCTTTCTCTCTCTCTAAACGCAGACCAAAGCCCAAGCCAATCCTTCTCAGCAGCAGCAGACGCAGTAAACCACGAAGGTACTCTCTTTCTCTCTCACTCTCTAGGGTTTATTGAAGTAAAATCCCATAATTTTATGTCTTAGGGTTTCATAATTGGATTCTGTACAGTTTCATCTCTTATTTTGATTCATGCAATGCAGCAATCATGGCGGACGAAAGTATCGATGTCAAGGATGAGGTGGCAGAGGTCTGTTTTTCTTCTTTTTTTTTCCTTTGATTAATTAGCGCTGATTTTCTTTTTTTAATTTATTCTGATTTCTTTGTGAGAGCAGCTTGCCCCCTTTGATCCAACAAAGAAGAAGAAGAAGAAGAAGGTGGTGATACAAGAAAATGCAGATGAGGCAGTCGATTCCCTGGCTGACAAGACTGAATCTTTGTCAGGTATATTTACTTAAAAGTATTTCTTTTTCTTGTTGAATAGTCGTGCTAAGATTGCCTAATTTTTCTTTCTGGGATTTTTTTTGTTCTTTTTGTTGGTTACAGTCTCTGATGGGCTTGAGAGTTCTTTTACTGGTTTGAAAAAGAAGAAGAAGAAACCTGTAAGTTGGTGTGCCCTTTTTTAGTACCATCCGATTTTTTGTGAATCTTTGTGTTGATACGTGGTATGATAATTATAGGTTGAAACCAGTATGTTGGATGAGGAAACTGGGGATGCAGGAGAAGATTTGGATGGTAAGAAGATTCTCTTTTAAATTTCCCCCTTTTCTTAATCTATGTTGACTCTGTTATTTGGATTCTGGGAGATATGCATTTCTTGGTTTTTTAGATCATGCAGGAGAGGATGAAAAGGGGGAGGGTGCTGACCTGCAGCAGCAGCAACGAAACCCCTGGGATGGGACTGACCGTGATTATGAGTACGAGGAGGTACAGTAAAAAATTCATTTATGTGGAGTAGCACCAATTGTACAAGGAACTGCATTTTTCTGCTTTCTCTGAACTATAGTTTGTGTAATAGATTGGCTAAAAGATCTTGATATTTTGTAATGAGTCATCACATAATCCCTTTGATTGTAGTTACTGTAGGTCTTCCATCCCTGTTATATCTGTGCTCTCTACTTGTTGGCTAAGTGCTTGGCTGAGACATTATGGTTCCCTTATTTTTTATCATATATGTTCTTGGGGAGTAATGATTTTTCTTCTTTCTGTTGTGTCATTGGCAGCTTCTTGGCCGTGTTTTCAACATTCTGCGTGAAAACAATCCTGAGCTTGCTGGTGACAGGCGAAGAACTGTGATGAGGCCTCCTCAAGTTCTTCGTGAGGGAACAAAGAAGACTGTTTTTGTGAATTTCATGGATCTGTGCAGGACGTGAGTTGATGTTGCTCTCCTTTTTGCCTTTCTTTGTAGCTTGTTATCATTTGTTTTTTTAGTACACAGCTTCTTGTTTTTGGCATGAATACTGTGAACTTTATCTTTCCATTTTCTTTGGTGGGGGAATTTCAGAATGCATCGGCAGGCAGACCATGTCATGGCTTTCCTCCTTGCTGAGTTGGGTACCAGCGGATCCCTTGATGGGCAACAGAGGTTGGTTGTCAAAGGGAGATTTGCTCCCAAAAATTTTGAAGGGATCCTACGTCGATATATCAGTAAGTATATAACTTTCTTGATTGATTCCATATACACTAAGCTTTCCAGAAGGAATTGATGGGGCAGGGTTTTTGTTGCCTAACACATTTGAATGTTTCTATGTCATTTTCAGATGAGTATGTCATTTGTCTTGGTTGCAAGAGTCCTGACACCATTTTGTCAAAAGAGAATCGTCTCTTCTTTCTCAGATGCGAGAAGGTAACAGCTGATTATCCTCTTGTCTCTTTATTATGGTTGTTGATAAGGAACTGAGACAAAGAACTTAAGGGATAACAAAATACTGGATGGTCAGTAGATGCTGATTTGGAAAGAAAATTGTACAACTTTGGTTACTACCTTTAATAGGTATCCAAATTTATCTCTGGCCAAATCCTCTTAAGTTGAGACTTAAGATGATGAGATGCCATTGCCAGATTTTCCAACCTCATAGGCAGATGTATGACGTACATCCAAGGCCCTCCTAGGTGAGTGCCCTTGTGTTTGCTTACAATGTCTGTGGGAAATGTTGGGACCTTGCTTTTTGTGGAGCTTTCTTCTATAGACTTGGCATTTTCTTTTATTTTCCAATCAGTATCTGCATTTTTGGTTGAATCTGTTCTTATCATTTACTGTCATTATTCTCCATTCCATGAATTCCTTGTTGCTTTACATGCAACTATCAAGAAGATGCCAGTTTCAGGTTGTTGACTTCTTTGTGGCTTTTATATTTTTGTCCCCGTTTCTGCTTTGCTCTTTCTTGCTGATCTTATTAATACTTGTGCAGTGTGGTTCTGGACGATCAGTTGCTCCAATTAAAGCTGGTTTTGTTGCTCGTGTTGGCCGCAGAAATACCGGGACATAAGCCTTTAAAAGCCAGGAATTGTGCGAATTAGCCGATAGATCCTTTTTTGTATTTGCTGTCAATCAGCTACTGCTTGCGTGAATTGTGACAGCTACCCGAAATGCTGTCAATTTATGAAGTATACAGATGTTTCCTAAGATGGTTACGTTGTTTCTGGGACTTTGTACTGGTTTTTAATTTATATTTCAAGAGATGTTTGGATAATTTTCTAGCTCTCAATGAATAGGTCTGAAAAAAGCTGAGGGTTGTTGGGGCATCAGTTTGCCTGGTTTCTACTAGATGGGCTCAAATTTTTCTCAATGTTTTTAAAAAAGGCGCTCTAGCTGTTTTAAATTAATCAAATTAAATTTTGTTTTGTAAAACCAAGAATTAACCATGCTTAGCCCATAAAAAAATAAATCATAAAAACTAATTACAAATCAAAGTAATATCAAAACTAATTACAAATCAAAGTAATATCAAAGAACCAAATAATAATAAAATTAAGGGATCAAAGTGTAAAAATTCAAGAAAAAAATATGAAGCCGCTGACACTGATGCCTATCAGTTTTTTTTTTTTGGTTAATTCTTTACTTGAATTTTCAGTTTCTCTGAGAATCCTCATGTTTTCAGGATTTAGATTCAAAAGCTTAGGTCACTTAATGATGCTCAGTAAATATTTTAAACATAATCACTTGGAATATCTGAGTGATTTTTGTTTTAATTTATGTATTTATTATCTTATGGGCTGCAGACAGTGCTTCTGCACTGGAAGTTTCATGACAATAATCATTGAAAATGACTTGTGATGGATTGGACAGTGGGTGTTTGTGTTCGGGTCATTGTTCATTTGTACTTGTTTTAATTTTTATATTTGTTGAATTAATTTTAATTTGTTGTGTTTTTGAATGAAATTATCAATTAATCAAGTTATTAGTTTTTATTAAATCCCAAAGTTAACTATGTAGTAAAAATAAATATTCTTCTTTCATGACATGGTTTTTTTTTCTTATTTTTGAAGAGCTTCAATAAATAATATCTTCATATCATTTTATGTCTATTTAATTAGCTTTTAACATATATATATATATGTCAAAAGTTAGTCATGAAATTATTTATAAAAAAAAAAACTATAAAACAAGGGTTAATTAAATAAATTTTAAAAAACATAAGAATTAATAGATCAAGATAATAAAACAAGAGTAGGAATAAATAATTAACACAAACACAACCTCAACCTCGATCGGGGTTCGGAAATTAGTTGTTTCTGCATGCATGGTTCAATCAACTACTGAATTGAAACACTCTCCCCCCACACATCAAAGAAAAAAATTGTTCAATGCATACACGATTATATATAAAAAGGAGGCAAAGGCAGGGAGCTTAATTTCTCCGACTGTTCTATGAGTTGGCTGGCTGGCCTCGAGGTCTCATTTTTCCAAGGCAAGTACTCATCAGAGGCGGCAGAGCTCTGCAGCAAAGTGAACAGAAGGAGAGTCAAGGGAGAGGCATGGAGCTAGGGGCTGAGCTGGCTGCTGCTGCTGCTACTCTTCTTTATCAATGAAGTGCATGGAGTACTGTCAGATATCAGAACACCAGCTTGTTTCAGAGAATTTATTTCTGCATGTCCATTCCTCGTTAATCTTTCACCTAACTGCTGAGTGGAAATCCTACCCCACTCTTTCATTCACGCAACAAAATAAATTTGTATCAATGCACGAGCAGCCCAGCCAAAGAATCCAGGGTTTCCTTTTTTTTCTGTTCTTTTTTGCGCTTAACTTGGACGTCTACGAGCTAATTTTTATCACAGCAAAGAGGTTCGAGTTTGAGATAATCTGATCGAGAGGATAGAATACTGGCATTAATTGAGACACAACTTACTAGGTTATAAACCCTAAACTTAAAAGAAAAATTTAAGGTAAATTTTCTATAGAACCAACAAATTAAGCTAGCTGTGTTTGGAAACTGGAAGGGGCTGCTCTGCAGAATTCAGATATGGCATCGATTTTACTTCTCTTAGTCTTTCAAGACTCTTAGTAGCTAGGCTTCTTTTGGTGGAGTTCGATTAACTCATCACACACACACACACACACTCACAAGCATATCATAACCAATTAAAACTCTTGTTGAGCTCTATAAATAGTCCAGATTTATAAAAGTTTAAATGAAGTAAGAAATAAAATATCAGTTACAAGTGATGGTGGCTGCTGCTTTGACTATTACTTCGAAAAGCAAAGATGGGGCAGAGAAAAAAGGGCTGTGATCACTCTCCAATTCAAAAACTTGACAAGGTTGCCATCTCTTTATCATTGCCTCTTGCTGCACTGGTCTTAGAATGTGATCGTGCAATGTCTTAATATATACTCGTGGAACAGAATCAGCATCCTTTCCTCCCTCAAATCGAGCACCTTTGAATGCCCTGACAGGCCCTGCTCGCAGTAGCATTGATGCTAATATGGAATCCTGATCGACTTGGTCCAAAACCAATAATCAAGGGGCTGGGATTGTTAAGAGATGCAATCATGCTAGCTACTAGTGTCAAAAGACTCGAAATAAATCAATAAATACCTCTTTAGGGCTCATTTGATAGAGAATTCGTTTCTGGAACTCCTCCTTTATTATGACACTTGTTGGAGGCTCATCTAGACCCATCCCGTATTCTAAATCAGCTATCTCTTCGTTCTCAGATACATCAGGGTCACCCTGCTCGATCCATATATATATATACACAGAGAGAGAGAGAGGCATGAATTAGGCCCTTTAGATGCAAAAATGATCTTAGATTAATCTCCAAGGGGTGAAAGCATGCAAGATGTCATCAGGAACGCAAGACAAATTATAAGAGATTTTGTATATTACAAACAAGCACTAACAATTGCAGTCATCAGAATTGGAAGACATGGAGGATTTGCTGATACAAGCTTCAGCCGGGAAAGTCAATTATAGCCTATCAACTGGAACGTGGAAAATAGCACAAAACACCTCATGATCTAACTTGATCAAATTATCAAGGCCACTAGCAAATAAGAGAAGTGATTAAGAAATTTCTTACATCTTTGAAATCTTGATCTGAAGAGAAGCCATGCTTCAACATGTTGGCAGCAACATAAATAGCCAGATGAATTCTCTGAGGAAATCTGTGTATAGCGTCTGTCAAGCTCAAACCTCCGGCACTATGTCCTACCAATATAACCTACATATATACAGCGAAGCAAGCAAGCATCCCATAAAAATCAATCGCTTATAGTTGACAGAAGCTTTTAGTTAGTTTACCTTTTCATCGTGTGGCAAATTCGACAAGAAGTCGATAAGGGGTGCATTGTACTCATCCAAAGTGAGGATCGTGTTGGGATTGGACTGATCAATACCAGCACTTTTAAGGTCTAGGCATGTGACCTTATAGCCAGATGTTTCCATGAGACACCTGATCTTGTACCAGCACCAGGCTCCATGGCATGCTCCATGGACTAGAACAAAGTGCGGTTTTTGAAGTCCTGCCTCCTCGTTCATTTTAGCCCACCTCCCACCTACCCAACTGGAAATTCTCACCTAGCTAGCTACTCTCTAGCAGAGCTTGAATATTCTTGGACTAATTTCCTTCAGCTTCAATTGTTTATTCAATCTTCTTGGTTCTTGTATGATGACTGATTAATGAAATCGTGTGTGCTTGGTTTTTTGTAGTTGAGGATGAGTTTTGTATGTGGGATCCACCAAAAAACTAGAAAAAATAGCTTTTGTGATTGAGTTTAATTTGTATATGATTGGGTTATACCAACCTCAACCACAACCACTAAAGCTCTGCGCAAGTTGGCATACTTCAATTGTTTATTCAATCTTCTTGGTTCTTGTAGGATGTCAATGATAAGGATTACCGCTATTTGTCTTGGAAACAGGTGTGAAGGTTAATTTAGGATATGCAAGCATGTGAGATATTGACATAATGTGATTTGTCTTTGGGTAAACGTACCTTTTCTTGTGTGGTGTGGTCACATTGACAAACTAGATTATAAAACGAACAAATTAAGGTAGCTGTTTGGAAATTGGAAGGGCTGCCCTGCAGAATTCAGATGTGGCATCGATTGTACTTCTTGTAGTCTTTCAAGACTCTTAGCAGCCAGGCTTCTTTTGGTGGAGTTAGATTAACTCATCACATACACACAAGCATATTATAACCAATTGGACTTGCATGTCTCAATTACAATGGTTGCAAGCTATGCACAACATGCGGCAAGAATACTTAAGGCTCGAGACACAGGCAGTTCTAAGAACCATGTGACGCGAAGCTGAAAACTTGCAATGACTGAACATATCTCCTATTAATTAAATACCATCATGCCAACTCCAAGGCACACGACTACATCTTGTATATATAATATAAGCCAGTGGGAACAAACAGAGATGAAGCCACCTGTTAATGGAGTTTCCTTCTCGTTTCTTTCCTGGGTGTGAAATGCATTCGATATACTCAATTAACCTAACATAAAAGTGATATCAGAACGAGTGCACGCTGTGTACATACGTGTGTGAGAGCCTATATATGCAGTTCGATGTCAATGGCGTACGTGTTAATTATTTGTATTTTTAATTAGTTAATAGGGTTAGCAGTGGAAAGAGAGAGGCCTGCAAGCTGGGTTCTTGATATTTACTTGTATAATTCTACATCCTGCTTCAATAATGGCATACCATCCTGCAAAAATAACGAAGAAGTCATCGCTAAGAAATTCTTGCTGGCTTCAGAAGGGACAGATTGCAGGATAAAGACAAAGAGAAACCCTGGCCTTTTGACTTTCTTCCATTTATTTTCGGTTACAAAGTCGAAAGCAATAAATAATCAACATCTCGCCATATTCCACTCCATGTGGAGACATCTCTAGAGATCTTCTCTTCTAACATTAATTGACCACCATGCTTCATGACGTTGCGAATATGACTACGATGATCTTACTAAACAAGAATAATTTAGTAACCCAAATTATTATCTTATACTTTCATGGAACTATATCAAAATAGCTCGCTAATTACTGTGAAAAGGAACTTTTTTTTTTATTCTTATTAACGAAATTGGAGAGATTATATATATTAAGCTAGCCATTTAGTAGATGAAAACCCAGCTAGCATAAGAAGTGAAAAAAAGTAATACAACCATGGAATGAAAAATGAAGCAACAAGATTGAGAATTATAGCTGAACCTGTTGTTGAAAGAGTGGATTCAAGTTGTTGCTTTGTGCAAATGGATTTGCTTAATAACCTCCATTAAACTGTCAAGCGGTGCTTCTAATATCTCGGTTCCATTAAAGATTACATATATCTTCAGCAACCAGCAATCCAAGGCCTCATACTACCCAGAATGCTATTTCTTTGACTAGATAATTTACGAAGACAGGGATAAAACTCCGACGACTAAGCATTCTCACCAACCCAAACATCATCCAAAATGTTTAGGTTATACTTTCTTCTTATGAATTCTTCCTATCGTTCTTGGTTCCTGAACCCCATTTTTCAAATACCATTTGAATAGAAGGGCTTTTTTTTCTTTTTTTTGCAGTAATTAACCCTATTTCTCCATCCCCTCTCTGTCGTTCTCTCTAACAAACATGATCTAAAGCTACCGTATGCACTTTTTGCTTGTCAAAATGACCACACCAAAAAAAATCCACGCTTCATAGATAAAGTTTGCCACGTCCTTCGGCATCCAAAATAAGGACATGTTCTTGTTTGCTTAATCGATTCTTTTATCAATATCTTCCCATCCAACTACACGTCTTACTTAGAAATAGTTAGATGGCAGTCAAGGAGAAATTAAACAACAATTCTTATTTCAGGGAAACAACTAGATTTGGTACAAGATTCTGAGGGTTTTTCTATCTATTAAAAAAAGAAAAGAAAAAACAGAGATCGGTGTATAAAATAAATTTGTTTAGAATAATTTGAGATTTTCAAGTACATATGCACGATTATTTCAAATTTAATTGATTATGAAAAATCAAATCATTAATTAAAAATTAAATCCCATGTGCTGCAATTGCTTAAGTGCATTGACTTGTATGGAGATTCAAGTGGGAAACCAGATTTTAAAAAAGGTAGCCATTATATCCCATTTTTCCTCCATTGTCATGTAATATAACTCTTCACATCTCTCTCTCTCTCTCTCTGTTGTAGTTGTGGGGTTGTGGTTCTTGTGAGTGGGCAAACAATTTCATCAGATTTGTCTCTACTACTTCCTCCTTTCTTTCTTTTGAAACTGATCATCCATCACCACTAGTCTACTACTGCATATGCCCCTAATTATCATCCCTCGAGATTTCCAATAACAGCAAACAAGAAAGCCTCTTTCTTTCTCTTCTGTATGCTCTACCTTGTTCCAGTCTCTCTTTCTTTTGCTGCTTTGGTTTACTTCTCTTTTCTATGGATTCAGTCTTCTTTTATCCTTTTCAATTTGCATGAGCTGATCATTTATATCATGATATGTAGTGGTTAATGTGCTAACTAGATTGCTTGATTTGATCTCTACTTGAAGATTATTAGTTTCTGCCATTAAAAACCAGTGACCCTTTTGAATTTTGCAGCTTCTTTTTTTCACCTCATTACTGAAACAAATGCAATTGTAAAAATTTAATCTTTTTTCTCTTTTTTTGGTGGAATATTCTAAAGATTCAATCTTTCTATTTCCACTAAAATAAACAACCCTTTAAAATACCGAAGAAATGAACAAAACTTATCAATTTTCTTACTTAGTTCATAAAATTTATTTTTCTAACCGAAATAGAAACAAAGGAAAAAACCCTTTTGGATTTTGGTATTCGCAATTCTCTGCGTCTAATACTACATGTTGATCTTTTTGTTTGTATTTGGTGTTTTTGGCGTCAAATAAGGGAATATTTTAATTAATGTTACAGAGTATAGTGATTTTCAGACAAAGGAGCTGTACTTCTTGTCGGTATGATTTTTTTTCAAAACATTATCTTTTCAATTTCCTTTTTCTTTAAAAATCATTTTGGATTAACACCATTTATCCACCCACTTATTATTGAAGTCGGCTCAATCATCCTTGTTTGAAATTATTGTTTTTTTTAATATTTTAAAAATTTTAATTTAAAATAATTCTTTTATATTTTTAAATTATTTTGATATATTGATGTTAAAATTAATTTTTTTATTTTAATATATATTTTTTAAAAACATTTTAAAGCTGTCATATCATTATTATTGTAATTTCAAATATATTCTTGACACAAGAAGGGATGTCAATAAACATAGATGTGGTAGTATATATTTGTCAAAAAAAAAATATATATATATATATATAAAAGTTAGATAATTTTTGTTTATGTGTTTAAATTTTTTTTTTTTAAATTATATAAGAGATATTAAATTGATATTTTTTAAAGTGTTTTTTAATTATTTAAATAAAAAAAATTAATTAAAAAGCATTTGTAGAAATCTTAACAAGTGGCGGCACTTTGTGTTTTAAAACTACGTTGTTTTGTTTTGGGGGGATTGGTTGTTGAGATATTTGTTCACCATGAAGACTACATGTAATACCTATCTTTATAACTGTGCAGCAGGTTTGTTGATAATACCACATCAGTTTATTTTGGACCGCCGCATCATTCCCTTCAACGTCCGAAATGGCTTCTCCGATGGTAAGAACAGATTTTCTTATTCCAATAGTTTTAGCAAACAATTGAATTCCTATGTTCGACCTCGGTGATGGGCTCTAGTTTTGCAGTCTCATCTGTTCCGCTGAATGTTCTCATCAGTCTAAGAAATTTAGTGTGAGTTGGTTTTGTAACTGGTGCTCTTTTTATGAATTTCAGGTCCCGTCTAAGAATTTCAAGGGATTGCAAACAAGAAAATCACATTCCTGGTGGTGGGATAGTCATATCAGTCCGAAAAATTCCAAGTGGCATACTGAGAATCTTGAGGGTGAGCTACTGATTTCTCGCTGTCCCTTTTCATTCAAGGACTTGTTGGTAGAACAGAAATGTGCATGAATCAAATGTGAAATAGGAACAGATTATCAAATAAGGGTGTCTTGCCGCGTCTTTAGAATCGCAAATTTAAGCAAAATGCTCCTCAGAGACAAGATAAATTGTTAAAAGGACATGCATGGTCAATACTGTTGTCTGGTGCCTATATTTGGGGTCTGCCTCTATTCTCTAGTTAAAGATAGCCATTTGCTCCTGAAGAATTTTTATTTTTTATTTTGTTTCCGACATGGGAATACCCTGAGTGATTGCCATGGTCAATCCGGAACACCCCCGAGTTTTTGTAACGGGAGTTGTTTTCTCTGAACTTTGTATTTTGCATCACAAAACAGTGAGTTCCTGTGATCATGAAAACGATCCTTGACTGCAGAGATGGACCAGAGCGTTAAGCGGATGCTGAAGCTAATTGAAGAGGATGGAGACTCATTTGCTAAAAAGGCTGAGATGTATTATCAGAAGAGACCAGAATTGATTTCTCATGTAGAGGAGTTCTACCGCATGTACCGATCTCTGGCAGAACGTTATAATCACGTGACAGAAGAATTAAGGAAGAGCATTCCATCAGATCTCCAGTCCCAGGGCTCTGGAATTTCTGACGTTATCTTTGAACCACCTTCTCCTGCTCGTGAACAAAAACCAAGCCGTCTTAAATCTGGCCCTCGAGCTGCAGGTTTTGATTTCTTTTTGGGCTCTGGTGGCAGTAGCGATCATCACCATAAAGAAGTAGACGAATTATCCACGTTGACGGATTCAGAATCAGAATCTGATGATTCTTCAGTAAACAATTACTCAGGTCTATCTGGGAATAGTGGTGACCAAGGACTGTCCCAGAGAATAATTGATTTAGAAATTGAGCTTCGTGAAACAAAAGAAAAGCTACGGATGCAGCAAGATGAGAGTGTTGATGGCTCATTTAGGGGTGTCAGAAATGAAGATTCTGAGGATGTTCTTGCAGAAATTACAGGGTGTGAGCGAGGTCTGACAATTGCAAATGAGGAGTTACGGCTGTCAGAAGAAGAGGTTACTCGATTGAATACTGAGCTTCAAAAATATAGGTCATTTGAAGTCTCTGATGGTTTGCAGTCTGAGTTCACATCGCCAGCTGAGAGCAAGGTCACAACCAAGGAGGTTGAGCTGGAATTTGAGGAAAATCAAGCTTCTCATCTTCAACAAAGGATTGGTGGGTCGGAAGCTGAAACTTTGGACTCCAATGTTAAGATTCAAGCACTAATGGAAGAACTCAGGATTGCTAAAGAGAGGCTTCATGTTTCAGAGAAAGAAATAACTACTTTGAAAAAACAACTTGAGGGTGGTGGACCATCTGAGAAAATCAATAATTTGCAAGATCAACTTGCGTTGGCTCACAAGGAGATAAATACGCTGAAAAAAAAGCTCAACGCAGAAAAAAGGGAGGTCTCCAAGCTGCAAGAAAGAACTGCCAGGCTGAAAACTAATCTGTCAGACCGGGATCGTGAGGTGAGAGATCTTAAAATAGCAGTGTCTGATGCTGAGCTGAAGATTTTTCCAGAAAAGGCACAGATCAAGGCTGAAATATCTAAATTGATAGAGGAGAGGACATGCTTGGAGGAGCGGCTGAAAGAACAGGAATCACGTTGCCGTTCTTTAGAGGATGGTATTAGGATGTTCCAGGCTGAGAAGGCAGAAATGCAGGAAACACTTGAACGTGAAATTCAGAAGTTAAAGGAAGACACTGCTGAGCGAGACAGTCGCATAAAATCTGAGAGAGATGAGCTTAATGAGGAAGCTATTACACTTAAAGCAGAGGTAACTTCTAGAGGCAACCGGGTCAATCAAATGGATAAGCATCTGCAACAATTACACATGGAGGATGTCAAGCTACTTGCCGGGGCAGAAGAGGCACGTAAACTAATGGATGAGTTAAGATCAAAAGCTAAGGATTTGGAGGGAGAAGTTGAGAGGCAAAGAATTTTAATCCTGGAAGGAGCAGAAGAGAAACGGGAGGCAATAAGGCAACTGTGTCTTACTCTTGAACATTACAGGAACGGTTATCATACTCTACGACAGGCTTTTGCGGGGCACAAGGGAGTCCCAGTTTTGGCAACGTAAAAAGTTAGGTTGTGGCTGCAACTCAACTGCAAATCTGATAGTGCTGCAGTGCGAGTGCGAGCCCGGTCAGGTACTCAGTAGTGTAATAATGTATTTTCTTTTTTCTGTCATGCCTCTTGTTTGAGCTGAGTGATGCCCGGGTTGGTTAGTAGTCCTGTGGCATTTCTTTGGTCTGTATAGCAAACATCACAAGAAGAACTTATGTATTCGGGGTTCTTGAGGCCATAAAAATAATTCCTCGAACATAAAACTAGATGAGGATTCTTGCAGTCAGACTCTTACCGAACCTATTCCTGCTAGCAATGTTTCTTTGCCGGTGTTTAAATGGGTTTGTCTTAATTTACCTGTACTTCGAATAGAAGAAATGAAAGCTTTTCTATTTCTGCAAAATTTCTACCCAATCTTTAATATTTATTATATTTCTTTGTATTGTTTTCGTCAACGTCACTAGCAGGTATCACCGTATTACCTCTTCTTATCCTGGTTGACAAGGTATTAGAGATTTTCTAGTATTAACGAAAGGTGGAAGGAGGCATCAACTTCTACAATACTCAACAAAGGAATAGCAAAGAAAAATAAATCATACAGCAAAAGGCCACTAGAAAGCTCTTATACTAGGTAGACAGTAAAGAGAGAGAAATGTTGGCGGCCATGAGTGGTGGAGTGTTAGGCTTTTCACTTTCCAAGCAGAATGGGAAGCACCAAGCAATTACCAACAGTGTGCGGTGTGATTGAGCAGTGAAAAAGCTAAAGACTCGCTTGAAAACTTGATGACTACTTTTAAGCCTGCCTTTTCAGATCACAACCAGAAAGCTAAACACGCTCTCATTTCATGCCCACAAGCTATTGTTTTGGCTTTTCAAACCTTGTTTTTTTTCCATGTGATGCAATGAAAAAGATTATTTTATTTGTCGGCAAGGCTTTCCGAGTCATGTAAGGGAGTCTTTATAATATTTTATTTCAGTCCTTGTGATTTCTAAAAAGACCACCCCATGTTTTATTTTAATTTACAAATTAATTCTTCTTTTAAATTTTCTGGTCCTTGTACTTTATAAAAAATTACAATTTAGCCCTCCAATGAGAACCCTTTCTACAATTACATCCTTGCATGATTACTCATTTAAGTATTCATTACATAGCTTATATATACATAATACTTGTAGTGTAATGAATCATTACAATTACAATCCTTCGTTGCATTATAATCTTAAAAATTACATAACCAAATATAAAAATATAATATATCAGAACATGCATTCGCATTTGCATCCGTTCAATATAAACATTGAATCAGATTGATTAGAGGTAATTAAGTAACCATTGAAACATCACATCACAATTCAATATACATACAATATGCACAATCTATATGCAATGCTACCTTGCTGTTTTAGGATCACTCTACCTGTCCTCCCTCCACAGCTGCTTGCGTTAAGGCACAATGAGATTTGGAGAGGGAACAGGCCACGCGCAACTCCACGGCTCTCACTTCCAAGCCTAAATCAGGAAGTGCACACCTACACATTCATTTTTTTTCATCAGCACAAGTTGGGCAGTGGTGCACACAACAAGCACTCATGCAGGCAAACCCTAGCGCATACACACCAAGATGATGAAGTCACAAGAGCTCACTAACCTTGAATCTTGAGCATGGATCATCAATGCTCCTTAAAAAGGCACTGAATAGATCCTCAACTAATCATCCCAGGCACTGTCAGCTGCACCCTCACTTGTGATGACTGAAGGGGCTATCATGAACCTATACTTATCCTCAATGTTTATACATGTGGATCCCATCACCTTGGACAGAGCATTCCTAGCTTCCTTTTGTGAAGCAGCTGCTTCTCTTTCCTTCCTTCTTGCAGCCTAAAGGTCAAACAGTACAAAGTTCAGTAAAAATATAAGAAATATTAAAGATTTCAAAGTGAAGAGTCCTTCAAGCTAGAATTACTGCTTCATAGCAATCTCATTGCACTGCCAGGTTCGCACTGAGAAAGGTGTGGAGCAGAAAATGTGGGGTGAAAAAAGTACAACTAATCCACATATATTATGTTAAAAGAAATTATTAATGCATACTAGAAAGAAAATTAATACCTTGCCAGTTGCAAAAGCAACTGTGTTCCCCGATTCGACATCTGCTATTGCTTTCTTTATTTGTGCCACAAGGAACTACAGTAAGAAGGCACAGCAGTCAAGAATTGAAGAGCTGGCAAATACACGAATAGAAGGGAGCATTAGCAATAAGTAGACAGATAGGGTGAAGGCGGTACCAGATCTCGATCAGTGTAAAATGAAGTAGCTTGGCCAGTTGACCCTGCACGGCCTGTCCTTCCAATACGATGCACATAATCTTCCATTGTCTATAATTGAGGCAGCCATAACTGAAGATTCAGGTTTGCTACTTCAGAAGGAAATTAATAGCAACTGAAAATGGCCAGGCTAATTTGATGCTAAGAACATGCAGCACAAAGACTTCATGACCATAAGCTGGGATAGAGGCCATGATGTACCTTAAGGCATGGTTCTGGTTAGCCTCAACACAAGCTGAGATTTACATTGCAGGATGATTCTATAATCAAGATCACTACCGATGATATTGTGAACTGCTAGAATTGCAGGCAATCCACAAACCAAGTAGAATGTCCATTTTTTTTGCAACAGAATAATGAATTAAATACTTCCAAACTGTCATTGCAGTCATCTAACATTATATAACCAAAAAAATTTCCGCTGAAAATACCTTTGGGAGATCCAGATTAATCACATGAGCAACTCCAGTTACATCCAATCCACGAGATGCAACATCAGTGGCAACCTGCACATGGAGATCACTATAAGCAACATAGACAATGTCAAATTTGTAAAAGATGAAATTAAAGGAAGAAAACAGAAGATGGAAGTAAACAAGAAGTATAACATAAATCTACTGTACACAAGGAAAGAACTTTTTCTTTCTTCTAGGGAAAAATGGTAAATTATATTTAAAGGTACCAGAGGGTCCTAAATCGCAGAGAGTAAACTATGATAAATATGCATGCATGTGCCACAGTGTAAGCACAACAAATAGAGGGGGATGGGGAGAGAGGGGGGGTGACAAAAGGAAGAGGGAATATGAATCAGAGCATTAAATTCAATTCATTGGATAACTACAAGAAAGAACATAAGACAACTTGAATAAATCACATTTTAGGAACGTCTCAGACTGTGTTATCTAAAACAAGTAATAATATTGATCATGAACATTAAGCACTCAAGATGCTTAAGTGATATAAATCAGAATACCAAAATATTTGTAGATCCACTCCTAAAATCATGCAAAGCAGCTTCTCTTTCACTCTGACTGCGGCCTCCATGAAGAGCAACTGCCTGTAAACCTTGGGCTACCAAAGCTTCAGCAACTTCATTGCACATTGTCTACATTCAAACCATATTCAAGTATTACAACTTTACATAAGAAACTTACAAGAATGAAGCATAAATAAGAACCGAAAAAACATGGCTTAAAGTACATGAAAACATATAGTATGAGGCATACCTTCCTCTCCACAAACACAATAGTCAATGGAAAGGATTGGTTGGATTTCTCAGCCTGAGATGTGTCCTCCACAAGCAGAGCTAGAAGGCAATCAATCTACACCACATTAAATGCTTTTACAACACTATACCAATTTGATCAATCAAAGGACCACACAAACTTGAAACAAGAGATGTTAACTTAAAAAAAAAAGTTATTAAGAATATAATCATCCAAGTTATATATTTGATAGTAAAATTATATGATCACATGGCATGGATATGCTCCAAAATTTCCTTAGTTACAAGTCTGTGAGTAACAGTATCTTTCATCTTCATGATCAAATTTAACACTGTTCTCTCTGTTTTGACCAATAATTTGCTTCAGTTAAACCATTGTGGCAATCAGAAAACCAAAGGTTCCTCTATATACTTGGTCCACGTAAAACAATAAATACAAAGCCAATCTTCAACTCTGTAGGTGAAACAAAATATTTTGTACTGATGCGTCAAGAGAAGCATACCTTCTCACTTGCAGAAACCTTTGTCAGAATTTGAGACACATTTGCAGTAGGGCTACTCACTTTTCCTACCTTGACTTGAACAGGGCTAATTAAGTACTCCTGAAATTGAATGAAACAATGTAATCTTTACATGAACTTCTTTGTGGCAGAATAAATTAACTGATATAATCTTACATACTCAACCTTATACTGACAAGTAGGAAAATATCTCAAGATTTGCAACTCAATAATAGTAGTACTTGCAAGCAAAACCAACCAGATCTAGGGGGGGATATAGTTGTCTTCTTTTCAAAAATGTACTAGTAAAAGCAAAGACCGGGTTTGAATGCTGGATTTTGGAAAGCCATCATTGCACTCATCCAGGTAACAGAGTGATTAGAAAACCAGACATGCAGACCACTTAGGTAAAGCAACCATGAGACACCATGCCAAATATGACGGTAAATATTAGGAAAATAGGATTCGAAGAGCAAAAAGACCATATTGACCTAGATATCTAGCATCACAAGAATGCAATTTAAAAATGTACTTTAAAGTGTGATTTTCATGCAACAATTCAAATTTTGGGATAATATTTTGAATATTGTACTGCAACATTTGTTGATATGGAAATAATAAACCATTATCTGAAGATGCCCAAGTTTGAAGTTTCCAAAATAATATTTCCATGGACTTGCAAATATATATAACAGGAAGGAGGATTAATGTATTTCTTAATACCAAAGCAAATAATCCAGAAGAGAAGGCTTCATAAATGAATCAAACTAGTATGAAAGAACCTTGGATAATCAAAATATGAATTTGAAAGAAAAGGCTATTGATTTGCAGGCACTGAAATTTAAAAAAGGAAAAAGGAACAATAGATGTTCTCCTCCATGGACCAGGATTCCATTCAAATGATAGCAGTTAAAGAAAACAAAGCATGATCAATATCCTCTAAATTGTTCCCAGTTTCCTCTTCTTGCAAGAATCACATCATACTTTTTAAAGGTAGACACAAATGGAAAGGAGCAGGAGATCTAACCTGTGCAAGTGTTTCAATTTCCACAGGCATAGTTGCACTGAACAGCAAAGTTTGATGCTTCTCTGGAAGGTTGTGCATAACCTGAAAGAATATGGAAGCGGTTAATACATCTTGTTGAAGATTACTGCAATTCTTGCAAGTGCATAAACATTAGTCATATCAAGCACTAGTCAATCTGCAGTTGAAGAATCCGCTTAAATGACAATGACGCAGTGAAAGAATAAAATACATCAAGCAAAATGAACTAAGAAATCCAACCACTCCTATGCATTTGCATCATGTGCTCTATGAAAGGTAAACTCAGATATCTCCCTTCAATGCTTCGTACTGATCAATGAGTTTGTTATGATTCTGGAAACCTTGACGTTTCTTACTTGTTTAGCTATCAAGCAAAATGAACTATGAAATCCAACCACTCCTATGCGTTTGCATCATGTACCTCTCTAATCTGTGGTTCAAAGCCCATGTCAAGCATTCTATCAGCTTCATCCAGAACGATAAATGAAATTCTGGAAAGGGAAGTGTTTCCTTGTTGTAAATGATCAATGAATCTTCCAGGAGTAGCAACAATTACATCCACTCCCGCTCGTAGCTCTGATCCCTGTCACAGGATGCAGCATCAAAAACAAAACAAATAAATATTAGTAAAATTAATGAAAATCATATATCACCATAATAATACAAGAAAACAGGGCAGCAAGAGACATTCTCACTTACTGGCAAAGAAAATAAAAGGGTGTATAAGAGTCCAGACATGCATTGCTAAGAATTCAATTCTCACAAAGATACAGAATTTCAATTAAATTCCAAAGACGTGACAATTTTGTTTTTATTCTACCTAACCACATACAGACAATTCTAAGTGCAACGTCACATATATAAGAATCCATACTTTGTTTTCTTCTAGAAACTACAATCAAACATTGGAAAGCCAAAAAATCACAGCATTACTTACCTGGTCAGCAGACTTTGTTCCACCCACCACGATGGCAGTTCTGAAGGACTCAAGAGATCTACTAAAACATTTAACCTGAAAGATATGACAAAGTAACTCAAGGTTGGTGCTAGACAAGTATGTCAATGATCCACAGCCCCAAAACAAATAAATTAAGTGGTCCAATAAAACATGCCAGGAAAAGTAGAAACGCTATATAAACTTACTAGTTGCTACAACTACAAATCTAAGTATGGACAGGAACCTCAGGAAAATAAGTTCCATCACAAATAAAGTCAATAATAGTCCCAACTCAAAAAAAATAACCAAATGCAAAAGGAGTTTTCAAAGACAGTTCCACACATTGATGATACTACACAATATATATAAACAAAACATGATCAGAATGACAGATGTAATCCATGAGTATATCATTGCTCTCTACATCTAAGGACCAGATATCACACCTCCTTTTCAATTTGCTGAGCAAGTTCTCTGGTAGGAGCCAACACCATCGCCAATGGTCCATCACCACGCTGAACAGGAGGTTGAGCCAAGCAATGCTGCCAGATCAACACAAAAAAATAAAAAACCCAATCCAAAACAGCAAAATAAATACAATACCATAGAACATATCTTCTTATAAAACGACTTCTAACATCGATCACCTGTATCATAGGAATGGTAAATGCTGCAGTTTTTCCACTACCAGTTTCAGCACAACCCAACAAATCCCTTCCACTAAGCGCAACTGTCATTGCCTGAGCCTGAATCAAAGTCGGTCGCGTATACTCATGATGCGCAATATCCTTCATGATACTTTGATGCAAACACTGACAAATATTCACCAGATAAACAAATAAAATATTACTAAATATAGCAATTTCAAAAAAAAATTATTAAATTTCTTTTAAAAAAAAAAGTGAATTTACCATATCTTCAAATGATTCAATAGGCGCGGGTGCAGGAGGTGAACCCGAAGCAACACTGACATTTATTTTGAGCTGAGAACGAATTTCTTCAATCTGCATTTATTATAAAAAAATTTAATCACTGCTAAAACTAATTTTAATTAATAATTTCAATTTTTTTTCTTTTTTTGTGAGAGCAGATTACTGATAAATAAAGCAATTTAGTACAATAATCACTTAAAATACAAAAATCGGAAAAAGATTGGAAAACTTGAAAAGGAAGTGAACCTGATCTGGAGTGAAGCGAAGGACGCGGTCGGAGGGCGTCCACTGAGGAAAAACAGGTTGAGGAACTGAGATGGTTCGCGCGACGGAGGCGGAGGTCCGTAAGTAGAGAGAGTTGAATGTGGAGAAAGAAGAAGGGGCGGAGGAGGTGGAATTTGAAGAGGAATGAGAGAGATTAGTGTCTGTTAAAGGCGGTGACTGAGTTCTGCGAGTAGTAACGGTAGTGGTTGAGCTTGAGTTTCTCAGGTGAGGAGGGATATACGACATCGTTTTTTAGGAGTGAAGGGAGAGTGTATCAGCGAAGTAGAAGGGTAGAAGAAAGAGAGAGAAATGGCTTTGAAGGTTTTTTTTTTTTTTTCGTTTTTAACCGTTCTAACTTCTAACACTGTTTGGTAAAAGCAATAGGAAAATAAAAAATATATATATGTGGTTACTGTAAAGTAATTAGAAGCATAGTTATTCTTTAAGTATATTTTCAAGATAAAAACATAATGAGAAAAACACTGATAAAAATATTCATAAGAATATTTTTATCTAGATTTTTTTATAGTTATATTTCTTTGTTTTTTTAAAGTAAATTTGGAAAATATTAATAATTACTATTTAACCACCATAAAATTACTCAAAAAAAAATATAAATTAAAAAATTATATGAAAAATAGAAAAATAACTGCATTTTTAAATATTGCTTTGGTACGCAACAGTTACTAGAAATAATAGTTATTTTATCGGAAGTCATGTATACAAAAATCAACTTAAAATTTTATAAAAAGTTAATAATTAAGAGATAAGATTGATAATTCAAATGATAAAAAAAAAAAAGAATAAATTGATGTGACGAAAGAGGAAAAATAGAGAAAGAAGGAATGGATTATTGAAAACACATCATAACTTTATTTTTTTGATATTTTGTACCATTAAAAATATCTCAATTAAATAATTTTAATCATATCTTAAAATATCATTAAATTAATCCAAACAAAATCTATAAACTATTTTAACCTTAAATTAATCCTAAATAAAACCCTTAATTAATTACATAGTTTTTCAATGTATAATTAGAATTATCTAGTCAAAATTTTTCTGATAATACCGAATATATTAGAAACAAAACCCTAACAAGCTTTCATTGACTTATTCTTTTTTTATTTTATTTTTCTTCTCTCATTTCTCTTTCTTATGATATTAGCTTATCTTTTTTTTTCTTAACTATTAAATTTTGAATCTCATCTCTTGATCATTCACTCTTCATAAAATTATAGATTAATTTTTATACATATTAATTAATTTGAATGAGATATACATTTTGACTTCGGACTAAAAAACCACTATATAAATCAATATTCATGAATTTCTAAATATTTTTTAACTTGTGTTATTTTTCTAAAACTTTTCCTAAAATATATTGTTTTTCACAAAAATTCATTTTTTTGTATGAAGTAAATTATTTATTTAGTCCTTGTTTTCTAAGTAAAGTCATCAATTAATATCGCATCCCCTTGTTTTTAAATATGCTTATAACTTAATCCCTTTCTTAAATTTTTGTTAACAAAGTGTTCAACTATAATCATTTTTTTCTTTTCTAAATACGCTGGAATTATAAATTAAATAGTGTTTGATAGCTATTACACAGAATAAAAAAAAGATAGGAATAGTAAAACAAAAAATGTGTTTAATTAAAAAAGATAAAGACATAAACTAAATAGTTTTTAAAAATAATTTTAAAGTAAATTTATTTATTTTCAAAAATATATATTTAATTAAAAATATTCAAGTCTGTACTTTTAAGTTCTAATTTCTTTCTCATCCTTTCATCACATCGCACAAATCTTATAGTAACTTATACCTTGCTATTTATAATTCATTCTAATGTCTTGTTTGTTTTCAGAAATTTATTTTCCTGAAAACTATTTTCCTCTTTTTTTCATATTTGGCAAATATAAGGAAAATTAGTCAAAGAAATCTAAATTCCGGTCAAAGAAAAATAATATATTTTATATCAGGAAAGTGTTTTCCTTTCTTTATTCTAAGAAAAACACTTTCTTTTCCTTTGTTTACAAAATGTGTACCGTCATCAAGTGATTATAGGGATTGGAGGAATTGGTGGATAAGACGAACAGAACTAAGAAAAAAAAGATTCTTCTTCTTAATCACAATAGAGAAGAAGAGGAGGTATGGTTTCGCTATCGCCATCACATACTCCGTGATCAACTGATAACTCAGCAAAAGATCTGTGATCTGGGGACTTCAATTTCAATTCCAACAATAAACATGATAAAGAAAAGCGTGTCATTGTGCAGGTCATTGTGCGTTGCAGGTCAATCTATCTTTTTTTATAAATTGGGTTCTTTTTTAATTAATTTTCAGCTGAGGGATGATGTTTTTGTAGGTCACTAAATGAGGATGAGTTGAGGGTTCACACTCCAGTGGTGATTTCATGTAATGAGGGTAGAAGGGAAGTGTCAACTCTTCAGAATATTGCTAACAAACAGATGAATATAACTTTCCTTTTTGACAAGGTTTTTGTCTTGTTCACTTTTTTGTTTTTGTTTTTGCTTAAAATAGTGAATTAGATGTGAACGTTTATGACTTTTGATGATTTCTTTGTTTTTTTAAGGGGGTGAGTAGCTCAGCATCCAAACATAAGGACTTGTATAAATCATTTTATTTTAATTACAAGACATTTTTGTTTCTAAATTAAATTTAATTGGTTCTCAGTGATGAAAAATTAAAATTAAAATAGTTGTTAATCTAATGTGATAGTTTATCCTCTACACAATACTTATGAAAAAAAAGGGACAAATAATCACCTATCAATTACATATTAAAAAATCATATTAGAATATTAAAGGGATATTATAGAGATAATTGCCTATACCCGTAAAAAAAAACAATCTTTATCAAAAAACCCATCAAAATATTTTTATATTTATTTATCTTTTAAAAAAATCTTCATATCAAAAAACCCAAATATCTAACTCTTACTTAATACCATAAGTTAATTTGGCTTTCTTTATATGAAAACAAAGATATTTATAAAATAAGCTATATAAGAATACAGGATATAATAAAAAAATTCATCATTATACTTTTAAGATTTTATTCTTTTATTGTAAGTAATTAAATATTTATATTTAATATTTTTTATATATTAGATAAATTTGAAAAAAAAATTAAATTCATTAATAAATTATTTTTCAGTTTATTTTCCATAACATAACCAAGTATTAGAAAATATTTTTCAATTCATTTTTTATTATACTACCAAACATTAAAAAATATTTTTCTATAATTCAATTTCTAAAATAAAACTAATTTCATACAAAGAAACAGGGCTAAACCATAACTTCATCTTTTATTATATTAAAAACATCTGCAGATTCTCTTCCAAAAACACAACTCATCACCGCTTTGCCTATAAAAACAGCTTCTATCCTCCCTTACCAGTTGCAGAAGAAGACAATCTTATATACTTACTTGGCTTTAATAAATAGTTGTGATTTATTCCTCGACACCAATTAAGTATTGATCCCATCATATCATAACTCCTGTAACCTCCCCGTTTCTGCCTTCAAAACCCTGACGAAAACAGCCTCCTGGGAAGGCAACAGTACTAGACATCCATTAACTACACACAGAAACGCCACTGTCAGCCACCAAGGTCCCATCATCCACCCAAAGACGAAGCCACATACTCTCCATTTCATTTCTTTTTCATCTTAAAAGGCCAAGCTGATCACGCGCCATCTAATTTTCTTGAACATTGGAGACCCCCTTCTTCCAGCAACCAAAGCTCCCTCATTTGGTCTCCCTTTTTTTTTTTCTGTCCCGAAAAAACCCACACGAACACAAGCTCTTCTTTTCTGGTGATAGCCCCTCCAAAAAATAAAATAACTGACAGCCTTCTATGTCATTTCCCAGCAGCATCCTCCAACTGTCACCTCCTAACTCCAGTCATTTTCTCCTTCAAATCCATGATAGTAACAGCAGCTCTTCAACCCGAGAACCCACACGGAGACCACCACATCACTTTCTCCATCACGTGAAGCACCACTGATACCAGCAACGACAGCACCAACCGACATCAATCAGCAAGGGCTACACATCACTTCTCAGCCCTGCGCCCACTGCCTGACTCCAGTAGCTTCCAATATTGCCATCATCTTCAACTGCAAGCTCATCAGCCAACCATCCACCATTGCCTCTCCTTGACAAAACCAAAGCAGACCAACTGTTTCCTCTGTATCTTCCACCGTCAGAGAAGCAGCCACTCCAGCAAACTCTCTTCACATGACAGCATCGTGAGCCTCCATCCGATTGTCCAAGGTTTCTTCTCCATCCAGAAACAGCGATTTTTCTCTACAGATCATCACAGCCACTTAGCAATTGGAAGAACCTCCAGCAGCAGCAGCAGCAGCAGCCAACCTCTCTGAACCAGCACCGTGAGCAGCAACCTTCAAGATCAGCAGCAGTGCAGCGTCCTCCTTCAGCAGCAGCAGTGCAGCTTCTTCCAGTAGCAGAGGTCTAGCAATAACAGCTACTGTCTTCCTCCATAGCACCGTGACCCAACTGGAACATCCACCGGCAACAGAGAGCAGCAGAATCTTCAGCAACCGCGGTAGATGACACCAACTCCAGCAGCAGCCGTGAGCAACAACAAATCAGTGTAGCAGAGTTCCTAGGGTTCCCATTTTTATTTTTTTTTCACTTGAAGGTCCATTTCTTAAAATCATACAACATGTCTTCTTTTGATTTTTTTATGATTTGTTGTTTTTTTGGATGCATGGTTTCTGGGCATAAGTCATAACAAACTCTTTAGATCAATGTTTTGATCTTCCTAAATAAAAGAGATAGAGGGAACTTGTTTTTTTCGTTAGTGGACTAGGCCTTCAAGTACTTTTAGTCTCTAAAAAGACTTGGGTTGCTTGTGTCAAGCCCGGCCCACTTATTTTGATCATAAAAAAGACCCATATATTTTTCTTAGTTTGTGTTGGTTTTCGGCCATGTTAAGGCACTCAGCCCGCTTGGCTGCGCTAAGCTTATGAACGGCCTTACGACCATGTTTGGCTTGAATAAAACCATGTCAAAGAAGAAATGCATTTTTTTGGGTTTTTAAGGTTTGCTAAAGAAAGCATTATTTTTTTATTATTATTAATGTAGGTGTCCGAGCCATCTTACGCTCATCTCGACTACTCCAACGAGCCGAAAAATTAACAATCATGTAAGCCTCAAGTGATCATAAGAGAACTCGAACTCGTGATCACTGGGAAGAAAATATAAGATCTGACCAATTGAGCTACCCCTCGGGGTTAAGCATTATTATTATTATGTCAAAGAAGAAATGCATTGGGTTTTTAAGGTTTGCCGAATAAAGCCTTATTATTTTTATTATTATAATTATTATTTAAGGACCATTTTGCATTTGTATTTTTAGCAATCTTTTTCTACCCTTATATATTTAATATCTAGAATTGTGACCTATAAACAATGTACTTTTTTGGTATTAAATGAATTGGTACTCTTTCATAAAAATAACAACAAATAAAATCTTTCTTTCAAAATTACAATTTTTATTTTAATTTGCAACATAATCAAGTCTCTCAAAAATAAATTATATTTGCATATTTTAGCATATAAAAATATCACAAAAATAGTTTTTTATTTTTTTATTTTTACATGTATTTTTGGATTTAGTAACCAGTATATTAAAGTCATAAGATCTTGGCTTACATTTTAAGAATACCAAAAATCTTATTTTATTTGTCCAAATATCTTGTTTAAGATGTATTCCCGATATTAAAAAAAAATACAAAAATATATTTGGACTTTAGAATGACTAGGTTTTAACTAGATAAGATAATAATATCCTTACTGAGAATGAGTTTTCTTAACCTTAAACAGACCAACGACTAGAAAACACGACAATACCTTGGTTTATACCAGACAAATAAACAATATAGTTTACCTTAGGTAAGGTGTATTAGGGGTGATACGTCCTCTTTATACACAACCAGTTCTCTTCTCCAGACTCTAAGACCAATTAGGGTTCTTGGTTACCAAAATATTAGGTGGCGACTCCATCTTTTTTTTTTTTTTATAAGAAATAAGAATTTCAAGTTCTTTCCCCGTCACTAGAGAGATCTTGACCCAGGAGGACGATTACTGCAAAACTGCACACATGCGACATCAATATTATATTTTTTTTTTATTAGGTTGTTCCACTTTTATGACATGGGTTGCGGATTAACCCAGTTGATTCAAGGTTTTTTTTCTTAATTAACTTTTTTCTCTAATTTCATCTTTTAATATTGGGTTAATTGAGAATTAAGTTTCATAAATTGTTTTGATTTGTTTTTTATTAGGTTATCCTTGCCTCATGATCCGGGAATAGTGTTTAGCGAGTTGACTCGGGTTGTTTTCGTGTCCTTGTTTTAATTCAAATTTTTTCCTAATTTCACTATTTAACATTAAATCAATTCGGAATTGAGTTTCATAATTTATTTTGATTTGCTTTCTATGGGGCAATCCAAGACCCATGATTAGGGTTGCGAGTTTCGCAAATTAATCCAAGTTAAATTAGGTCATTTTTTTTTCAATGAGGTTATTTAGGTCTCATGATCCAGATCACTGGTCCTTCAACATTGAATTTATTTTTTTATTGGATTGTCTCAATCTTATGACTTGGATTGCAGATTTGGTAAGGAAACCCGGCTGACTCAAATTTTTTTTCTTAATCTTTCCCCAATTTCAACATTTAATATTGGGTTAATTGAGAATTGAGATTCATGATTTGTTTTGGTTTTCTTTATTAGGTTATCACTGCCTCATAACCTTGAAATAATGCTTCGAAAGTTAACTCAAGTCATTTTTTGTATCATTAAAATTATTTTTTTCAAATTTCATCAATCAACATTAGGTGGTTGGGAATGGAGCTTTATAATTTGTTTTGACTTGTTTTTTATGAGGTCATATGAGTCTCATGACCAGGGTTATGGATTTGAAAAGTTAACCCAAGTTAAATTGGGTTGTTTTTTTTTTCTATGACGTAATCTCAGACTCATGACCCGTGTCACAAGCCTTCAACATAGGACTTGAAAGTTACATGTTAAAGATTAAGTTGTAAGTTTTTTTTTTTATTATAATGATCATTTATGCATACAAAAGTTTAGGTTGTTTTGAAACCATCAATAAATTCAACGAAACCTTTTTGAACTTTTAAAAAGTCATGGTCTTTCCTTACAACCCTAACTTTCATGCATACCTTCATAGAAAATAAAAGGTAGAAATTAATAGAGTTTTTTGTTTTTTTGACTCATCACTAAATTTGACTACCTCATTCAAAAATTATTTCTGAACAAATCCTTTGAAAAAACCCAAAACAAAATGTATATCCATTCGACAATCACATATATTTTTTTAAACACTCCTTCACATTATTCTAAGATATTGATTGTCGCACCCGACATCGCGGCGGCCCATAAATAATTCTCTTGAAATACAGAAAAAGAACAGATTTCTTGCATCTGGTTCTTTTAAGGGAAAACATCTTGTTTTAGGAGTTGCCACCTAGTATTATGGTCACTAGGAACCCTAACTGGTCAACAGAGATTCTATGGTTCGGGACTGGTTACGTAAAAGGAAAGATATTATCACTCCTTAAACATTCTGCCTAAGGCAAACTGCATTGTTGTTTTTGTCTTAAATTGCTAAATCTTTATTGGTTTATGTTCTGATGATTTACCCACAATATTCCTGACTCAGGCGTCAGTGAATATTCAACTACGGATAATTCCAACTCTAGTGTTGGTAACTATTGCGTAGCTATAAAATAAATTTAGATTAATATTTTTTTATTCCTGACTCTAACGCTAGTGAATAAACAAATAAACTAAATTACGCATTCACATATTTTTCTATTTTTTATGTAGTTAAATAAAAAAACAAAGAAAATAATTAAATCAGTGTTTTTATTCCTGACTCTGGCGTCAATAAATAAAAAAATAAAAAAAAATTTATTTTTCATACATGCACATATATTGTTTTTGCTAAATAAAAAAAATATAACGAATAAAAATAATATAAATTTAAACCAGTATTTTATTCCGGACTCTGGTGTTGGTGAATAAACCAGTAAATTCATATTATTTTTATTCATGCATACACATATTTTTCTATTTTTCTATTTTTTCTATTTTTTCTATTTTTTTATTATTTTTTATTTTTTTATTTTTTCTATTTTTCTATTTTTTTTCTATTTTTCTATTTTTTTTATTTTTTATGTTTTGGAGCTGGGCTGGGCTAGGCTAGACTCGGCTGGGTCACATGAGGCACGCGTGATCCAAATCACGCGTTCCGGGTCTTTAGTTTTAAATCAAGACAGGTGGCGAAGATGAATTAATGCAACGCGGGGGAAAAAACAGAGCAGAAGACTTACCTGGTTCATTTGCATAGAGCTTGCGTGAGATTGCTGAGGGTGATGTTTCTGCTTCGAGTTTTCTCTTATTTCTTTCTGCTTGTGTTCCCTGTTATATTTCTTTCCTGTGTCTTTATTTTGGCTTGTTTTTTTTCATCTTTATGCTATGTTTTCAGAACACCGTCTTTATCTCTCTCGGCCGGTTTTCTCTATCGTTTTTCTTAAGTCAGAACTGGTGAGGGAAGCCTATTTCTGGTATGGGAGTTCTGGAAATGAACCTAAAAATTGTGTGCTTTGCTTGTGTTTCTCTTCTTTTCGGTTTCTTTCGTCCCTCTCTCCCTAACCAACCTCCTCCTCTTCAGTGATGCTCGGTTTATATAGGGCTCGGCGAGTTGATAACGGGCGGTAGGCTAACGGTCGGCCACTATTAAGGCGCCCATAACTGAAGCTAACGGACGACGATTATTGATGCAACGTTCGGCTTCCTTTACTGTAGAAAATGGTCACCGGCTAAAAGGTGAAGAAGATGAACAATGTCTTCAAAACGACGTCGTTCGGCCATTTTACATTTTGATCCATACGGTTTTGAACGTTTTCTAATTAAGCCCCTGGTTTGAACTATAATTAGCCCCCTACATTTGCGCGCCTTTTTCAATATAGTCCTTGGATATTACTTTCGCAATTTGGACCCCAAACGTTAATATTTCTTCAATTAAGTCCCCGATTTCATTAATTTAAGTAAATCCAAAGCTCAAATAAGTCTAAAACTTATCAATTCTCTAATTAAGCGCCAGATTGGATTAATTAAATTAATTTCCAAGCTTAATTAAGTCTCAAAACTTATCAATTCTCCAATTAAACCCTTGATTGGATGAATTAAATTAATTTCAAGCTTAATTAAGTCTCAAAACTTATCAATTCTCCAATTAAACCCTTGATTGGATGAATTAATTCCAAGTTTAATTAAGTCTCAAAACTTATCAATCATGTTGCCCTTAACCCAAATTTTAATTCATTCTTCATTTATTTCATTTTTATTTTTTCATCATTGTTATATATATATTTTTTCATCATTTTTTCTTTTTATCATAAAATTAAAATAAAAGAGTCAAAAATTAGGTTATAACATTGATGATGTTTTAAAATTCAATATACTCAAGAATGATATTATTTGGTGTTTGTATAGTGGTTAATCAAATGTTTATGTCAATATTTACATCTCCTTAGTACAAGCATAAAATCAATGGTAGATGTCCTAGTACCTGCAAATTAGTCTCTATAAGCGGGATTTAGAGACTCTTCAATGATAAAATCAACAACTTTAAATGGAAATGGTAATAAGTAAAAGAAAAAGCTTTAAATTCCAAGAACAAATGTGTTTGTTCTTGTTTTTGTATGACTAATGCTTTAAGGGTTGAGATATATAACTTTGGAGAGTTAGAAAAGGTGAACATTTTACCTAGCCGGTTAAGAAAGTATTTATACTCCATGAACCTTGTTGTTTTGGTGGAAATATAGTAGGACATTGGAAGACCTTTCATACACTTACATGTGTAGGGAGATGATTATTTATAACATGAATAGATCATGTCAATAATCTTAAGATAGGACCATATGGTCTTAACATAGGTCTCTAAGATCAATTGGGTCTGGTGCATAGCCAAACCTAGAAGAGATGTATTTAGCAATTTGTCAAACTTACAATGTCCTTGGCTCAGCCCACGGCTGAACCTAAACATATTAGATTTGACGACTTGCTAGACTCATGATGCATTATGCTCATCTCATGGCTGAGCCCAAGTATCCTAAGTTTGATATTTTGGCAAACTCATTGTTCATTAGGCTTTGCTCATGGCAGAATCCAAGTATGTCAAATCCATGTTTGATTAGGTTATCATCCTATTATGGGTTTGGACTCTTTTAAAATATAAAAATATCCAGGTAAAAAATATTGACTCATAAGATGTTAAAAGAATAAAACAGTAAATTTTCTTTAATGGTGGCTCCTTTTTTGCTTATTCGATTTTTATATAATAGTACTCCTTTGAGATGTTTAAAAATATATGAAAAACCATGTTAAATTCCATATAAATCAAGGGATTATAAACTACTATAAAAATTTTGGGCTTGCAATAATTCTTTTAACATTTTATATATATGGACACATATACACACATGATATAAAACTTTTAAGTAGAGACTTTAAAGTTCCAGTAAGCTTACAAATATTTCATTTGTCCAAAGTCTAAAGATTAAAAATTTTAAAAGTTTAAGATAAGATATTGATAACATACGTTATATACATAGTAATCAAGTAAGAACTTGTAAGAATATAGAACATATATATGTCGTAATCAACTTGAGTACCTTGAGTCATTCTTTTACTATTTGAACAACATGGAACACGTACCCAAGTCCATGAGAAGGTCTAAAATAGTAAGAGTTAGTGTTTATTTTGTAACATGTGTATGCTGTTTTTTAAAATCTTTTTTTATTAAAAAATATATTTGTTTATATTTTTTATTTTGATATCAACACATTAAAAATAATTAGAAAAACATTATTCATTTTTTTTAAAATAAAAAAATTAAAAAGTAAAAGCTAATAATATCAAACCGAAAATAATAAAATAATCCAATAAGTACAAGGAAAAAAACTTTGTGAAGTAGAGTCTTTTCATTTTTTTGTTATTAAGTGCTAGTCTTTTCTGAAATGAAGCTAGTGGAATCCATTATTAAACAATTGGATAAGGGTAGATTATTGCAAACTTAATGAGGTGATTATTGACTAATTACTCATGCTGAAAGAAAGGGTTTTAAATTCAAAGAATAAGAGTGTTTTTTTTTTTAATAACTAATGGTCCAAGTATCAAGATATATATAAGTTTAGAGAGTCGGACAAGGTGAACATTTTACTTGGATATTTTAGGGGGTATTTATACTCCATGAACTTTGTTGTTTTGGTGGACTAAAGGGACCAAAGAGTTATTTTTGCTTGATGACATTAATGAGAAACAAATATTCCTTACAAATAATTAATGAGCATTAATGAAATGAAAATATAATAGGCCATGGATCTCTCAAACCAATTAGGTCTGATGTTTAGCCAAACCCAGAGAAGATGTATTTAGCAATTTGTCAAACTCATAATGTTTTTGGCTCAGCCCACAGCCGAACCCAAGCATATTGGGTTTAATGACTTGTCAGACCCATGGTTTTTTGAGATCGTCTCATGATTGAGCCCAAGTATATGGAGTCTGATATTTTATTAGACCTATGGTTCTTTGGGCTTTACTCACGGTTGAATCTAAATATATCAAATACAAATATGATTAGCTTATAAAAATATGTTAGATCCATCTTTGATTAGCTTATCACCGTATTATGGGTTTGGACTCTTTCAAAATAGAAAAATATTTGAGTAAAAAAATTATTAACTCATAAGATATTAAAAGAGCAAAAGAGTAAATATTCTTTAATACAGGCTCCTTCTTCGCTTATTTGATTTTTATATAATATTACACGTTTGAGATTAAAAATGTATCAAAAACCATGTTAAATTCCATATAAATCCAGGAATTAAAAACTACTATAAAAATTCTAGGTTTTGAATAATTCTTTAGATGTTCAAAGTTCCAGTAAGCTTTTTGCAAACTTGAGCTGGAAGCATCGACAAATATTTCACTAGTCCACAATCTCAAAACTAAGAATTTTGATAGTTTAAGATAAGAGATTGATAACATACATCATAGATATAATAATCAAGCAAGAACTTTTAAGAATATAAAACATGTGTATGTCGTAATCAACTTGAGTACCTTGAGTCATTCTTTTACTATTTGAACAACATGGAACATGCACCCAAGTCTACGAGGAGGTCTAAAGTAGTCAGAGTTGGTGTTTGTTCTGTAATGTGTGTATATTGTTTTTAAAAATATTTTTTAATTAAAATATATTTGTTTAGATTTTTTATGTTTGATATCATACTTAAAAAAATATTATTCTACCATATTTAAAAAAAATTAAAAAATAAAAGTTAATACTGTCAAATCAAAAATAATAAAGTAATCCAACAAGTACAAGGGAAAAAACTTGGTGAGGTGGAGTCTTTCATTTTATTTTTTGATAATAAGTGCTTGTCATTTTTGAAATGATGCAAGTGGAATCCAATATTAATAAGCTATTGGACAAAGGTAAATTATTGTAAACCAGGTTTTTAAGAGTGTGGTTGTGATTGTTTTTTAAAGTGTTTTTTACTTGAAAATACATTAAAATAATATATATTTTTTATTTTTTTAAAATTATTTTTAATATCAGCGCATCAAAATAATCCGAAAACATCAAAAATTTATTAATTTAAAGCAAAATAAATAAAAAAATATTAAAAATTTTTAAAAATACTTTTAAAACAGACCTTAATAAACCCATACTAAATGTCTAGTTCATTGGAAGGACGAGAGAAGCAATTAATTTCCAGTAAGTAGCAATCAATCCTCTTCGAGAATGAGAAACAATGCCGGCTCCAGTTTCTGTGATTTTGAGGTTGGATCGTGACCACGTCTTTCATCATGATATTATTCTTAGCTTTGACAATTCTTTATTTTTAATTTTTCGTGGTGGAGTGCTTAATTCTAAAACATTTAGATCATTTATTAAAAAAAAAAGATCTATTATATCTCTATATGACTAAGAGTTATATAAATGTTTTAAAAATTATAATTATTGAATGAAGAATATAATTTTATCAATTAGGATGAAAGAATAAAATAAAGTATTAAGAATTATATATTATATATTATATATTATACAAGAATACAAGAGACTTTTCTCGAACATATTTATAATGGGATAAAACAAAAATGAGACAGTCACGGGAATAAACGAGCTCGTAGCTCCATCACCTGAGGCTCGAAGGTCATTTTAACAGCGCCGAGAAGATAAGAGATGACGTGATAGATGATGGCAAACTAGAGCCTTGAATTGCATAGTACGGATAATAATAATAATAATAATAATATAAAATAAACTAAAATCATTACGACTTGAATCTTCTTTAGTTTTAAAAAAGTTATTAAGCATCAAACACACAATCATTAAATTAAATTAAATTAAATTAAATTAAATTATATATTTATGTCCATGTTAGGTTGTCAGATTTATGCATAGATTACAATATTGGAAGACATGTAATAAATTCTTGGCATCGCGGGCATTGTTGGGTGTGTAGGGATGGGGATGCTATAAATGCAGATTTTTTCTACATAAGAATGACGTGGACAAACATAAGCATTTCAATTTCTACATGTAGAAATTGAAATGCTTATGTTTGTCCACGTCATTCAATTCAATATATATATATATATGGAGTGGAGTGGAGGGAGGGGGTAGCTCGAGCAATGGTGTGGTGGTAATGGCTTTGTTGGGGAGGTAGGTATGCAATTTGTCCACGTCCTTGTCCATGGTAGTAGGTGAGAATTGGAGCTGGTCTTGAGTCTCCACCACCAATCACCTTTTTGTCCAATTCAAAAGAGAAAGAGAAAGAGAAAGAGAAAGAGAAAGAGAGAGAATTCCAATTGCTTCTCTTTATTATATATATATTTTTTTAAGATTAACATGAATATTTGAATAGCTTACTTTTATCTCAATTAATTTTATAAATCTTGAAATTAATAATCATATAAGTTTCCTGTGGTTTTAAAATTAATGAGACTCGAACTGATGATTTTTAAAAAGCAAATTCAAGATCTGACCAGTTAAGTTACATCTCTTAAAATTCCGTTATTATAATTTTCTCAACTTCATTAATGAATGCAGTTGTAGACATTCACCAATTTCATTATTAGATTTTACAACTTCGTTGCCGAATTGAAGAAGGATCCAGTTATTAAAAGTTAAATACGATATTGTAACAAAAAATAATCAACATTCGATCGTGATGGTAATTAGTTAGAATAATTAACTTCAAGGATTATTGTTCGATCCGGCGATGAAGACAAAATATGTTCACCTCCACTCCAAGGATTATTGTTCGATCCGGCGATGAAGACAAAATATGTTCACCTCCTTGATCTTTTGATTTCAAATATCAAGAGAAATATTAAATTTCTATGATATTGGTACGATGTGCAAATTGATACAAAAAAAAAAAAATCTTTCATGTAAAAAAAACGAAAAACACGAGTTAGAAAAATGAGTTTTGGGGCCCATTTATAATTGCTGAGCACCACATTAATTTTCCACACAACAATAATATAAAAACTATGCTTTTGTCGTGATGTTGTGTCTGAATTCACCGTAATACTAAACAAGTTCTTAGACTAATAATCAACATAGAAGTAATGCATTTAATTAATGAAAAATATGTTTCATGTATGTAGTGCCCACTAAATAATTCAAATTGAAAGGAAAAAAAGTTACTTAATTACCCCTCCATCAAGCATGGAAACTATATATTAAGGAGATGAAAAGTATGCAATTTATATTTAGAAATGGCGAGAAGAAGAAGAAGAGATGAGGAAGAAAAATAAATGTTTAAGGGAAAGCGAAAGAAATCTTTTACTATTTAGGTTGGGGTAGATGGGCATGCAGGAGCTGAAACTGAGAAGGCCGCACATACGCCGTTCAAAGTAACGGTAAAGTCTAGTAGGCTTTTTCAAGGTTGACTTTTCTTTCTTTCCAGTTATTTCAATCGAGGGTTGATTTCTTCCAAATTTCGACTTTTTCCTCAAAACATGTTCAACATTTTCAGTTTGCACCTCCGCAAAACGTTGGTGACAAAGAGATTGCAATTGCCAACTTAGCAGTCCTTTGAACTAGGATGATATGCTTGTTCCTTAATTAATTTATTGAAACTAGTTAGATTTTGTAGCATTGAAAATAAATTAATTATTTTCTTAATTAATCGGTATTCCTCAATTTAATAATTTATTTTATTAAAAAAACCCATTTCGCCCGTTAACCTTTTTTTATTTACTCTATTCTTTTAATAAAACAAAATACAAAATGAAATGAAATGAAAAACGGGAAAGTATTTTTAAATGCTAAATGTATATATGCCCAATAAAAATGTAAGTTACCAAGTATATCTAAAATAATAAATTAAATAAATTAATTTAATCATAAACATTAACCCATTAATTGTATTGATATTAGCCATTTAAATTTTATACAGTACAATTAAAATTTAATTGGCTACATCAATAAAATTTATTAATTACAAAAACACCTATAATTAATTATAATTTGAGATCAATATTCTAACATGAGGGAGTATTGACGAAGTACTGATTAATGAATATTCTTGAAGTGTGTGTGTGTATATATGTGTAAAAAATAATATTGATTTGACAAAAAAATAAATTAAAAAGAAAAGTCAATGGAATAAGTGGAGATCATTTTGGATTCTTCAATGTGTTAGTAAATTTCTTTTTTATGTTTTAACTTAAATTAGAAATGTAATTTAACTGGCTAGATATTAAATTTATTTTTTAAAAATAATTAATTTGAATGCTATAAATTTTAGAATGATTAAAAATTTATATGAATATTAACTTTAAAATATTAAAAATTTAATTAAAATATATGTAAGTTAGCCGAGGAAATAGCGTCTTGAATTGAGATGAAGAGTCGCGCTTGTATGCGTATATATATAAGGAATTTGTGACATCATGTGCCTCACCTACTACCTCCACAACGATTAATGCTGTGTTGTCCTTGTCACTCTCCAGTCACACCTCAGAACTAACGCCGTTAACTCTGTTTCAGAAACCTAACTGGAAGCCACACGTCCACCTAACTTATGAACTATCTAGTCTATCTTCATCTCCAACCCCAAGTTGCTCTTTAATTCTTCTCTTGCTTATAAAACCCCCCCCCCACCCCCCCCCCCCTCACTCCCCACCAACAACCTAGTCTCTCCTCTTAATTATATTTTCTTCAATCTACCACTCCTTCTTCTCCCCAGAAATCTCTTTCAGTACTCCTTTGGATAAAGAAGATCATATTCCAGTATAATGGATCTCCTCCTCTTGGAGAAGACCCTTTTGGGTTCTTTCGTTGCCATTCTTGTTGCCATTCTAGTTTCACAACTACGTGGCAAACGTTTTAAACTCCCACCTGGTCCTTTACCGGTCCCCGTGTTTGGCAACTGGCTTCAAGTTGGTGATGATCTGAACCACCGTAACCTCACTGATTTGGCCAAGAAGTTTGGTGACATCCTCCTCCTCCGTATGGGCCAACGTAATCTTGTTGTCGTCTCCTCACCTGACCTAGCTAAAGAGGTTCTGCACACGCAAGGTGTTGAATTCGGGTCAAGAACAAGAAACGTAGTTTTTGATATTTTCACTGGGAAAGGTCAAGACATGGTTTTCACTGTCTATGGTGAACATTGGAGGAAGATGAGGAGAATCATGACAGTCCCTTTCTTTACGAACAAGGTTGTTCAACAATATAGGTATGGATGGGAAGAGGAAGCGGCTCAAGTTGTCGAGGATGTTAAGAAAAACCCCGAGGCTGCAACTCATGGGATTGTTTTGAGGAGGAGACTGCAACTGATGATGTATAACAACATGTATAGGATCATGTTTGATAGGAGATTTGAGAGCGAAGAGGATCCTTTGTTTAATAAGCTTAAGGCTTTGAATGGTGAGAGGAGCAGATTGGCTCAGAGTTTTGATTACAATTACGGTGATTTTATCCCCATTTTGAGACCTTTCTTGAGAGGTTACTTGAAGATCTGCAAGGAGGTTAAAGAGAGAAGGCTGCAACTCTTCAAGGACTACTTTGTTGAAGAGAGGAAGTGAGTTTCTCTCTTTCTTCGCTATTTAGATTCTTGATTAATGATCTCGAACAATCTCGTTAATTAGAACTACAATCCAATGGCCTATAAATTATTATTTTTTTCTGGTGCTATTTGTCATCATGCTCAGATCTACAATAGATTTTGATAGAGGGCCAGCAATCATTTATGTGTCAGTACTTGGCTGATAGTTTTCATCATCATCGACGTTTTGATCACTGTCCCATCCTTGAATAAATATATGCATTACCTGTTTAAGTTTTAACAACTGGGTTTGTACTTTATAGGTATAGTTTTAAATTGTTAAATTATACTATTGTTTAAAAAATAATTTTTTATTTTTTATTTTATTTTTTTCAACTGTGCTATTTTGTAAACAAAATCGATAAATATTCTTTGTCTTGGGGCAATAGGAAACTTGGAAGCACAAAGAGCATGAGCAATGAAGGCTTGAAATGTGCAATTGATCATATTTTGGATGCTCAAAAGAAAGGAGAGATCAATGAGGACAACGTTCTTTACATCGTGGAGAACATCAATGTTGCTGGTATGTGTTTCTATGATCCAAAGGGTGTGTCCTTTTAGAAAAATAACATAAATTAAAGGGCTGGCTCGTTAAAAATAACTCAATTCAGTAGATTGTGTTGTTCCAGCCTCCGTGATCGATCTACTATTATTCTTAACTTTTGTGGAAATAATTCTGTTTATAAAAAGTAGAGGAGATTTGGGTACATCAGTAATTTTAATAATACAATTAAAGATTAAAAACCTGTATATTTGAAAAGAATAATTGTAGAATGCGCGGTTAGGAACCTTGCAATTTACCGGGTTGTGCACTTCCAAACAACATAGCCCATTAAGAATGCCACCGAGGCTTGTGGCCAGCGGTCTTGGCAGGTTCCTGCATCTGCATCCTGGATTCTAGTTTTAATGTTCATGCTTGTTATTTCTGCAGTGTTTTTCCTGTTTATTAGGTTCGTAAGATATTTAATGAATTTAAAAATTAGTTACGGTGAATATAAGTTGGCTCGAATATTCTAAATTATAAAAAAACAAAAAAAAAATGTTATTTTTTTAAAAAAAATCTTCAACTGTGCTTTTTTGTTTTTTAGAAAATTGCTATTTTTCAAGAAAACCCTCTTCTTTTATCTATAGAAAACAAGTGATGTTGACGTACCTCGTCCTTTTTGAAGTTTGATTAGCTTTGAAACTCGTATAGGGTCCTTTTTGAAGTTTGATTCGCTTTGAAACTCGTATAGGTGCCTAGGTGGGGTTTGTTGTGTTTCCTTCACCTAACACTCAACACCAACCTTGAAAAGCCTTTCGGAATATTGCACAAATTCAAGCCTAACCCTTTTGAAAAACCTGCAACTTTTCCTTGACCAAGCAAGATACTTCGCGAACAAACTTTTCGAAGGCCTAGTTGAATTCTCACATTCTAAAGAATATATGGTGGTGGTAGGTTGATGGTATATGTCCGTCCACCCAACTTTGTTGGTGGGGATGTCAACACACACACACTCATAGCGACACACGAATTTTGTGTTTTGTGGCTCTGTAATTTTCTTTATTCGCAACACAATGAGACGCTCGAATTTAATAGGACGTAACTTGTACGAATTGATTGTTTTGTGGAACAGCAATTGAGACAACACTGTGGTCGATTGAGTGGGGAATTGCTGAGCTTGTGAACCATCCTGAAATCCAGAAGAAGTTGCGTGATGAGCTCGATACCGTGCTTGGACCGGGTCACCAAATCACCGAGCCTGACACCAACAAGCTGCCTTACCTTAATGCTGTCATCAAAGAGACTCTCCGGCTCAGGATGGCGATTCCTCTGCTTGTCCCACACATGAACCTCCATGATGCTAAGCTTGGAGGTTTTGACATCCCCGCCGAGAGCAAGATCCTGGTAAACGCATGGTGGCTTGCCAACAACCCTGCTAAGTGGAAAAACCCTGAGGAATTCAGGCCAGAGAGGTTCTTCGAAGAGGAGGCCAAGGTTGAGGCCAATGGCAATGATTTCAGGTACCTCCCCTTTGGAGTTGGGAGAAGGAGCTGCCCTGGAATTATTCTTGCATTACCAATTCTTGGTATTACTTTGGGACGTTTGGTACAGAATTTTGAGCTCTTGCCTCCTCCTGGACAGTCCAAGATTGACACCTCAGAGAAAGGTGGACAGTTCAGCTTGCACATTTTGAAGCACTCCACCATTGTTGCAAAGCCAAGGTCCTTTTAGTTTCATTTCTTACTTCCCTTTTGTTTTGTTTCGTGTATTGTTACTGTGAGTCTGGAGAAAAAAAAAAGGAATGATTTTGGATGTGGGATTCAGATGAAATTGGCTAATGATGATACAAAGGGAGCTGTGGCTGTAAATCTATGAACTCAAAAATTATATTTTCTAGACTTTGCAATAAGTTGATATTTAATTCTCAATTTATTAGACCCACCCGGGCAAGTTGATTCACCACCCAGGTGACTTGGAGTCGTAGCTGGATCTGTAAAAGGTAAACTTAGGGCTTGCAATTGACCGGTGAAACCGCGTGACCTGCCAGGTAAATTCATAATTCGGGTAGCCCAGCAAACCAGCAAGAAACCCTTTTTTTTTTTTTTTCAACTGATCATTCTTTTACAGAGAAAAAAAATCAATGAAGGCATAGCTAGGTATCATTCTCTGATTGGCTGATAAAGTAACAAAGAGAGAACATTTTCCTTATAAACAGGAAGAAAAATTAAATGAAGGCATAGCAAGGTAACTATTTTCAACAGCATGCTCAAGGACATTGCCACTATTTTTCCTAGGAAAGTGACAATTTAAAAGAGAGAGAAAAAGGACAAAAAAAGCTGACTATGCAATGGGGTAAATGGAGGTGTTCTTTTACTTATTCAATTACAAAAAAAGTATTTTATCGAGGTGGTCAGTTGTCGTGATAGGTTAGGACAGGTTGTTTTTTGTCATTTGTTTTGGATGGCGTGCTCTGAGGTACTACGTTGTTTGTTTTTAGTACGTGGTTGGTGGCATGTCATTCTCATGATTTGCCCAGTGGGGAGGGGCTGGTAGTTAAATGTTAGCCTTACTGCGATGTACCTGATTGTTTGATGGCTCGTAATTTTGGTTGATTTTGAACGAGGTTGCAGTGGTTTCATTGATGTTTCTCTTTGTTCTGGGATGGTATGGCTGTTCTGTTATTTCTTTTGAATTTTACTGGATTCAAAAGAAAAAAGAAGAATTTTGTGTTTGAGATTTCCTAGGCCGGGAGCCGGGATGAGGAAAAAAATTAAAAAACCAAAAAAATTAGAAAAAAATAACTGAAAAAATTAAACCATGAAAAAAACTTATTAAATCGATTAGAATTTTTCAAAAACCGTCCGGCTTGGTTCTGTTTTATAATTTTGAAATAGAAAAAACCAAACCAAACCAAAACCAGAAAAAACCGTACTAAACCGGAAAAACCCGAGCCAACCAAACCGAACGGTTTGAACAAGTTTTTTTTTCTAAAATAGCCGAACCCAAACCGGTCGGTTTGAACCGGTTTCGGTTCGGTTTTTTTAACCGATTTGGTGTTTTTTTATATAAAACCAAGCCGAACAAAAAATGATCGACCATGTTAGAGCCCTAGCTAGACTGCCGTTACTTGGGCCTGGAGCCTTGACCAGACCCTGGTTTCCTGGGCCTGACACCCAAGCCAGACTCAACACAGTTGGGTGTGGCACTACAACCACGCCCAATGCAGGCGGGTATTGATAGTATTAATATTATTATTTGTATTATAAATATTATTATTAATATAATAATTAATTAAATTGAAAAAAATATATTAAAATTAAAGAACAACCATAATTTTTATTTGAAGATATTAAAAACTTAGGTCACAAGTTTAATATTATTATTAATATTATTATATTCATTAATAGTATTAAATTTGAAAAAACATTATTATTATTGGAGAAAAAACTTAAATTTGATTTGAATGGTAAAAACAAATCAATTATTATTTGAAGAAATTAAAAATTATAAGAAGTTGAGTTAGACGAATTTAATATTATAATTATTATTAAAATTAATACATTTAAAAAAAATATTATTACTATCGAAGAAAAACCATAAACTTTATTTAAAGAGATTAAAAACTATAAAAACTTGGGTCATATAAGTTTAATATTATTAAATTTGAAGTAAGTATTATTACTATCAGAAAAAAAAACATAGATTTGATTCGAACTGTTAAAACAATTGTTGTTGTTGTTTTTATTATTATTATTAAATTTAAAATAAGTATCATTACTATCGGAAAAAAACATAAACTTGATTTAAAGAATTAAAATAATAATAATTATTATTAAATCTGAAATAAGTATCATTACTATCGGAAAAAAATATATAGATTTGATTTGAAGGATTAAAATCATTATTATTATTATTATTATTATTATTAACTTGGGTCTGACATTCCCTTCCTAACCCAAGAAACTTGGGGTTGGAAATGGGCGCCCGACCCAAGTTGCTCAGGTTTGGGCGGGGTGCTTGACCCATGTCAGTTGGGCCTTGCAGCCTGTATGACCCAAGATTCTTGGGTCTGGTGTTTGAACCCAAGGCTCTTAGGTCTAGTGTTGTAGTCAGATCGAAAACTCTTGGTTCTGACATTTAATAGGGGTCTAAGGCTTTTGACTTTAATATTATAGCCATGGTCACTTAAACTTGGGTTAAATAAGTTTAATATTATTATTTATATTAAAAATATTATTATTAATATAATAATTAATAAATTTGAGAAAAATATTATTAATATTAAAAAAAACCTTAGATTTGTTTTGAAGGGTAAAATTATTATTATTATTATTATTATTATTAATATTATCATCATCATTAATAAATTTGAAAAAAAAATATTATTACTATTGAAAAAAAATCATAAATTTGATTTGAAGGAATTAAAAATAATAAGAACTTGAGTTATACCGGTTTAATATTATAATTATTATTATCATTAATAAATTTTTAAAAAATATTATTATTATCCAAGAAAAATCATAAATTTTATTTGAAGAGATTAAAAACTATAAAAACTTGAGTCAGATAAGTTCAATATTATTATTTATTTGAAATAAGTATTATAAATATATAAAAAAAACATATTTGATTTGAATGGTAAATACAATTATTATTATTATTATTATTTTCGTTATTAACTTGAGGCTGCAAAGAGGCGCCCGACCCAAGTTGCTTTGGTTTGGTAGGGTACCTGATCGAAGTCACTTGGATTTTGTAGCCCCGCCTGGCTCAAGGCTTTTGGATCTAGTGTCAAGACCCCAAGCTCTAGGTCTGACATCCTGACCCGTAGCTCTTGGGTCCAACATCTAGACCCATAACTCTTGAGTCCAGCATTGCAGCCAGATCGAAAGCTCTTGAGCCAAACGTTGTAGTCAGATCCACATAAACCTTGGTCAAACAAATTTCATACTACTATTAATATTAAAAATATTAATTTTTATTATAATTAATATTATTAATATAATAATTAATAAAATCTGAAAAAAATATTATTAATATTTTAAAATAACAATAGATTTGATTTTAAGGGTAAAATTAAAAATTATTATTATTATTATGATTATTATCATAATAATATTAATAAATTTGAAATAAAATATTACTATTAAAGAAAAACATCAATTTAATTTGAAAAAATTAAAAACTATAAGAATTTGAGTCAAACTAACTAGTTTAATATTATAATTCATATTAAAAATATTATTATGTATTGTAAGTAATATTATAAATATTAGTCTTGGACCTAAATACTTTTTAATCTTAATTTTTAATTTTTTTTAATCTTAATTTTTTTAAATGTTTTTTTTTTAAAAAAAAGTCTACCTAGTATAGACTACCTAACTGAGTTTTATAAACAATCCTAATACCACTTTTTTTTTATTAACTCATTTCAAAATTTATTATATAAACATAAAAAACTATTTTATATTTTAATATAAAATTAAAAACCTACTAATATATATCATTTATGTTCACAATAAAAATATTATATTTTTTGAAAGATAATAAATCTTTTTGGTTCTTCACTTAAAATGAGAAGAATTTCAATACAAGATAATAAATCTTTTTGTTTGCTTTCTTTCAATTCAGGATAAAAACAATTTCAAAATAATATTTTAAATTTTATTATTACACCCACATAAATTGTTATATTAATTTTAATTTTTTTTTTAATTTTCCCAGATTAAGTTTACCAGGAATCCAGTATCCATCCCTGTGGTCACCCTCTGGTCAGGTTAAGCCCCAGCGGGTCTGATAACTATGATTATCTCCTCGGATCTTCATTTAATTTCCACTTAAACTTTCCCGTTGCTTTCATGTTTTGTGTTGCATGGCATAATAGATAATTACTTATGTTTTGGAGAGATTTCTTCTAATTTTTCAAGATCCAACTTTTTTAATGAAAAAACACTCAATGTCCACGATAAAAATCTCATGGGGCTACTTGGGAAAACATTTTCGTGCTTGTCTGGTACGGCAAGAACAATCAAAACAGTGCAAGCAAAAACAAAAGAGAAGGAAAGATCAAACCTTTACAATGAACACTATAATTTTAAGATTTCTTGGAGGTGTAAAGAAAAGGAGACACCTGATGTAAAAACAAATCCCCAGATGAAACAACGGGCATAAACGAGCAGAAAAGCATGAAGGAAAGAACAAAGCAGGAACAAATTGTGGGTATAAACCAGGCCCCAAATTCAAAGCCTCCATAAAAGAGAAGCATCATAAGGAGCAGACATGGTGACCCTCCATCACTGGATCAATTTCTGTGCACATTACCATGCTTCCTTCATTTCTTTTTTCAATCCAGAGCATCGGCTTATTGTACACAGAACCACAAAACAAATAAACAAGAGAGAATATTATACATATCATGGCTATCAGTCTCCTAACATCATGAAACATATACACGACGCTTGAGCTTTGAAGCAACCCAGAACTGCAGCTGCAACTTTGGTAGTCTATCATATGGTATATATAGAATAAAAGAGGGTGTCTTTGCTAGGGTTTGCCACTTTTACTGGGCTAGATTGTATTAGCCCACGAGTTGACCACAATTCACAAACTGTTTCATGCAGTTCAAATGGTAATCAAGCCCAGATAATTAAGACCGTTATTTTATTACTGCGCTTCAGTACACTATATTTAACTTTATGTTTTTTTCCCGGTCCAACAATGAAAACATCTTCGAACTTGTTTGTGCTGGATAATTGCAACGTAGCGAGTTCGGATTAATTTTTTTTAAAGTAAAAAAAATATTCATGTGATGTTAATAATTTTTTAACAGAAAAAAAATTATAAAGATTTATGTGATATAATCTGGTTGATTTGATAAGTTAAAAAACAACTTGAAGACCAGTAATAATATAATTTAACTAAAAAATTAAGATAATATTTTTTAAAAAATAATATTAAAACTATAACATATTAGATCAATTTAAGTTCAACTTGTTAAATTTAAAACCTTGATTATGAGATCATAATAACTCTATATAAAATAATTCAAAATAAATTATGAAATATAATTTTCAAGTAATTCAAAGTCAAATGATGAAATAAAAAAAACTTTAAAAAACAACTCGGATCAACCTACCAAATTCATGATTGATGTCTAGAAATTGAGATTATCTCATAAAAAACATATCAAAATAAATTATGAAATACAATTCTCAATCAACCCAATATTGAATGATGAAATTCAAAAGAAAATCAATTAAAAAAAATAAAGAAACAACTCGAGTTAACTCGGAAGATAAATGTTAAAATTAGCATTTCTAAAACACCAATTTATCAATTTTTTTTTAAAGATCTTTGAAGAAATAAAATGAAGGTAATATAAGAAACAAAATAAATTGAATTTTCTTGTTTTTAAATATATAAATTCAATTTATTTATCAATTAAATTTAAATTAAACACTACAATTAAATTTAATTATAGTAAAAAAAAATTTCCAAACAAACTGTTAAAAAAATAAATTATTAAAGTAATCAAACTCAAAAAAGTTATGAATGAGAGAAAGCCTGTTGTTTAACTATTTATCCAATGCTCTCCCCACCAAAAAATTCCAAGCTTCTCTCCAAGCTCTTTTTCCAGGGTCCTCAAGCCTTAAATTAATTTTTCTTACCTTTTTTTTCCTCTAGCTCTTATAACTCCATAGCCTTTTCCTGTATATCTTCATGCATTACAACAAGGTAACAAACAAGAAGCAGCAGCTTGGTAATTAACCAAATCTCCTACTGTATACTTGTAATTAACCAAGTCTCATAGAAAACGAAGATAATAAAGATATAAAATTTCTTATATATATATATATATCTTTGTTTTTTTAACTAAACATATATTTATTAGCTTATAAATATATGTTTATAATTAATTAATTAATTAATTATACACCGATGATGGCTCAACATGTAATATATATATGGAAAAATTACTCTCTCCCCTCCGAAAACTTGAATGTAGTTTCACTTTCCCTCTGTAATTTCTGAAACTATAAATGAAAAGTTGAATAACGTTCAAATCTCGAGAGGATCAGAGTGATTAATTTTATCTGAATATAATATTTGAGTGTATTAGGTCCTGAGGACTTTGTTTTCTTAACAAGATGATATTAGCAAGTTAATATGCATACCGGTTTTCCTTCACCATATGTATGCTGTATTCGAACAGCCCAAACTCGAAGCTGCTTCATCTGCTTCACTGCTTAATGTAGCTGCCAAAACCGAGGAGCTTAGTTCTTGTATACAGAAGTATCAAGGATGAATCCAAAGTTCTAATGCTGTGAGGGTTAGAATGTGTTCTTTTGATTCTGGGACTGGGAGGGCCATTTTGTAAGAATTATTCCCTAAAACTCTTAAGATTTTTAAGGGATTTGAAAACTTTTGGTGGGGAAGAGGGCAAGGGCATCCCCTGGCTAGTGGCGAGGTCCAACTTTTATTCACAAGTATTGTGACTAAGAAAATGTCCACTGTGTCAACCTCAGCTGATGTTTTCTTTTCTTTTCTATTTTTTCGTTTAATGAAAAATCGATAAATTTTGCTTAATCTGGATTTCACATGTAACTCCATGTTTCTGTTCGAAATCACTGCCCATCTACATATTGCTTGGAAGTTTTGCACTCAATTTAGGCTTCTTTTTTTCACTTAAAATTGATGCTTTTCGAAATACAGGTTACACCGCCTCGTTTCCAAACAGATACTTAGTTACCTTCCAAATTCTTGGTTCCAACATTCTATCAGGAATGCCTTCACTCATTATTCAAAGCCTGAAAGCCTACTCTATACCCATTTTCTTCTTAAGCAGCAATACGTAATCATAGACTTTGTGAGGATCAGGAAGTGAACTGGACACGCTCTCCTTCTCCATGCACCTCTTGATCCATGCAGTGAACCTTGGACACTCAGCCTCAATGCTAAATTTCCCACAAATCTCAAGAGAGTAGAACCAGCTGGTAACAGGAACAAGCACTACATCCACAAATCCAAAGCTTTCACCACCAAAGTAAAGCTTATCTCCAAGCTCTCCTTCAAGAGTCTTCAAGCCTTCTATAAATTCCCTCTTTACCTCTTCTTGCTCTTCTCCTTTCTCCTTCCATAACTTCTTGGCATTATTATATATCTGCGTTCAAATAAACAATAAGCGCGCACACAGGAGAAAAACAAAAAAAGAAGTTTAACAAGTACTGAAATACTCGCCTTCTTGTCAACGTAATCAGCCCAGAATCTGGCTTGGGATCTTTGGTAAGGATCCGAGGGTAGCAATGGAGACTTGTCCTTCCACACCTCATCAATATATTGGACAATATTATGTGACTCACAAATGGGCTTCCCATTGTGAATAAGAACTGGAATCGTCTTATGAACCGGGTTCATTTCAAGAAGCAGAGGGCTCTTGTCTATCAAGTTCTGTTCCCTGGACTCGTATTCTATCCCCTTCTCTGCCAAGGCAACCTTCACTCTCGTTGCCCATGGACTTGGCCAGAAATCCAATAGAGTAAAGCGATGATATCTTTTCCTAGCTCAACCGATCTCTCTATTCTTAAGCTGTTGTAGTGAATAAGGAAATGGGGTAGCAGCAACTATTTATAGCTGCTGATTGACAGAGTAATCAAAGATGATGATCAGCACCATATGATGTCATTGCTTAGGTCTAGTTACATGTGTGTATGCTAATTATTCATGGTATCGTGGCATGTTCTAAGTTGCTTGCTTGCCTGCCAAGTTCAAATGTGATTGTCAAGATCACCAGTCCTTTTTTTAACCTTATCCTCTCCAAATCCATTAATATTCTTTTCAGACTAGATTCCATCTGAAGTAACACGTAGCATGCCCACCATCTTTGACCAGGATAAGTCATAAGATTATCGAAGAATGATTTTCTTCTTCTTTGGGTTTTAATTTCTTAGGAGAAAAAATAGGAAGCATGATATGCATTCAACTACTAGGCCTAAGGTTATGCTTGGTAATGAATGTGGACTGTGTTGGAAAGTGTGTTTTGGCTTTCCGAAGCTCTGGCGTAACTACTAATATTTATGAAACAAGTATAAAGAAGAGAATTTTTCTATCATCTTTGAGTGATATAAAATTTAGGTAATATAACCTCTCTGGAAAATCAAATACAAGTGTAAAACAAAACCCCACTAATGGGAAGCATCAAAAGTAAGCCCACGGTAGAGGAATCAGCCACATTCATGATGCATGATGCAGGAAGTTCTGAAACCTCTCTGTGCTTCATCTACCAATCCTTCTCTGCAACATCCATTTATCTTTGCTTTACACCTCTTCTTTTCACTATTTGGCAGGTGTCGGAGTGGGAGGACACATGGAAATTCTGTTGCCTTTTCGCATAAAATGCTCTTTCGTGCTCTCATCTTCATTGATGACTGATTTTGCATTTTCTTTTCTCATTTCTCCTCTTCCAACAGATGGATCTAATCTTGCCAGCCATAATGTAAAATGTTTATCCATAAGAAACAGAATTGATTTCTCAATTAGAAGAATAAATAGAGAGAAGCAAAATACACAAGAACAAATAGTAGTATGATTCCTTAAAGTTCTAGGCACTTCAAGTTCATCAACTCATGGTCATGCAAAGAACATCATACAACAATTGTCCCACAGGAACAAATCACCAGATCAATGTCAGTTTTCGTGCTTGACAAAGTTGTATGAATTCTATCACACATCCCAAGTTCTACTGCCTAAGCACCCCCTACTCCAAAATAATTACAGAGAATTCAACTCTCAATTTCAGAAGCATCAAGCATTTGGCATTGGATGTTTTAGCATTACTGCCAGCATATCAATCCCTCAGCTTCAAAAATAAAACGATCATAAAGGGCCATCCTATATCCCCTCGTAAACATGATATCAATCATCCTATGCAGATCAAGAATGTATCAAAACTACTCTTTCAAATCCCACCTCCCTAGTTGTCAATCACAACAAGTTTAACTCATTTGTACGATAAAAAACTTCAAGATACAAAGTTTTCTTCTTGAAACATACCATTCATATATTCAACAAAGAAAAACTGTATAATCGAACAAATTTATAGTGATTAGAGAGTAAGCATGAGTAGCTACTCCAAAAAAAAAAAAAAAAAACTATCCAGAAACAAAAATACAAAACAATAAATAAATAAAAATCAGTGGAACCCCTCAGCATATTTATTTGCAAAACACGGGAAGCACCCGCACCCATCTCAGCAAAAAGAATCTTCAAAGTCAATTAATATGAAAATTCAAATACGTTTAATAACTTACAAAAAAATTAAACAGCTTCCATTGCTTAACTCTGATTAACCACAAATTTATGTAATCACTTATACCTAAATATTGATCTCAAACATCTGATGCAAATTCTAGAATACTGAACATTAAGATGTAGAGTTCTCTTTTCCAGATAACATACCATTAATATATCACCCAAATGCACAAAAGATTAAAAGATGGAAAAAAAGAAAGAAAAAGCATAAACAAATCAAAACTCAATGGCATTCATTACTCTCATGCTCTTTTGTTGTTATTTGCAAATGTGGGAGTAGCATCCATCCTTATACAGATATGCACAACGATCGAGAATCTTGTAAATACAGTGGTGTACAAGGATTGTTTTTCAGCAAAAAATTACGTATGAAGAAACCTGGGATGCCTGAAGCAAAAGAGTCTTTGAAGTCATTCAAGATGATGAAAATTTATTTCAGACAAGATTCCATTCATAAATTTTTCTATGCAGCTTAAACAATCCCTATTGCTCCAATTGAAATGCTTCCATATGGACTACAAACTACCATTTTACTGTAATAACAACGATAATTCATATTGCAGGGGTAATTCATCTAAAATGCTCAAAGTATTTAGTTCAGTCATCCTTCTTTGTATATTAATGTGACTTTTTACAAGGTGCCAGGGCTAAGTAAGAAATTGCAATCACAGTGGTTGCAATTGATCACAAAAAAGAAAGAAAGAAAGAAAGAAAGAAAGAAAGAAAGAAGAAGAAGAAGAAGAAGAAGAAGAAGAAGAAGAAGAAGAAGAAGCAATACCTGGAGCACTAACATTGTATGCTTCCAGGTGAACATCCTGTATACCGATTGAGACGACAGAAGACTTCAAGGTTCTGTGACTGCATTTCCATTACTTGGTTCAACCAGAGTTTCTAGAGTTGATGTCCAGATTCAGCAGTATAAATTAATAGCATTTTAATGTCTTGAAAGGACTTCAGACATGTGCTTAATTACGTCCCAGTTGATTTGCCTCTTCATCGAGTGCCTTATCCATCTGATCAAACTAATTACTCCAAGTTTCTTTACGGACATTGATTCATAGAAACAGCGCTTTTGGCAGCAAAGAACTCAGTTTCATTCGGAAGATAAATGTTAAAACTAGCTTTTCTAAAACACCAATTTATCAATCTTTTTTAAAAAAGATCTTTGAAGAAATAAAATGAAAGTAATGTAAAAAACAAAATGAATTGAATTCTCTTCTTTTTCAAATATATAAATTCAATTTATTTATCAATTAAATTTAAATTAAACACTACAATTAAATTTAATTATGGTAAAAAAATTTTTCCAAACAAACTGTTAAAAAAATAAAATATTATAGTAATCAAACTCAAAAAAGTTATGAATGAGAGAAAACCTGTTGTTTAACTATTTATCCAATGCTCTCCCCACCAAAAAATTCCAAGCTTCTCTCCAAGCTCTTTTTCCAGGGTCCTCAAGCCTTGAATTAATTTTGCTTACCTTTTTTTTCCTCTAGCTCTTATAACTCCATAGCCTTTTCCTGTATATCTTCATGCATTACAACAAGGTAACAAACAAGAAGCAGCAGCTTGGTAATTAACCAAATCTCCTACTGTATACTTGTAATTAACCAAGTCTCATAGAAAACGAAGATAATAAAGATAGAAAATTTTCTTAGAGATATATTTATTTATTTTTATGTGTATTTTTTTTATATCCTGAGATGCTAACCAGACGTACCTAAGTGCTTTGCCCATAAATCAAGCAGGACCAGTTCTTCCGCGGTTGATCTTTTTGACAAATTTGAGCTCGAGCTGTACAGCGCTGATAAGCAAGTAAACAATCAGGCATGGCTTCATTGCTTAGATCCAACCTTCAGAATTTGGAATATAAAAAAATTAAGGAGTCATGAAAACAACAAGAAGAAAAAAGGAACCCTGAGAAAGCTGCTTATTCTTTATTTTAAGCTTATCATTTTCCACCTTAGAGTTCTTCATATTCTTTATAATTTGTGTCGCCATCTAAAACAGCATGCATGCTTACGAAAGTGACGACACCATCTTTGACAAGGCTAAAATATGATCGAATAATATTGTGAAGCTGCAAGAAATCAAATGGCTCTTGGTGATCATTCGATTTTCATTAATCTGTAACCTATACCAGTACCTTAATTATATTTAAAACATGCACTTGCAAATTAATAATTAATTAATTATACACCGATGATGGCTCAACATGTAATATATATATATATGGAAAAATTACTGTCTCCTCCGAAAACTTGAATGTAGTTTCACTTTCCCTCTGTAATTTCTGAAACTATAAATGAAAAGTTGAATAACGTTCAAATCTCGAGAGGATCAGAGTGATTAATTTTATCTGAATATAATATTTGAGTGTATTAGGTCCTGAGGACTTTGTTTTCTTAACAAGATGATATTAGCAAGTTAATATGCATACCGGTTTTCCTTCACCATATGTATGCTGTATTCGAACAGCCCAATCTCGAAGCTGCTTCATCTGCTTCACTGCTTAATGTAGCTGCCAAAACCGAGGAGCTTAGTTCTTGTATACAAAAGTATCAAGGATGAATCCAAAGTTCTAATGCTGGGAGGGTTAGAATGTGTTCTTCTGATTCTGGGACTGGGAGGGCCATTTTGTAAGAATTATTCCCTAAAACTCTTAAGATTTTTGAGGGATTTGAAAACTTTTGGTGGGGAAGAGGGCAAGGGCAACCCCTGGCTAGTGGCGAGGTCCAACTTTTATTCACAAGTATTGCGACTAAGAAAATGTCCACTGTGTCAAGCTCAGCTGATGTTTTCTTTTCTTTTCTATTTTTTCGTTAAATGAAAAATCAATAAATTTTGCTTAATCTGGATTTCACATGTAACTCCATGTTTCTGTTCGAAATCACTGCCCATCTACATATTGCTTGGAAGTTTTGCACTCAATTTAGGCTTTGTTTTTCACTTAAAATTGATGCTTTTTATTTGGAAATACTAATTACAAGCTAGACCGCCTCGTTTCGAAACAGACACTTAATTACCTTCCAAATTAAAATGGATTAAAATTCTAATCATAGCAAAGATTATCAGCATTGATTGCTAAACTTTGTAACTTATTACATAACATCACTCTTATCTTCATCCCCAAACTTCATTCCTTTTCCCATTCTTGGTTCCAACATTCTATCAGGAATGCCTTCACTCATTATTCAAAGCCTGAAATTAAGCCTACTCTATACCCATTTTCTTCTTAAGCAGCAATACGAAGTCATAGATCTTGTGAGGATCAGGAAGTGAACTAGACACGCTCTCCTTCTCCATGCACCTCTTGATCCATGCAGAGAACCTTGGACACTCAGCCTCAATGCTAAATTTCCCACAAATCTCAAGAGAGTAGAACCAGCTGGTAACAGGAACAAGCACTACATCCACAAATCCAAAGCTTTCACCACCAAAGTAAAGCTTATCTCCAAGCTCTCCTTCAAGAGTCTTCAAGCCTTCTATAAATTCCCTCTTTACCTCTTCCTGCTTTTCTCCTTTCTCCTTCCATAACTTCTTGGCATTGTCATATATCTGCGTTCAAATAAACAATAAGCGCGCACACACGAGAAAAACAAAAAACGAAATTTAACAACTACTGAAATACTCGCCTTCTTGTCAATGTAATCAGCCCAGAATCTGGCTTGGGATCTTTGGTAAGGATCCGAGGGTAGCAATGGAGACTTGTCCTTCCACACCTCATCAATATATTGGACAATATTAAGTGACTCACAAATGGGCTTCCCATTGTGAATAAGAACTGGAATCATCTTATGAACGGGGTTCATTTCAAGAAGCAGAGGGCTCTTGTCTATCAAGTTCTGTTCCTTAGACTCGTATTCTATCCCCTTCTCTGCCAAGGCAACCTTCACTCTCGTTGCCCATGAACTTGGCCAGAAATCCAATAGAGTCACTCTGTCCTCCATCTCCAAATAAAGCAATGATCTTTTCCTAGCTCAACCGATCTCTCTATTCTTAAGCTGTTGTAGTGAATAAGGAAATGGGGTAGCAGCAACTATTTATAGCTGCTGATTGACAGTGTAATCAAAGATGATGATCAGCACCATATGATGTCATTGCTTAGGTCTAGTTACATGTGTGTATGCTAATTATTCATGGTATCGTGGGATGTTCTAAGTTGCTTGCTTACCAAGTTCAGATGTGATTGTCAAGATCGACCTGTCCTTTTTTTAACCTTATCCTCTCCAAATCCATTGATATTCTTTTCAGACTAGATTCCATGTGAACTGTGAAGTAACCCGTAGCATGGCCACCATCTTTGACCAGGATAAGTCATAAGATTATAGAAGAATGATGTTTTCTTCTTTGGGTTTTAATTTCTTTGGAGAAAAAAGAGGAAGCATGGTATGCATTCAACTACTAGGCCTAAGGTTATGCTTGGTGATGAACGTGGACTGTGTTTGAAAGTGTGTTTCGGCTTTCCGAAGCTCAGGCGTAACTACTAATATTTGTGAAACAAGTATAAATTAAGAAGAGGGAGAAATAGAAAAGAGAGAATTTTTCTATCATCTTTGAGTAATATAAAATTTAGGTAATATAACCTCTTTGGAAAATCAAATACAAGTGTAAAACAAAACCCCACTAATGGGAAGCATCAAAGCAAGCCCACGGTAGAGGAATCAGCCACATTCATGATCTACTAATGCAGGAAGTTCTGAAAATTCTGTGTGATTCATCTACCAATCCTTCTCTGCAACATGCGAAGCTATGATTATTTATTAGGGGAGCCAAAATTAATATAATAAATTATAATATTTATTTTAATTTATTATATATTAATTGTAAAACAAAACCTGTATAATTTAGTTTTATTCAAATAACTTGCTACAAACATATAATAACCTTTGTGAAGCATATTAGGACTGCTCAACCATAACTTCAACATTACATATTGGAGCTGGTTCATTAGGCTATAAGTTATCAATATTTTTTCTATTTTTTTCAAAAAAAATCAATTCTTCTTATTTTGCTCAAGGTTCAATCTAAAATCAAAACATATATCGTAAGAAAAAATTGATAATTTTGGTAGCTCTACTAAAAACAAAACATAAAAAAATCAAAGCATAATCAAAACAAAACCAATAAAATTTATCTAATTAATTAGAAAAAAATCACTATAACAAGAATTCAAAAAAAAATTGGTAGAACTAGCAGATCTGAGAAAAAAAAAGAGCAAAAATAGTAGAAATATAAAAACATCTCATCAAATTATTAACAAATAGCTCAAAACAAAACAAATATAAATTTAAATTTAAGTTACTTAATTTTGTTTGATGAAAGATAAATTAATTAGTGGCTCTGCTTCAATATTTTTATAAAAAAATTTTGCTCGAGATTTGTATTTTTATTTCTTTGTTTGATCGGTTGCAAGATTTATATTAGGATAAATTGATAATTTTGTTTTTTATTTCACAAAAAAATGCCTTAATATTTTTTTCTATCTAGATCGAGTAAATTAAAAGGAAATCAAAAGTAAAGTCAATAATAACCCAAAGTAATGTCTTAATTATTTGATGTCACAAAGTAATGCTTTAATAACCCAATAATAATAATAATAATAATAATAATAAAATGTCTTAAGGTGGGGCCCCGCACCCCTCCCCGGGGCATTTATCTTTGCTTGACACCTCTTCTTTTCACTATTTGGCAGGTGTCGGAGTGGAAGGACACATGGAAATTCTGTTGCCTTTTCGCATAAAATGCTCTTTCGTGCTCTCATCTTCATTGATGACTGAAAACTAACATTGTATGCTTCCAGGTGAACATCCTGTATACCGATTGAGACGACAGAAAACTTCAAGGTTCTGTGACTGCATTTCCATTACTTGGTTCAACCAGAGTTTCTAGAGTTGATGTCCAGATTCAGCAGTATAAATTAATAGCATTTTAATGTCTTGAAAGGACTTCAGCCATGTGCTTAATTACGTCCCAGTTGATTTGCCTCTTCATCGAGTGCCTCATCCATCTGATCAAACTAATTAATTACTCCAAGTTGCTTTACGGACATTGATTCATAGAAACAGCGCTTTTGGCAGCAAAGAACTCTGTTTCATGGTCAACTGAAAATTCTTTGAGCATAAGTGCAGGCAACTGTGTCTGGATTACATTTTGAAGTTAATTCTACTAAGCATTAATGCTGGCAACATAAAGGAAACATAGGACGCTTCATGATATGCAAGCATGTATATACTCTAACAAAAAAAAAGAAGATTAGTTTAAAGGATCTGCACCGCACCTTCAAGATGCCTTGTGATGTCATTGCGAAGACATTGCAACCTTTGAGATGCTGCGGTAGCATCTGGGAACCAAAAAGCTAGATTAATTGAAAATGTACACTTTACATACCACAACTAGTTGAGATTGAAGATAGGAATAACTTCACATCATCTTTGTCATCCTCATCGTCTGCCCTTCTCACAGCTATCCCCAAATCATCAATCTCTTCCTCATATTCTGTTTTCACACACAAAAGGCTACTTGGAGCCTTTGAACATAATTCCAGCTGGTCACTTCCTGAAGAACCATTTGGACATTCATTCACATCATTTCCCCCAAATCTCTTTTCCTGCCTACTCAGGATGTCAACATTTCCTATTGCATCTCTTCGAACCAAAGCCTGAATAACTGAAAAGAGCTGTTTTCTGCTTCGCATCCGATTCATGATCTCTGGATTTAAGTCATTAAGCAACCCAGATGGTTGAGCAACACGAGAGCACATGCCGGTCGGTTCTACCTCTAAAACCTTCAATACTCCCTTGGGCCCGCCAATCGTGCGCATCTCATTGTTCTTTTTTGGCATTGACAGCATAACAATGCAAGGAGTATTCCCACAGTTAATTTTCTTCAGCAATCCAGAAGCAGACGCAGCAACCTTAGCCAACCCATCAACTCGCCGCACCGTTGCAAGCTCTGGTTTTCCACTAAACTGATCATTCATGTGCCTCTCTCGTTTCTTATCTGGCATTGAAGCGGGCTTCGGATTTGGATTTGACATTGGCATGGGGGCAGGCGAAGGCGAGAGAAATCCATTATGTTTCAGTTCCAACCAAATTCTCATAGCATCCTTTTTCTCAATGGAACCGGCAGCACAACGATCTAACGTTTCAACAATTAAAAACAAATAAAAAACAAATGAACTCTGCAATTTCACAAATCTCATCACTCATCCCTCACTCCTTATTGCGTTGCTTATATACACACTGCAACGAACTGCTACCTTGCTAACCTTCACTAGCAAACTCTAACTAACAATCAATATATCACATATTTTTACTTCTTAATCAATAGCTAACTAACCTTCCTCGGCTGTAATTCCATTACTGTTACCTTCTTCCAGGAGCCTATCCATCCTCTGCCACTTCTTCTATCATATTCCTTCATGCTACGTTGATGTCTATGTGCATACTTCTTCCCACATCTAAAACATAGCCCCAGCCTCTCCTCTCCTCGTATAAGTTCTAGAGTTTTGTCTTGAACCATGATGCCGTTCTTTTTCTAAATGGTTAAAAGTCTTTGGTGGTGGTTTACTTGTTTATCGATCCATGCTATATGAGAGAACAGTTCTTGGATTGAATAGGCTCTTCTTAGTCATGGCATTATTGGATTCCTCTTGCCACTTAGCTTGTTCAAAAGCTTGTATATATCGACATTGTAGGTTGGAGAATCTTAAGCATTTGCCTTATATCCTCTTGAAGTCCACTTATAAAACTTGAAATGTAGTAAGATTATGGTTAAAAAGGAATCAAAGCATTCATTAAAGACTTGAGTTCTTCAAATCTTTCAACATATTCATCCACACTTTTGTCTTGTGCCAGCTTATTGAGTTCTTCCACCACATTCTCTCCATTACCAAATCTTATACACAAAGCCCTTGTAAACTCCTCCCAAATTGCCAAATTTTCTCCTGCATACAAAAACCCTTCAAACCAAATCTTTGCCTTGCCATCCAGGTACAATGATGCTAGCTCAACCCACTGTTGTACTGGGATATTGTAGTTCAGCTTAAAGAAATTCTTGCATTTTCTTATCCAGTTTCTAGGATTTTCTCCATGGAGCTTTGACAGATCAATTCTTTGCATTGCCATATTGTGCCCCACCCGTGATATGCCAGCTTGACCACCGGACCAATCGCTTTTTTTTTAATTCATAAGCCCATCACCTCGTGGATTCATCATCTGACTTGGAATAATACCTTCAGTTGAGGTGTTAACTCTATCAGCTTCTTGACTACCTGAATTTGCTTTCAACATAGCCACTATAGCTTCCAGTTATGAACTGATCTAATCGAGTTTTTTACCATGCTTCTCTGTAGGTGCTGCATCTGTTCATCCACCTTAATTTCTACCATGCTCCTTTAGAGCCTTGATTTTATTGTTTTCTATCATATTTTGATTGTTCAAGAACACAAACAACCTTTCTTTTTCCTTGGAAAATGGCTCCGATACCAATTATTATGGCTGGACCATAACAAGTAGAAGTTCCAGAAATGAAGAGATCTAGAATAGAAGAAACGAGAGGAAGAAAGAGTATGCAGATGTCTGCAATTACTCATCCCTCACTCGTCCAGCCTACTGCTACGTACCCTGCTAATCTCTTTACTAATTAACAATTAATCAATCAGATGTTTGATTCCTCATTGATAACTAACTAACTAACTGCTTCCTATAACTAACAGCTCGCTCCGCCATGCAAAACTGCTCATTAAAAACAATCAATCAATTTTCTAAATATTTTTTTAATTAAAAACAAGGCAAGGCTCGAACTCGAAATGTTTTGAAGCCGATTAATAAATATTTCGGAATATAAAACTACTATTAGCTATTCCTCGACATGAATGACTGTATGTTAGAGAGAATAATTACTTGTTTACAATTATAAGGCCATAAAACAAAAGTGGCACGGGACATGCAAGCGTGGAGTGGCTCAAAAGATGGGCCGAAGGAAGCTAAAATATAATTACTTCTTCATTATATATATATATATATATATATATATACAGACAGTGGTCACTGCAAATTAAGCAAACTTACAGCGAGAGCTAGTCATCACAAGAAAAAGATTCAGCGCTGAGTCGGTCAAAAACACTTGCATGCACATGAAAACCCTAGTTGGAATTTACAATGGGTTTGCAATTTAATACATGGAAATATCTTTCATCAAAAATAGTACTGTATGGACACTAAAACCAAATTTATAAAAGCTCATTCGGCAGAGATTTGCATGGTAGTGGTAGCTTGGGAGTGAAAAGACTGTTACCGGAACAATATTTTCATAGTTTTGCCTCTCCTACTGAATATACCATGAGTACAGAGCCCGATCATTATCAAATTAATCAATGACAATTAACTTTTTTTTTTATTTTAATTGCATGCTAGAACAATTAAAAAGTTATTAGAAGCAAAAAAAAATTAATATTGGCGTCAAGAGACATTTTTGTAGATAATAAGGGTTTTTTTAGTGGTTATGAGGGGCAATTTAATATTTAATTAAATATAAAAAAAATAATAAATACAATAAAATGATCAAAATACCTTGAAAGCCAACAAATTAAAATTGGCCTCAAGGGTTTCTTTAGTCTTTTCATGATTTTTTTTTGTTATTATCAAATCAACTAAAAAAAGATTTTATATTTAACCAAATATAAAAAAATAAAAAGGTTAGGGTGCATGTGGCGCACTCTTTAACGTGTGGGAGACACCTAACAGCGTCTGAAAATATCATTTTATCATATCATTGGAAGTGTTACCTTTTTCTTTTCATGGTGGTGTAGCGCGTGTCGATGATGGTGATTTGGTTTATTGTTGGTGGATCTTTTCTTTCTCTCTTTTCTTTTATAGAAATTACAGCTTAACCCTCTTTGTTGTTGATATTTCAACTTTAATCTTTGTTTTTTAATTTTTAATTTTTTTATAAAAATTTTATTTATTTTTAATTTTATACTTCAATCCTGATTTTTTACGTGTCATTTTAATATTTATTGCCTCTGTCATTTATTGCTGTCAGTGTAAAATTCAAAACTGGCCATCGCATTATTGGAAATGTAAGACTATAAAGGAAAACATTTCTGCTAAGATTTGTTCTTTTACATTTTAGTAAAATAATGTTAATGTAATTTCAAGAAGGAAGTTCTTGGTTCATCTATGTGAACTTGAATAGAATAAAATTATTAATTTTTGGTTAAGGGAATTAAACCAGCTTAATTAAATTAAGAAGATATTAAAAGTAATTAATTTACAAACTAATTTTGCCATTACATTCTTGGCTCCCCCACTAATTAAGTCTTGTCTTTTCCTTCTTCACACTAATCTTTTATTTTTCATACTCACCGAGCAACATCAAGCAATTATTTTCAAATGCTTTCATCAACCAAAGATGAAAAATATATCTTATTAAGGCAGGATGATCAGTCCTTGAAAGCAATTAATTTAATTATTTCAATGGATTTTTTTAGTGGGTAATTAAGCCCTCAAGATTTGTGTTAGTGGGTAATTAATATAATTGCGTTGATATTGCAAGTGAAACCTATTTGTTCTACGGCAGAAGTTTCTAAAATATCTTTAATAGAGAGATAAAGATTTATTTTTTTATATAAAAAACTTATAATTAACCTCTTTCAAATATTAATTTGTCTTATTTAAAATGAAAAAACTTACATCAACATCTCAATCTCAATTTCAATTTAAATGTCGGTGATGAAATATATACGCCAGCTTGCATGCACCTCGACTATTCTCACGGGCCCTGAAATTAACAACTAAGTAAATTTTCAGTGACTTTAAAGTTTATAAGACTAGAACTAGCAATATTTATATTTTAATGATTTTTAATAGTATAATAATATGATTATATCATTAAAAAAACCCAAAAAACAACTAAAATATTGGTATTTATTCAATCCAAATATATTTTGAAAATTACTTAAAAAGCCTACATTCGTGTAAAAAAATATCAATATTTTTATCATTTAATTAAAAAAATAAAAAAAATAAAAAATACAACCCGATCGAATCTTAATAATAGAAGTAATAGATTGGACGAAACAGATCACAAAAACCCACGAAACCGCCGCTTGATGGTGTCAGTGTCCGAATGAGTGAGTGAAAGAAAAAGAGTCAACTCGAACCCACTCGACCCAGACTCGACTCAACTCGACTACCCTTCCCCTACTTTTCTATGTTTGTTAGGAAAGCGGCGTCAAGTGTCGTGCATGCATCTTTCCTTTTTCCTCTCTCCCCTTCCTTCGCATATTTGCATGCACTCTCTCTCTCCCTCTCTCATTTGTAAAACACACACACACACACACTTTGTCTCTTGTCTCTGCCCATAATAATACAAACAAACAAATTAACTCGCCGTTACTCTCCTCGTTGACTCACCCCTCTTCTTCTTCTTCACTCAGTACTAGTCACTGACATTAATGAAGGTAAATATGCTGAAAAAATTGTTTCTTTTTTAGTTTTTTTGCTTAAAGATTTGGCCCTTTTCTTCTATAATTTCTTACTATTGAGGGGTTGTTGAGATTTGGAATTATTCATAATGTTGTGCGTGGAGAGATTGACAAGTTTTGATTCTTGTTTCAATTGAATTGTGGGTTTTGATCAAAAAGGGGTTTTAGGGATTCTTATGATTGGGTTTTGTTGTTGATGATGATTGGTTTGTTATTAGTTGAAAGGGTTGATTTTTATTTATTTTTTTAATAAAAGAAATGGGCACCAAGATTTGCATGAATGCATCGTGTCAAACTACAACGACTCATGAATGGAAGAGAGGTTGGCCTTTGCGATCTGGTGGTCATGCTCTTCTCTGCTTCAATTGCGGGTAATTTCCTTTTCTTCTTCCTTGTGGTGGATTTAATTTCCAATGCTAGTAGCTATTTAGCTTCTCAAAGAGCAGTTTGGGGATGTTTTGATTCAAGTTCATCACTTTGTTGTTTCTGCTAATTGGGTTTTGACTTTTCTAGATTCTGTCTTCTGGAGTGTTTTAGTACTTTGTTGTAAGAATCGGTGACATTATGATTATTGTTATTAAGACGCCTATATTTAGATAATCAGTACTAGAGTATAACCATCTATATATACGGGCAACTACTTGTTATTTTATCATGGAAAGTCTTGATCTTTAATTATAGCATGTAAGCAGCTAATCATGGCTTATACTCAACGATACAAATCACTCAATCTGTATGTTTCTGCACCCACAGCTACAATGTATTGAATTTTGTCGATGGTATTAACCAGCTGAAGAAAATTGCTGGCCGTCCTAGGAGAACCTATCAAATTTTATCTTTAGCAGAAAGAGTCTAAATCAGTAAACTTTGTGTTTGACTAGCAGAAGGACAATCAGAGGAAGGGGTTGAGCTACAATTATTTCCCATCCTTGCATGTTCGATTTTTCTTTTGTTCTGATGTGGACAATTGGCTTGTTTTGATAATGAATGAATAATTATTTCCTATCTCATGCATTTGGCTGGTAATGGATCCTTAATTTCAATTTGAATGAATAACCCATTCTCACATGATATGCAACTGTAGCAAATGTTAATTTTAGACAGAGATGCTGCCATCTCAGATGCTTTGACAAATCTTAGTAGTTAAGATTTGAACTGGTTCACTTGATTTGAACTGGTTCACTTGACAGCTCTTTGAGTTTGATATGCATGGTTTTTCTTTAATGAACTTATGCGATACATGAAGCTTTATACCAATCTCATAGTAGTTTCCATGTGCTTCATGAAATCATGAGACACCTTATTACTTTTGTAGTTTTTGTAACATTTTAACAATTACTCTGGCTGACCTTGTGTGTGCATTACAAGTTGCTTTTACCTTTAACTTAGAAACATCATGTTTCTGATTCATCATTCTATTGATGTCCATATGTTTACTTGCATTTATTTTCACTAAATCCTTGCTAATTTAACGTGGGTTATATCTTTATTTGTAACTTAGATCTGCATATGAGGATTCCCTTTTCTGTGATACTTTCCACTCTGAGGAACCTGGATGGAGGGAATGCAATATATGCACCAAGGTAAGTTAATGGTCTGGTGGCTTTTACTTTTTCCAAATCCTTCCTTTTGTTTGTTGTTATGTTATATCAACTTATGGCCCTCCTCCAAAAAGAAGAAGAACAGAAGAGAAAAATGTCTAATTGAAAATTGTTTCGCAGCGTCTCCATTGTGGATGCATAGCCTCTAAATTTTTGCTTGAACTCTTGGATTATGGGGGTGTTGAGTGTAGTAGCTGTGCAAGGAGTTCTCGACTTCATTCAGTAAGATGAATTGCTTCTAGCATTTCTAATTTGCTGTATGCAGTATGCTTGAATATTAGTTTGATTGGTTTAAACAACTGCTTTTGCTTTTTTACCTTTTCTGGTCATTCCGTCAAAAGTATGAATTATACATAGTTATAGAGGCTCAATAAATTACATGCTACACATGTTTATGGCTTTGAAGACTTTGGTTGTCTTGATGATTCTTCAGAAATAGTTTCAGGATTGCTGACTGTTTGTCACATACAATTTGGTGACAGAAATGATTAATGTGTTCTTGTGAAAAAGCTAGATAGTTGTGGAAGCTTATCCTTAAGCATTTCTAGCTAATAATGTTTGCACGTCCCTATAGATTCTCATGCTCACATTTTATTTTCATGACTTAAATTTATGGTTATGGTAGTCGTATAAAGGATAATGTATTTTCTTGGCATTTATTTGGTAGCAAGACAGTGTGCTTTTAGTGGTTCTAATCATGTGCTCATTCATTTGTTTTTCTATTTGTTCATGCAGATGCAAAGTGATGATATTCCTAATGGGTATGGCTCATTGACAAGAAATAATGCTGGTGATTTGGAGTCCATTCCTGTTGAAAGCACAGTGGCTGCTAATGACTATGATGAGGGAGGACTTGCTCAGTTGTGCAGGCTTATAGAGGCTAGTGAACCCAGCCTATTGCATCCTTCCGAGAGAGCCAACGCTAATGGATGTCTTGGGCAATTCAGACAAGAGGAGATCAGGCATGCAATGGGGGATATTGGCACAGGCTTCTCAAACATGACTCTACCATCAGTTGGATCATCTAAATTCACCAACCCAGACAATATGAGTTCATTGTTAGACATGAGAGATATGCACTGTTCACTTTCTGAGCCATCTCTGAGTATGGCTTTGGGAGCTCCATCCGGGACTACAAATTTTGCACCCTTTCCTGGTGGGGCTGTTGAAGGAAGGGAACAAGGCAAAACACCTTCTTCCTTTCAGCAGGGACAAAGATCTCGACCAATATTGCCTAAACCCTCAAAACCGGGCCTTTTGTCAAGTTCAGAAAATAATAAAGGTGCAGCTTCTGAGCTACGGATTGCAAGGCCACCTGCTGAGGGGCGTGGAAAGAATCAGTTACTTCCTCGGTATTGGCCAAGGATCACTGACCAAGAGCTGCAGCAACTATCTGGAGAGTATCCTTTATTTTAAAGTCTAATTCGTTGGATAAATTTGCATTTGTGATTTGTTTTTTCATCATAAATGGATTCAGAATTAGTGGTTTCCTTAAGTATGTTATCTTAAAGTTTGAACTCCAATATTGTGCCATTGTTTGAGAAGATTCTCAGTGCCAGTGATGCTGGTCGAATTGGTCGTTTGGTTCTCCCAAAAGCATGTGCAGAAGTAATACAGCCTGTGCCTTTCTCTTCGTTTCATTTTTTGTTCCCGCTTCCTTCTTTGCTTTTGTAGTTGCATAAACTTTAAAATATTGCAGGCATATTTTCCTCCTATTTCTCAATCTGAAGGCATTCCCTTAAAGATTCAAGATATAAAAGGGAGAGAATGGACGTTTCAGTTCAGATTTTGGCCCAACAACAACAGTAGGATGTATGTGTTGGAGGGTGTAACCCCTTGCATACAATCTATGCAATTAAAAGCGGGAGATACAAGTATGCTCGGTTACATTCTTGCTTAAAGTAGATATTAATGTCTGAGTTCTCACAACATTTTTTGCACATTGAATCATATTCTGTGATGCTTTATTGTAAAATTCATGCTATTCCTAGCCAGGGGTGGTTGTGTGCTTGATTTTTTATTTCTATTCTTGATTAAAGGAAGATGTTAATACATAGCTATTAGGATATTTATTGCTTCATTCAAATATAAGCCGTGTAACAATGGTTTGGTTTATGTAGAAACCAATATGGACTAAGATGGCAGTACAGCTGTTTAAATTAATGGAACACAATATAACTAGTTTTGGCATGAAAGGAGAGGTTCTCAGCTGCATTACCTTTTTAAATCTTATCTATCTGTATGAAATTTGAGTTCTTTCAAACAGAACTAAAGCACATTGATGTTGCCTTGTTTGATTATTGTATGTTCTATTATGCTTGTCATATTTTTGCATCCTTTAACCTATTGGAATTTGGAGGTAATTATCACTTTCATTTCAAGTGTTTCTCTTTCTCTCTAATGTTATCTTATGAATGCTATTTTTTTTTCCTATTCCAGTAACATTTAGCCGTATAGATCCTGGAGGCAAACTTGTCATGGGATTTCGCAAATCAACAAACAACAATGAAGATATACAGGTTGAGCCTTATTGGCATTTTCACTTCATTCTGAATCCTCTTACTTTCAGATGCCATATCTCTTTTTTAATGTGTGGGCGGATTTACATGTACTTTGTACATGCTTGTTGAATGAACAGGACGCCCAGGCATCTGGTCTTCCTGATGGCACTGCTTCAGGGGAAACTTCTTTATCTGGTACTGTTGAGACTCTCCTTGCAGTAAGTGGTTAATCTGTCCTTTTTAGATCATTAAAGGCAGCAGGGATCCTGACCTAAGTTCTCTGTCTGAACATTTGAAATTAGCTGATGGATATATTGGCTGGAACAATAGTGAGAACCATGGGGGCGGGATAAATGGGGATCTACTGCAGCAAACAACAGCACCAACAGAAAAGAAAAGGACTCGAAATATTGGACCTAAAAGTAAGAGGTTACTCATGCATAGTGAAGATGCTATGGAGCTAAGACTAACATGGGAGGAAGCGCAGGACTTGCTTCGTCCACCCCCAAGTGTGAAACCAACCATTGTCACTATCGAGGACCATGAATTTGAAGAATACGATGTAGGTTTCTCTTATTTGATGTTCTTTCTTGCCTATGCATTGCAAGTTATATATGCAGTGATGCTTTAAAGGATTCAGTGCATTGAAGCTCTAAATTCGACCATTTTTTTCTAGATAAACTATTTGATAAAATTTCTTTATTTCATTTAGGAGCCTCCAGTTTTTGGGAAGAGGACCATATTTACTTCTCGATCACCTGGGTAAGGATTCTTGTATATGCATAGTGTTAAGAAAAGAAACATACCATAATGGGTTGGTGAAGGATATTTTGGAGTTCTTTCAGCATTTGTCCAATGTATTATTTATATGTTGTCAACGTTTCCCTACAGTACATTGAACACAAATTTTGAATAAGGCTCTGGTAGTTTTTAATAGAAAGGGCATGTTGTGATCCCATAGCCCTTGATATGGATGATGGCACAGTTTTTTCTGCTTGCTTGCTCCCTCCTCCTTACTACCTTTAATTAAGGGAAGCAAGAGAGATCAAGTAGCTCTATGGTTATGCAGCATGTTTGGGGTAATGTAGGTTCTTGGTAGAAACTCTTAACCTGCATGAATGGGCTTTTGTAGTAAAGTCCTCCATGTCAGTTCTTTTAATGCTCAATAACTGAATCTTTCAGGAGACAAGAACAGTGGGCTCAATGTGATGATTGTTCCAAATGGCGAAAGCTTCCTGTGGATGCTCTTCTCCCCCCGAAATGGACGTGTTCAGAGAATGCTTGGGATTCAAGCAGGTTGCTCATTTTTTGCTTATGAAATATTGTTTTTCGTTCTTTAGGGTATTTCATTAAAAATCATTCATGATTGATATTTGGTTTCACAATTCATATTTTTATGGTCAACTTTACTAGGTGTGCATGTTCTGTACCCGAAGAGATGACTCCAAAGGATTTGGATAATCTTCTGAGAGGGAGCAAAGGTATGATAGACCCTTTCTGCTTTCTGCATAAGCTTTTATACATTGGAGAGTTTTTATCGGTGTCATTAGATTTAGTTTCTAATACAAGTGGGTGAAATCACCATGACTAGACAACTTAAAATTTCATATTAATGCAGGTCGGTTGATAACACACACACACACACATGCAGGAAAACACAGGATTTGAATTGTTGTTGATAGTTTTTTAGTGAAGATTTTAATTTAAAATGTAAGCTTAATAACCTGATACATACATCACTAATTCAGTTACTATCAAGTAGAAGATAGGGTTGAATAATCATGGTGATATTATATTATTGAGATTTTCCTTTGAAGTGCAAGATTTTTATTATTGATGAATCTCAAAACATCTCCTTGATTTGAAAACCCACCTGTAAATCTTTGTAAAAGCAGATTTCAAGAAGCGAAGGATTTTAGAAAGCCAAAAGCGGTTCCAAAACTGTGAGCCTTCTGGCTTAGATGCTCTGGCTAGCGCTGCAGTTTTAGGAGACAATCTAGATGATTCAGGTGAGCCATCAGTTGGAGCCACCACAAAGCATCCCCGTCACCGCCCTGGTTGCACTTGCATCGTTTGCATTCAACCACCAAGCGGGAAAGGCAAGCACAAGCCCACATGCACATGTAATGTCTGCATGACTGTAAAGCGCCGTTTTAAAACCCTCATGCTGCGCAAGAAGAAGCGCCAATCAGAACGCGAAGCAGAAACTTCTCAGAAGGACAACATGGATCGTAAGGAATCAGAAGTGAATGGCGCAATGAGTCATGAAGTGTTGCCTATAAACAATCCGGAGACTGAAGTCGGTCAAAGCAAAACGCAAACTGAGAAGCCAGAAACTAGTGCTGGACAAATAGACCTAAATTGTCATCCTAACAGGGAGGACATGCCGCTGGACATGCCAGGATTGAGCACGATGAACCTTGTTGACTTGGCCAACACACCGTTGGATAATTATATCAAGCAAAACGGTCTTTCAAGCTTGGTGTGGGACCAAGAGGGAGGTCAAGCTCAACATAGTGGAGAGAGTCTAAGGCGCCTGTCCGATGAAGCATTTCTTGCATCAATAGGATGGGCTCATGAGAGCAGACGCGATTGACGGTGCTGTCTATTCGATTTATATCGGCTTGATATGGTAGTTCACGAGTTCGATTTTCTTCACTCGAATAGTGTAATTTATTTTCGTTTTTTTTTAATGTCCCCTCCAAAGGGGTGGTGCTATACATATCTCCACAGTCATAGAAAATGCAATTTTGCTGTATGTTTAATTTTCCATTCACACAACATCTTCCCCTTGATATTACTCTGTTAGAATCTGTGGTTGCTCCATTCGAAGTCCTGCCTGCCACTGCGATCGTAATGGGAGGTTCATATCCCTGGTTTTTTGTACTTGTTATATTTGATCAATTCATCTCAAACCCTACACTTTAATTTGGCTCAAGTTAACCCCACTATTTCCTACTAACATTGAATATTTGATTCCCTTTATCCACCTGAATTATAAATTAAATAGCCACATCAATACTGTGTGATACAAAATAATTGAACAAGATGATCTTAAATTCCCTTCTAACAAGAAGGAATTAGGTTAGGTTTAGGGTTTGTTTATTAACAAGAAGCAGGTATTTTATGCTCTTTGCCCCTGTTTGGTATTGCGTTAACGAACAAAACAGAACAGGGGTGGGATAAATTTTGATTTTTTTTTATGTTTTCGTTTTGATTTGTTGATATTAAAAATAATTTTTTAAAAATAAAAATATATATTATTTTGATGTATTTCTTAATAAAATAACACTTTAAAAATTAAATAGCCGCTTCCCTGCGTCAGGGCATAAAGAAATGGGGTTCTTTCTGATCAAATTAATTTAAAGTGGAGAGACCACTTATGAATTTAAGCCTTGGACTAATCAACCTTTGGTTAATTTAAATTAAATAGCTAGGGTTCAATTAATATTCTCATTTATGGTTAGCTAGGTGTAAATAATAAAATCCTGCGAAACCCGTGAACCCTTGGACACTACTTACAATCTCAAAATGTCAACCATCTCCATTAATACTTCGATTCACTTATAATTATACAGCTCGCCCGTGCTTTGTTACGTTGATTTTTTTTATTTAAAAAACCGATATTCAAGCACTGTAAACATGTTTTAAATTAAAAACAAAATATAATCTCGAGTTATTACTCTTACTAGATCCAATAAGATTGCTTGATTTAATTATATAATAAAAAAAAAAACGTTTGTGCCCGGTCCTCCCGAAGGTCCAACCGGCCCAATCCATTTCTTGGCCATATTGATGATTGATCTTTTCGTGTTCAGTATGCGTAGAGCATGCTCTACTGTTTTGTTGGTTCAGTACTGCGTCTCGAAAACCTCTCCATCAACATTTTCCAGAAAAGGTTTTGGATATATATATATATAGAGAGAGAGAGCTGCTTAATTAATTAGAACTTATAAATCAAAATCCATATGTCAAGGATTGATCAAATGATCAGTAGCTGGATCAAGTCTTTTTTAGTCGGCAACTGTACGTCTTTTGTTGCGTGGAACTGTTCAAATGATATCAGTAGCTGGATCAAGTCTTTCTTAGTAGTGGAAGAAGAAGAAGAAGAAGAAGAGCTACAAGGCATCCATTGTGGTCAATTACGCGTTGATATTCTAGCTAGCTAACATGGGAGATCAGTTATCTTAATTACCATTTCTTAATTAAGTTAGCTAGCATTCTTGTACCAACCCAAGTGAGACAAAATATATTTGACCCACACCACCAAAATCGTGTCATTAGTGTGCTAATTAATAATTAGTCCGGCCTCGTATTTGTCTCTTTTCATGCTAGGGTTGATCAATCCACGTAGAGAGTGATTCAATCCACGTAGAGAGTCACGCATCACGGGTTGATATAAATTACCCTGAAAAGATCATATCGTTTGAAATTTTTTAAAATATTAAAATGATATTTTAAAAAAATATATATTTTATCTTCAAATCAGGTTTTGTTTTAATCAAATGGATGGTTGTAGTGTGATCAAGTTAACTTCTACCTGTTTTTTTTTTTAAAAAAAAAACTTGGCCTGGGCTAAATTCCAAGTTGATTTTCCGAGCAGCTTAATTAATGTCCGGCCTAGCTAGATGTTAGCCATTTATGTATAAAATCATCGACATTTCCTATGAAACTTAATGAACTCATTCCACCTCTATTTCAACCAATTTCCACAGCTCTCACAATTTCTCTCCGAGGAAAAAAAAAAAGGCTTGATAAGCTAAAAAATGGGGGACTTGAAAACGTTGGCAAATGCAAGAATGAAGCTTGAAGAATTGTATTCAGGAATCCCAGATGATTCAGTCAATCTCACTTTTCAAGACCTAGCAATACATGTAAAACAAAGCAAAAATAGTACACCAGAGAAGATAAACACCACCACCAATAAAGAATCAATTCAAGAAGCCAAAACCCCTAAACAAGTTTCTCCTCTAACCAAGTTGCCTAGCCTTGATTTCAACAGAGGTTTACAGGCTTCCAAAAATCATCAACAACCTCGTCATCTTGCTGAAGGGCACCCACTTGGTCAATCCCATAAACATAACCTGCAGCATGATGATACTCATAGTCCGTGTGGCACTATTGGATCAGATCATCATGATCAAAGCAATCATGGTCATGCAAATATAGGTAGAAAAGGTCCTTCAAAATCAAGGTTTGCACCGGAGAGGAGCAGGGAATTTGATGATGTGAGTGTTATGAGCATGGATTCTATGTACCAAGAAAGAAGTGGAAGACCTCGTCGCCCTGGAATCCCTCACTCCAATATTTGCACCGTTTGCTCTACTTACATCTATATTTTTCGGCATCGTTGTTTGGTGAGTATACTAACCAATCCTCTTTCTTAATTTCTTTCTTTCTTTCTTTCTTTCTTTTAAAAAAACTAAGCCCCAGATTCGATAAAGAGAGATGCTTTCGATAGTGGTTTATAAGTTATGTTTGAGGTGATTTAATACTTGTATTGTAGATTTATATTCTTGTATTGATGGCTAAGAAATGATGATTTTGTCTACAGGTTTGTGGAAGAGTCCATTGCCGAAATTGTGTAAGCATAGGAATGGGAGAGATGACAGAAGGAAGAAAGTGCATCGACTGTTTAGGGAGAAGGTTCAGTCAAAGGTAACATCTCTAAGCATATTTCCTTCAAATTAATTTATCTTATATATTTTCATGCATGGTTGATTAATTAACAAGTATTGAATATGAAAAATTAACTTAATTTAAATTAAATTTATTTGTCATTAAATCTGTAGATGACCTTGCATTGAAAGGGACTCTGAAATTTCTCCGATCCATAAACTTGGATTAAATTCTAATCTTTCACCATTAACCTTAATTTATTTGATTGTCCTTGCTTAAAGCGTAGTCATGATGCTATATTGACTTAATTTATGGGCCAGATTTTCATCATTAATGATGGACAGCTCTAAATAATTTACTGTGGCAACCAAATATCAAATTAACTCTAACAATTTGTCTGATTTTTTTATAAAGATACATTAGTAGAGCAGGAATGGTAGGGTGTTGTTCGGGGTATCCTAGTGATGTAAAGCAGGCAGAGCTCAGGTGGGCTGAGAAGGGGCCGAGAAGGGCAGGGGAGAGAGCATTCGGCCATGGCAACATGACCTCAAGATCAAGAAACCCTATGTCGACTCCTCCAAGGCCCTCCAATAAGGCAGGTGTTAGCATGAGTCAAGATCTTCCTTCTTTTGTTACAAGCTCGCCTTATTCTCCTTACAGTACTCCTAAACATCACCAGCTGCCCTTGTAGGAAGGGCCCTTAATGAATCGGGATGCTTTATGTTTGTTTGTTCTTGTACTTGATCATTTGTTTTTATTTGCTAATATTCTGTGGTTTAATTAAATGTGGGATGATTTAATTTTCTATAATTAGTGAACTTGGTAATGAAAAACTGGTCACATAAAATAAACACTATTAAGCATATATATAGTCCATATGCAATATATATAGTGTTTAATTTTTATGTTTAGAATTTTTGTGTATTTAATTTGTATTAGAACCAATATAAAAAAAGTTTGGAAACATTTCAAAACCTATTTGAATTAAAATTCAGAAGTCAAAAGCCATGAAATAAGAGTTTTTAAATAAATATGCTATATATAATATCATATTTAACACTTACAATATATATATATATATATATATATATATATATATATATATATTGTTATTTATCTCTTCTATTTTAGAACATTAATTAAACACAACCTTAAGCATAGAAAAGAAATTATATGTACATTAATGAAATAAAGGGTCGTACTGTTTGTCCTCCATTCTACAATAACAGAATGTTCCATAGAAACAAGCCTTGACCTCCTCGCAGGAAATTTGGTGCCGGCAACCAACTCCCTTATTGAGTTTCGCCACCTACATGTGTATTGTGCTAAGTTATCCGCCGGTTCCATTTTCCAGGACCGGGATTCTCACATTCGGCTCATCTACATCACAATTATTTGCTGACTGATCAAGTGCTAATGTTTGTCGGCATAAGGGACATGATGAATGTAACAATAACCATTTGTCTATGCATTTAACATGGAAACCATGTCTACATTTTGGTAGCACTCTTACCTTTTCGCCTTCCGAAAACTCTCCAAGGCATATTGTACAATCAGTGACCTGAATATTTAGTCCTGATTCATAAGTTACCACCGGAATCTGCCCCAGTGCACTTTTCATTAGTCCTGTATTAGTGGCCGCAGCTAGGCGTAAAGCAGCTTGCTGCGGAGTCTCAAAGCCAATTCTATAGCCACATCTTATAGCACAACGTCCTATGGACTTTATTCCAAGAGAACATAAGAATGCAAACAGCAAAGCTACCAAAACTATCACCATGTTGCTGTTTTCATCACTGTTGAGGATACTCGAATTCCCGCATCCATGGCTATCAGGTGGCATACCAGAATCCATGCCCAAGAGCAAGCGGTGCGGGCGGTATACTACCGAAGTTTGCATGGCTTGTTTGATTTGATCCGTCAGGTCGCAGCTTCCTTTGAAAGATCATGCAGCATGGTAGGGTTCAATTTTGTAGAAAATATGTGCTTTAGCTATGGTAGATATTTTATGTTTTTGGTTCAAGGTAACTATAGATATGGACCTAGCTAGCTAGGTATGTTGCATATATTCCATCCGATAAAAGACTCCAAGCAAAGCATCAACTTGATCAGAAGGATAAGAGAAAGTCAAGTAGTTATCCAAAATTGGGACCATAGAATGCTATAATACACCAAATTGATCAGAACTATGGTCCTCCTACCCACATCCAATGCTTTGCGTGAAGATAGATAGCAGAGGAGTAGAGAGTTTGTCTTCCATAAGTGGTCACTGAAATACATGTGAAGAGATATTTCAAGGATAGATATTTTTGAGTTGGGGTGTAAGTGGTTGTGGATGCTTTAAGTTCACTATAATTTTGGCCGTATTTCATATAAAGGATCATAGTATGATTCCATATCGTGTAGTTGAAATTTTATTCTGAACAGGTCTCAAGGAACATGAATCCTGACTTGAATAATTAGTTAGTTAATTAATTAATTATAATAATATTATTTATTTATTTTAGTAAAGTAATTGATAGTTTATACTTGATGTTTGGTAGCTTAAGGTGACTTATGACTAGTATTTATAAAATGTCATTTTTTATGGAGCTATGGACTTTCCGATACTTGAATAAATATTTTTTTAGAGAGATAAAATACAATAATATTCTAGAGAAAGATACTCTTAAAATATATATACAATAAAAAATAAAAATTATGAATCTTTGTTTTGAAAGTTTCACGGTATATTTATAACTCATGAGTTTTGTCTTTTTATAGAGAAAAGATGCTGAAGCGTAACTTTATTTGTATGATATTTTGAGTTATATTGTGAGTTGTATTCCACTCATTTAATCAAGCTAAAAGATAAAGAAATGATTGACTATGAAAGACTTTAATACATCTAATGGTCTTGGTGGAGTATAGACTTGTTTAATTAAGTTTAATTGTTGAGAAATAATTCATCTACGATTTTATATAAAAATCTATAAAATTGATGGTGTTAAACTTAATCATCTCTTAAGTCTAGCTAGTATTACACTCAACGTGTTTGGGCTAGGCACACCGTCGAGCTCATCTATGACTAGATCTGGTTAGCATCAAACCCAACACACCTTTATTGAATTTCTTAATCCAATATATTTTTATGAAAATATATCAATAAAATCTTCTTTCATCGCATTCCCTCTCTTGAAGATGGGATGGGTTTCTTGACATTGTTATTTTTGCTTTAGCTTCATATCCTCTCAGAATCAATCCTTTTTTTTTAATTAGGAAGTATATCTAATCTCTATTTTAGCTAATCATTAGCACTTTAATTTTTGTAGACTTGTGTTAGACTATGATAACTTCTAAGTATTGTCATTTATCAGCTTTGGCAACTCTTTTTTTTTATAAAAAAAATTGAATCCACATCAATAGTTAACTTAATCATAGTTTTTAAATACAAGTTTGGAGTAAACTTAGAGGAAGTGTTAAGTCATTGATTAGTAGCTCATCTGGATCCATTAATTTATTTTTATATATATAAATAAAAATAATATTATTTAAAAAAATTAATGGTTTTGATTTGATCACAAGCTAACCTAGTTTTTAAATGGGTTATATATGATTAATTTGGTTAGGTTTAAACTAGGGGTGTTCAAAATAACCGATTAACCGAGAAAACCGATAAAACCGAAGAAAAATTAATCGAAAAAACCAAACAAAAATAAAAAACCGATTAAACCAATTGTCAAAACCATAAATTTTAACATATCCAGTTCGGTTTCGGTTTTGAACCAAAAACCGGAACAAACCAAACCGGACCCATTAAAAACCAAAAGTTACACAAATCTCTGAGGTATAAATAGTTAAATTGTAACCTAACCCTAACAGTTAATATAACTTTCTTGTCTCTCACAAAAAAGCCGCCGCCCCCCCCCCCAATTAATTTATAATCTTCCTCTCAATTAATTTCTAATCTTCCTTTCCCGTTTCTCAATCTTCCTTTCCAGTGGGTTTGTTGAATGAGCTTTCAATGCAAAGGTCATATTTTTCAACTTCACATACGAAAATTGATATCCAGTGATCTTCAGCGAAAACATAGTAAAGAAAATAGGAGTTAACAATTGTTTCTCTTCCTTGCTTATGTATATTTATAAGCCTTCTGTAACTTGAAAATTTATAGTAGCTTGTACTTGCTATATATACTCCACAGGAAAAGAACAAAGCTACCACAAAGGCAATATCTTTGTGCATCTTTGTCACTTCTTGTATCTTTTTCTTGTTTTTATCTTTCCTCCCTTTTCATTCTTAGCTATCTTTCTTGTGGTAAGTATTGGTGGTAATGGTTGAGATCGATGGGACTAATGGCAATGGAAACCATGGGGGAGTTGTTTTGGATATTAAAGATAATTATCCTTCATCTAGCTCCATCAAGAAAGTTTCTGTCTTGAATTTATGTGCCTTTCATGCAAAAGGTGCTGTAAAATCCATCTTCTTTCTGTGCCTGTGTTTTCTCCTTGCCATATGAAAAATCTGGATGATGGGATTAGGTTTCCCGGTTTTTTGTAAAAAAAAACCATATTTAACCAAACCGGACCGGTACGGTTTAAACCGGTTTTCAGTTCGGTTAATATTTCACAAAATTAATGTAATTCGGTTCGGTTGGTTTTTTGAGTCTAAACCGAACCGAACCGTGAACACCCCTAGTTTAAACCTTGGGTTAGTTGAGTTACTATTCAACTCATTGCTTTAAGTCAGTTTAAAAACAATAAGCATAATTTTATTTTTGGAACCATGGATATCTTAGTCAACTTGCGCACACTTCGACTAATTCTTTAAGGCTCTGAAGTTAATGACTAGGTAAACTTCTAGTGGTTCTGAAATTTATGATACTCGAATTAGTGACTTTTAAAAAATAAATTCAAGATCCGATCACTTGAGTTACACTTCACAGTATTACAATAAACATAATTTAGCATGTGAAAATCGCATATATTTGAGTATTAATATCCCATATGTACTCAAATGATAACAATAGATATTTTCGCTTACCTGTTTTCCTTTGTCAAATCAAAATCAAAATAATGCCAAGTAAATTTCTTCTATCCTTGTGATAATTCTATAGAAGATGTGATGCATTGATGGAAAGAAAACAGGATTTTGATTTAGTTAGTCAAATATTTTATTAAATCTTTTTATTAATATAATGTCATATTTTATTTCTCTGTACAGTAAAGTTTTTATTTAATATAAACTGATTCACTAATAAAATCACGACATATGGACCGGATATTGAAGATTTTACAGGCCAACTCTTAAATATTAATGCTGTTAACAAACAAAAGATTATAATTAAATAAAAACTTATTGTATAGTAACATGATTTAATATTAAATTGATCGAATTATGGCGCTAATAAATGGAACCTGTGTCGTGTCTGGTTCAGAAAGTGTTGGACCCCGTAATTGACGGGATATGACCCATGTGTGGCCCCTGCTTCATTCAAGTTCCATCATTTTTATTTGTCATCATTAAAATAATTTATTTGTTTTTTTATTTTTAATATTAACATATTAAAATTATTTAAAAATATTAATTTAATATTTTTTAAAATAATTATACTTTTAACAAAGTATTTAAAAGAAAAGTTACCGCCTTTTGAAAGGCTTGTTCTTTGCCTGCTCAAGTATAATTATTTTAATATTTTTTAAAATAATTATACTTTTAAGAAAGTATTTAATCCAATGAGCACTTGGCTAACTTTGAAGCAGTTGTTCATGGTTTGGTCGGTGCATTTAAATCAAGTTTGGGATTGTGGTAGATTGATAATGGTTATTGTTTAAAGTATTTTTTATTTAGAAATGTATTAAAAAAATTATTTTTAATATCAGTATATCAAAATAATTTTAAAATATATATATAAATTATTTTAAATCAAAAATCAAAATTTTTAAAAATATAATTTACACCGTATTCTAAAACACAACAAACAAGTGTTTCAGAAACTATGAAAGCTCCATGTGGTATTATGATAGGGTGTAGTTACATATGCTTTTTGGCTGATTATCATTTTTAAAGTTTTTTTTTATTTTTATTGTTTAAATTTGTTTTCCATTTTAAATTATGGTAAAAATTTGAATTTAAAAAAACTATAATTTTAAATTTTTAAAATATTTTTTTATCACATCACAATCACAGAAATTATTATAATACTAAACACACATGAAGAATAAGAACAGAGCTCCACATGCAAGATATGATTAATATTTACAGTTACAGTTATAAGAAATATTAAAAGAGATGTTGATTTCACCGTAGCACTTTGTATTGTGCTTCTTCTCATTTTTACTGTTTTTTTTTTTTTAATCATCGAAACCTTTTTTTTTATTGCATTCTAGCATGTTATATATGTTGATTTTTTTTAGTTGATGATTTAATAAGATAAATTTTGAACTAATTTTTTTTTTTCATTTCCATCTTTCAAGTTGAAGTTTTTTTCTATTAAGATTTATGATTTTATTTAATTTTTTTATTTATTTATCTCGGTCTCATACTTAGACCGTGAGGTTTTCTAGATTATCTTGGTTGTGTTTTAGGATCATTTAAAAATATCAATATTTTTTATACTATATCCTTTAGCATGAGGTTGTTTTGGAATTTTTTTTCGGTTTACCTTCTATTGAGTTATTTCATTCATATTATATGGAGTCGCAGAGCTTAGTTGACTTATTTAGAGTGTATTTGTTTTTGCATTTAAAAAATACCTTTAATAATTTTTGAAAAAAAAATTTCTTTAAATTTTTTTATAATTTTGAATTGTTTTGATGTGCTGGTGTTAAAAATAAATTTTAAAAATAAAAAATTTATTTTAATATATTTTTAAGTAAAAACTTCTTTGAAAAACAACCGCTATAAACTAAATAGACAAATAGTTTTCTAGTTGTATTTTTAGCTAAGTCTATATTATAAATTGAGTACTTGAATAGTTTTTACTTTTTTTTAAAACACGATAGTATTGCTTGAGCTTATTTTTAAATTAATAAAAAAATTATTTTGATCTACGGTGTATGTTGATCTACAAATTTAGTTTATAAGGTTATTTGTTAATCAATCAATAATGATAATTACAATTAACCTTATTTACTCCATCCATCCTAGCTACAGCATCACCGGATCATTAAAATCCAAAAAAAACACATGCACACTTAAAAAAAAAAAATAAAACTCTTTAGATTACCTTTGATCCTAGTGATAAAACCTAGCCAATTCATGACTTGATTTAAGAAACAAGTAATAAATCGAGTTAACCTGAATTACTAGAGTTACTTTAATATAATATTATTTAAAGTTTTTTTTAAATTATTAAAACTATATTATTTTTATTTTTTTATAAAAAAAAACTAGATTTCACCTCAGTTATGACCAGTCAGAGGAGACCTCTATTTAATTCACCATGTTAATTGAACATCATCAAGTCAACATCCACTAATTGGATATAGAATATGATTGGAATCGTGTCCTGAATTAACAAATTTCTGACTAGCCAGATCATAGTGACTTTGACAAGCAACAACTTGACAAAGAGTGGAAATCTTTAGATTTGCTTTCTAGAAATCACTAATTCAAGTTTTATAAATTTTAGAGTCACTGAAAGATTACATGATTGTTAATTTCAGGACCCATAGAATTAGTCGAAATGCATACAAACTGACCCGAACATTCACATTAATAAATAATAATAATAATAATAATTTTTAATCAAAATGCATGCAAACTGGCTGAGAGACCTCACGTGAATAAAAAAATTATTACACGGAAACATAAAGAAAAAAAAAAAGAAAACCTTCTCATTTCCTTTCTTTCCTCTTCTCCCTTTTCCACTTCTTGACAATGTCTTCTTCGATGAAAAATCAAGATCCACAATCTAAATCACAAAAAAATAATAAAACATGTAACCTTACCTTTGACCACAGTGATATAACGTAGCCTGGTTCATGACATCCTCCAAGATTTATGTTACACGGGTTCACCTAAATTTATATGGATTAATTTAAAATAATACTATTTTAAGATTTTTATAAAAAAAGTTAAATCAATATTTTTGTGTTTTTTAAAATTAAATTAAATGTTATTTAAGTTTTTGATAATCCACCAGGTTAATCAGATAATTACTAACCAATCCAGTATAAAACCCGGTCTTAACCACGTTTTAATATAATGTATACCAAGCCAAGCCGGATAAGATTTGGACAAGCAGCGACACAACACAGTAATAATTTTCATTACACAACAACGTCAAAAAAGAGAGAAAAGAAAAGAAAAAAACACCCAAAACCTTCTCATTTTCTTTCTTTCCTTTTCTCCCTTTTTTGCTTCTCAACAATGTCTTCTTCAATGGAAACTCAAGATCCACAATCTAAACCACCACAAAATTCAGATCCAACAAAACCCCACAACCCCAACCCCACAACACCACCTGCTTCTTCGATGCTTAACAACATTCGAGGTGGAGCCCTCCATAGGAGGGCACGTTCAGAGATGAGTTTTAGGTTACCAGAAGACATGACAATGATGATGATGGATATCCACCCATCAGATCAAATCAATGGTGGTAATGGTAATGGTAATGGTAATGGTGGAGGGGGGTCTTCAACAGGAAGCTTAGAAGAGATCGGATCAGAGGATGATTTGTTCTCAACCTACATTGATGTTGATAAGCTAACTGGAGGCAATAGTGGGAATGGAGCTGGAGGGGGGGTTCAGAATGATAATGATAATAATATGAACGGAGAGAAAGCTGGGGTTTCGGGTTCGGGTACTTCCAGGCCTAAGCATAGGCATAGTAATTCTGTTGATGGGAGTGTGTTTGGTGGAGGAGAGGTAATGGATGCTAAGAAAGCAATGCCGCCTGATAAGTTAGCTGAGCTTTGGAATATTGATCCCAAAAGAGCTAAAAGGTGTGAGCTTTTTTGTTTTTTGATTATGGGTTTTGCTTAAAATTTTATTCTTTTATGGGTTTTTGTAGGAAATTGGTGTGCATTTGCTTTAAATTTGAGATAGGTAATGTTTTTGGTTTTATGGTTTAATGTTGTAGTTTTTTGGATGTGGAAGATGGGGAAAGTTAGTTAGTTGCTTGCTGGATTTAAAATTGGTTTCAGGGGTTAGATTCTCGGTTCTGAATGGTCAATATTGTTTGTTTCATCTTGGGATCTATGATGATTCATGCTGTCACATAACTGTCAAGTTGTCTGTGTTTAGACCTGCTTGTTGAATTGTTGTACTTTTGGGGACTGGAGAGTCTTTTATTCTTCTTCTTCTACTGTTTATCAAATAATATGATGAATTTTATAGTCTTTGTGGCAAATGGATACTTTAGTATATATCGAAGCCTACAAGGAAGTCAAGAAACCGGTTTATCGTCTAAGATAGATTTCGACTGGATTGTTAGTTCGACTATTTTTCTTCAATATATGCTTACTTGTAATTCACCAGCCACTTTGGCATACTTGAGATTTAAAGTAATGGTGCATTATGCTGGGATTTAGAAATGTTAAGCTTCAATAGTTTTCTTCAATTTAGGCTGACTTGTCATTCACCAACCACTTTGGCATACCTGACATTTAACTTTATGGTGGCTTATGGTGGGATTTTAGAAATGTCGGTAACCCCTACTTATCAGGTGATTGGATTTACTATTTAACTTTTGTAGTTTTAAGGGCCTTTAGATGTTTAAAAGTCTAATCACCCCAAAAATGTTTTCCATAGTTTTCTTTTGACAATGAATGCATGAACAAAGACAAGCAAAGACGTGGATAATTGATTTGCGAATTCGTTTTCTTCAAAAATTGGTGGCATCCCTTTTGCGTATGCTGACAACATAGTTGTTGTTCACAGGATACTTGCAAACAGGCAGTCTGCCGCCCGCTCTAAAGAGAGGAAAGCCCGATACATACTGGAACTTGAGCGCAAAGTTCAGACCCTCCAAACAGAAGCTACCACTCTTTCTGCACAACTAACTTTATTTCAGGTTTATGTTTGTTGGTTGTAATTTCAGCATGCATTTTTCTACCTTAGTTATATTTGTATAGTCTATTTATACCACGTTTTTCCACTGCAAGGATGTCTCTCATTTTTGTGATCCAATTTTTGTTGGATGGATGATTGTGTTAATGCCTAGATAAACAAATTGATCCACGGACGTGAACAAAAAAAAATAAAATTATGTGAGGATGAAGAATGGTTATGATAGTAAATGATCTTGTTATTGGGTGGTGACTCTCGTGAAATTTTGTAGCTAATAATCTGATCACAACCCTCCTCTCTTAAGAGAGATCTTTCACAAGGCAAGCTGGTAGATGCAGAATGAAAGCAAGTAAAAATCTCGTGTTATTGAATTTTGTGTTCTTGTAATCATGAACACCGTTTATCTTTTCTATCAATCTCATCTCATCATGTTACTTTATTGTCAGCCACCGTGCTTAGTCCATGTTATGTTCTCTACTACTTCTGGTTTTCGGTCAGGATGGTGATCCTGTTTCTCTTCCTTTTCTCATATAGAGGGACACAACTGGTCTAAGCTCAGAAAACACAGAGCTTAAGCTTCGGTTGCAAGCTATGGAGCAACAGGCTCAGTTGCGCGATGGTGAGTGGCATGCCTGCTTTATGTTTATATCACCTGTGCACCTGATAAATACTCTTTGCTTTTTCTCAGTCATTTCTTCTTTAAAATTTGTTATTTAAGGCTATGGCATCATATTTGGTTGAAACAGTGGTAGTTCTTATGTTGTTCTGTAGCTCTGAATGAAGCACTGAAGAAGGAGGTTGAGAGGCTCAGGATAGCCACCGGGGAAATGGTAAGCCCTTCCGACTCGTTCAACTTGGGAATGCACCAAATGCCCTTCACCCAGCCAAACTTTTTCCCACTTCCTCCACAGCCAGGATCTTCAGGTCACCCCAACATGCAATTACCATCATTTACTCATACCCCGCCTGGCATGTCCACCCACCATCTACAGCAGGCAGATTCCCACAATCTCTCAGACTACATGCAAAACGATCCTATCAGACAGTTACAGGGGCTTGATATCAGTAATAAAGGCTTAAATATTGTAAAGTCAGAAGGTCCCTCGCTTTCTGCAAGTGAAAATAGCTCCACATTTTGAGGCAAACTGGCTGCTGACTTGCTGACTTGTCCATGGTGTGCCTGTGTGGTAGATTGTTTATAGACTGACATCCAGTCACTTAGAGAAGGTTTCTATTTTGATTTCATTATTCATTCCATTCATGCTGTGGGGTCGATTCAAATTATTTATTCTTAGGGTTCTCCAGAAAGGGAAGCACCCAGGTTTTGATGCGATGTGTAAGGGTCCTTTGTTTAACATGGAATTTCGTGGTGATGTAGGACTTGTTGGGATGAAAGGTCATTCCTGTTGGATGTCAACATATTATGGGATGTTATGTTGATGTTGTCCAATTCTTTGTAGACTGTCATATTACTCTTGAACCATTCCTGGATTGATTGAAATGGACTCCAATTCCTTCTCTCCCCCTCTCCCTAGCTGCTTTCTTTTCTGTCTAAAATGTTCTTTCCTCTTCCACACTATGATGTTTCGGACTCCTCTGTCAACTGCAGCCCCATCATTTTGTCAACATGGGGTGGCATGCATTCATGAAGTGAAAAAGCTCAAGCCTTTCATTCTCGAGAAGGATTGCCACCATTACAGCACAGATTTATGGCCGTGAAATACGTTCAGATTTATGGCCGTGAAATACGTTACAGAATATTCTTATATATATAAAAGGACTGTCTGGTTTCTATGTAAACTAGATCTTGCTCCGCCCAATGCCAGAAACATCAAGCCCAACTTTTTATAGTAGTAAAAAAAAAAAATCATGTTAGAGAAGTTGTTGATTTCTAAACAATAGGTAAGAATATAATTTAAATAATTGATAAAAATATAGTTTAATGACAAAATTTAAAAAGATATTCTTTTAAAAAAAAATAGGGGGATAATAACCAATTTAATTGATCCAGGTTAATTAATTAAATCTATGGTTCAGTGATAACCTTATCACTTTATTAAAAAAAATCAAAATAAATTATAAAACTCAATTTAAAATAAACAAATAAAAAAATAAATTAAAAAAATTAACCTGAAATTATGAGATTAGGACAATCTTGTAGAAAGTAAATTGAAATAAATTATAAAATTTAATTTTGAATTAACTCAATATTGAAAGATGAAATTGAAAAAAAAGCAAAAAACCAACTTGAATCAACACAAGTTAACTCGTCAAACTCATGACTCGAGTTATAAGATCATGATAACCTCATAAAAAATAAACAAAAAAAAATAACTCGATTAAACTTGGGTTAACCTACCAAACCTATAATCTGAGTCATGAGACTAGGATAATCCCCTGTAAATAAAATCAAAATAAATTATGAAGTTTAATTTTCAATAAATTTATTATTTGAATAATGAAATTAGAAAGTATTCAATCTGAAAAGGGACATAATAAAATGATCAGAGTCTACCCGAGTTAACCTGTAAAACTCATGACTCAGGTCATGAGACCGCGATAACTTTATGGAAAACAAACCGAAACAAACCATGAAATCTAATCCATAATCAACCTAATAAAGAATGAGATTGAAAAAAAATACAAATTAGAAAAAACTTGAGTCATCCATGTTAACTCATCGAATTTATAACACAAATCATGATATTAGCATAAACATATAGAAAACAAACCATAACAAATTATAAAATTTATTTTTTAATAAATTAAATATTAAAAGATATAATTATTGAAAAAAATATAGATTAAAATCAAAGAAAAATAACTATTGTGACGAATAATGTTTTGTAAGGTGTTATATATAACCACATCTCTTTTAGTTATTTGTTAATTAATAATTAATTAATGGCATATTCCAAATACGAGGAAGGAAGAAAAACGAAGATTTAAGGAAATTTTGGATCTTGTTATATTAACATTTAGAGAGATTCCCAGCTTCTAACTTCCTAGCCCCTAGTAAAATATGCTTATAACTTAATTATAAGTATATGATTTAATTTAATTATAAGCATATTTCAATTCATAGAGATTGAATATAAGAGTTTAAACCACGAGGACTAAAGATTTAATTTATTTAAACTAAGAGGACCAAATTAAAACTTAATTACATCCTGCGACACAACCAATTATCCCCGCAACCAGGATTTCAGGAGATCCTTTTCTTATCGGTGCTGTGGATACCAAAAAGGACTGGAAAGAAAGAAGAAAACCCAACCAAACCATGAGGTTCCTTTGGTAATTATTCTTATATTTCTGGGCATAACTTTAAACTCCATTTCCCGCCCATTCCACCCCGAAGAAAACAAATAAAAAGAATTATTATTTTTTTTTAAAATTTGAAGCTCTCTCTTTTGCAAGTTCAAAACTCTCCGTCTTCTTCTCTTAGAGAAACTCTCACGGTCCGGTCCGGTTCCTTCTTCTCTAAAGTTCGTGCTCTTACATTTCTCGAAAAATCACGAGTTTGTGCGATAGATTTCGGCAGTTCCCTTTTCTCACCGCGCTAGCCTTTATTTTGTAAAAACTGCGATTTTTTTTGTGCGTTTGGAGGTGATATTTGTTTTTCTAAGATTTGAAATGGGGAGCGAAGTGAAAAGTGAAGCCTCTGCTGATTCTCCTACTTCCGTTCTTGAAGACGAGGTATTATTATTTTTAGCCTTTTTTTGTTTGAGATTTTTTTCCTATTTAACTCTCGAAAAAAAGTGTTTTTGTTTTTTTTTTTTTTAAATTGATCGATATTATTTTTAATTTTTTTTTGCAAATTACAAGAAGAAAAAAACTGTAGAAGCAAAAAAAAATTATTATTATTTTTTTATTTTAATGTTAAGCAGTCGAACAAAAGAGTGATTTTTTTTAAAGATATGATTAACAATTTATTATGTATTATTTATGTTTTTATGTTTTTTTTCCCCTTAAAATGAAGGAGCAATGCAATTTGAAAGTAGAAGAAGAGGTGTTTGTGGAAGCAAAAAATGGGGACGCGTCTCTTATATCAATATCTATGGCGGAGGAGGAAGAGAAGCTCTTGAAATCCAGGATGAAAGAAGAAGAGATAGAAAAAGCGGCGGCGGAGGAAGCTCAGTTGGATGAAAGCCAGTTTAATAGATTGGACCAGCTTTTAACTCAAACTCAGCTCTATTCAGAGTTTCTGCTGGAAAAGATTGATCAAATCACTGCTGTATGTGTATATCTTCTCAAATGCCTTTTTTTTCCAATGAATTTTCTTTTATGTTCCTTTTTCGTTTTTGTTTTCTTGCTTTACGATTTAGATTGCATTACTAGAATGGAGCGGAGCAAGAGAGTGAACCTGCCGAGCAGAAAAAGAGAGGTCGTGGATCAAAAAGAAAAGCCGCTGCGCAATACAATTCTGTGAGTTTTTATCCTCTTGCTTTGCTTCATATGGATGTTAGTGTCTTGGATATTATGTTAGAGATGACTGTCGTGGCCAGAAGATGTGCTGTATTGTATAAGATTGAAAGTTTAAGTTTGTTTTTTTGTGCTTTACTGGTTACAAATTTTCAATTATATATTTTACGATTGCTTCTTAATTTAATAGAGCTGTTAATAGGAAAACATGTTTATGTAGGGATATTTAACGCACCTGCCAAAGAGGAATATAATTGTAAGATGAAAATGTGTAGATGTAAGAGAACTGACTGAGATGGGGAATGTTTTAATGATCTCAGTGGAGTTTTAGTCTTGACCTCTCAAATCTTCCTTTATTTAATTTTACGTGTTCTGCTATGAAAAGATGCCATTTTAAGATTGCCTTAGTGAATTCTGACATGCCATGACCTTCCTTTCTTCAGAGGAAAGCCAAGAGAGCAGTTACCGCAATGCTTACAAGATCAAAAGAAGTTGACAAGGTTGAGGATGCAAATTTGACTGAGGAAGAAAGAGCTGAGAAAGAGCAGAGAGAACTTGTACCTCTGCTAACTGGTGGGAGGTTGAAATCTTATCAGATTAAAGGTGTGAAATGGTTGATCTCTCTCTGGACAAATGGGCTCAATGGGATCCTTGCAGATCAAATGGGGCTCGGAAAGACTATCCAAACAATTGGTTTCCTAGCACATCTGAAAGGGAATGGTTTAAATGGACCCTATATGGTTATTGCCCCTCTTTCCACTCTCTCAAATTGGGTGAATGAGATTTCAAGGTAAAAGTTTTAATTGATTTTTTTGTGTAAACTGTCCATCTTGATCTTTTAATCCACAGTTTTATTTGATTCCCTGTGAATTCCCCTGAATAGGTTTGCTCCTTCTATGGACGCAATTATCTACCACGGTAGCAAGAAACAGAGGGATGAGATAAGGAGGAAGCACATGCCCAGATCAATTAGCTCCAAATTCCCAATTATTGTTACTTCCTATGAGATTGCATTATCGGATGCAAAAAAGTATTTGAGGCATTACCCATGGAAGTATGTTGTGGTTGATGAGGTGAGTGTTTTAACAAGATAGCTTGTAGAGTAGGTAGACACACGGGAGAAGTACTCTTTTCTTCCAAGCAAACAACATTAGCCTAAGGGAAATCATATGGACAAAGTGACTGCTTTTGGTTATAAGGGCAAAGCTAAAAATGACACTATTGTTTTTAGTAGCGGTGTTCTGTGTGTTTGGATACATTGTGGTCAACTGCTCTGGATTCAAGACTTTCAAATTACACATAAGATAACACTCAGGATAACAAGTGCCTGGAATTTAAAAGTGCTATGCTTTGTTGTTGATTCTTTTATCCTTTTTGGTACAATTTTAGCTTTTCCACTCACTTTATACATTTTGTTGGGAACCTGAAATAAGCTCAGAGCCTTTTTATGTGATGTTGCACTGCATATTTATAAACTAGCAGATTTGCCGAAGATAACAGTTCTCCTCTGTTTTTGAATTCATAAAGTTTAGATTGGCTATACAGGCATGCAACCATGGCATCTTGGATCTTGCAATTCCACAAAGCTCTAATCTTTTGAGCTAACAGATTAAACACTCACTATTTTGTCACTTTTAGACTTCTTTATCTCACTCTGTTAATAATTATTTAAATTGCAATTTGAAATCACATGCTTTATTCTGTATAGTCAATGCTCGTGTTTGTTCATGGGCTCTGAGATACCTTTGCTCTTGTTTGTTCTTTTTGCGCCTTAAACATTCTGAGCTGTCTTCTTTCATGTGCCAATACTTTAATTTGCCAAATTACTGATTTTTACTAACTATTCTAAATTGCAACCTTCTTACTTAAGGGGCACCGGTTGAAAAATTCAAAATGCAAACTGCTGAAGGAGTTGAAATACTTGCACGTGGACAATAAGCTCTTATTAACTGGGACACCTCTGCAAAACAATTTGGCTGAGCTTTGGTCACTGTTGAATTTCATTTTGCCTGATATTTTCCAATCCCATGAAGAATTTGAGTCATGGTCAGTATACTGTCAATTTGAAAGTTGTGCATGCATTTTCCAGTAATTATGGCAGTATAGACTTCAATCATGTACTTATGACTGCAATGCTTCACATGCAATTCACCTAAACTGAAGTTTTTTTCTTTCTCAGGTTTGATCTGTCAGGAAAGTGCAGTAATGAAACAATGAAGGAAGAAGTAGAAGAAAGGCGAAGGGCTCAGGTACGTATTTTAGCTAATGATGCAATTCTGCTTTTGTAAATGAAACATTTGAATGGCATGGTGTATATACTGGGTTTTTAATCAACCTCAGGCTGTAACCAAACTCCATGCAATATTGCGTCCCTTTCTCCTACGGAGAATGAAAACTGATGTAGAGCAGATGCTTCCTCGGAAGAAAGAGATCATCTTATATGCTACCCTGACTGAGCATCAGAAGAAATTCCAGGAGCATTTAATCAATAAGACACTGGAGGACTATTTACGAGAGAAGCTGGATACCGGTATTAGTTTACTTATTTGTTATTGATAAGACTTCAGCTTTAGAAAGGAAGAAAAGAGGTTTTACGTGCTGTGATTATTTGGTATTCTGTTTCGGCTGGCTGTCCTTTGGAAGCAGCACTGTTTTTGGGCATTGGGACTGCTAGCTATCAAAGTATGACAGCTCTAAGTGAGAATTTCAGGATACTAGCTGTTTATTGAATAGCTCATGCAGTTTGATGACACTGGAAAATGGTGAATCTAGAAGCAAAATAGGTGACTGAAGTAAAAATCGTGTCTGCTTTTGAGTCATAGTTTTATTTAATTCTCCCTATTATAAGTTGTTGGTTCTTTGACTTAATTTTGGCTATGATATTTCCTATGGTTTGTGAATCGTGAAGCACAGGTTCATGAATGTTCATGTTATAATTATTCTTTTCTTTGTGGGCTGAAGCTTGATTTGTCATATGGATATGCTATTTGTTTGCTTGTTTTTTATTTATATCTTTTTTTAGATTATTCTACCTGATAGCAAACTGCAGTCATTTATTCTTTCGCCATGCATCTTGACCTGCATTGTCAGCAAGCACTGGCCCAATAGAATGGATAGCCGCTCTACATATTTTCCTGTATTGACTTCTGGTCTTTTAAATTGCAGGACGTGGCATGAAAGGAAGGCTTAATAATTTGATGATTCAACTTCGAAAAAATTGCTACCACCCGGATCTCTTAGAGTCTGCCTTTGATGGCTCATGTATGTGCCTTTCAACTCGTTTAATTACTGTGGTGAATTTCTGTTGCCAGATTCACTAATGCCTTCGATGTTCTTGACAGATTTCTATCCACCAGTTGAACAGATAGTTGGGAAGTGTGGCAAATTCCAATTGCTGGATAGATTGTTGAATCGTTTGTTTGCACTCCAGCACAAAGTATGATGTGCAAGTTTCTAAACTTTCTAGTTTATTGTAAACCATGCATGCTCTCATCTTCCGCTGGCTTTTTAAACAGGTTCTGATTTTCTCCCAGTGGACTAAAATTTTGGATATAATGGACTATTATTTTAGTGAGAAAGGATTTGAAGTTTGTAGAATTGATGGCTCTGTGAAGTTAGATGAAAGGAAGAAACAGGTCCGTTACACGTTGCATTCCTTTTTTTTAAACTTGAAGGTTTAGATATTTAATATTAATATTAATTTGCAGCTTTTGGGTTTATAGACATGTAAGAAAAGCTTGCTCGCCATAGATGAATATTATGAAGTTTATAATTTTGGATTCTGCAACTGTCTTGGTCAATTGGTACTTTTAGGCCAATCATACATGGTTTATCACTTATTTCGGTGTCTTTGCTTTCATCAAAGCATCTCTGCATGTCTTGATTATGCACTTTTGAAAGCTTCTTTCAAGCTCTTGGTGACGCAATTTACTTGTCAACTTCACTGCCTGTCTTCAGTAATTTGCTAATGTTTATTCTCAGCACATTTGTTTCTTGTCCAGTCAGCATGTTCTAGCATGTAGTGGCATCTGCTAGTATTTGTGAGTATTAAATTGTTTTATTATTCTAGGCTTGAAAGCGTTTGTTAATGGGGAAAAGATCCTGAAAGTCGATGTGTGCTGCTAGTATTGAATGGCATCTGCTACCTGAAAGGATTAAATTGCATAATTATTCTAGGCTTAAAAGAGTTTGTTTGTGTTGAACAGATCCAGGAATTCAATGACGAGAACAGCCAGTATAGGATTTTTCTTCTTAGCACAAGAGCTGGTGGATTGGGTATCAACCTCACTTCAGCTGATACCTGTATCCTGTATGACAGTGACTGGGTATTTTCTTGATCTTGTGTCCCATGTTCCACCCTTGGTATATACTAAAAACTCTTGATTTTTGTACTATTGCATGGATTTTTACAATTTTATCCCAGAACCCTCAAATGGATCTGCAAGCCATGGATAGATGTCACCGAATTGGGCAAACCAAGCCTGTTCATGTTTACAGGCTTACAACAGCTCAGTCTGTTGAGGTAACCAACGATGGCCATTGTTTTCGTTTAGTGCTTTTGTTTGGTTGTCAGGTAATTGACAAATTGTATGCTTACAGGGTCGTATTTTGAAAAGAGCTTTTAGTAAGTTGAAGCTTGAGCATGTGGTCATTGGAAAAGGACAGTTTCATCAAGAGCGAACCAAGTCTACCGGCACAGATCTCATGGAGGTTTGTTTTATATGCTTTGTTTCTTACATGTCTTCTATTATTTAACCATTAGTGGTAGCAATGGTATGTATCTTTCATGGTTCATTGAAATTCAGTAGGGGTTTGCTCCCTGGCTAGAATTAAGGAAGATTTTATTTCTTGAACCTCATTTTTTTTTCTATTTTTGAACATACCCTTTTAATTAGTGTCAAATGGTGAAAAAATGACAATTGGCAATCAGATGGCTGTCAATTAGACGACACATTGCAGCATGTGATGTAACATTGAAAGTTTTCTGTTCCAAATGAAAAACAAACAGTGAAATTCTTATTTTGATTTATTGCTAACTGAGCACCTGCAGCTGGCTATGCTAGGATTGGATGCGACTTGATTTTGACCAGCAACTTCTTTCCTTTTCTTTTGTGCTTTTATTGATGAATTTTTCAATTGGATTAACCTTTCAGGAGGAGATGCTGGCCCTGCTTCGGGATGAAGAAACAGCAGAAGACAAGTTGATACAGACAGATATCAGTGATGAAGATTTAGAGAGGGTGTTGGATCGCAGTGATTTGGTCGTAGGCTCATCATCAGATGACATAGAAAACATGGCTGCCACTGTTTCAATTCCTCTGAAAGGGCCTGGTTGGGAGGTGGTTGTACCGACTGCCAGTGGAGGCGTGCTCTCTACCCTTAATAGTTAGAAGTTTGTTCGCCACATCCACAGATGGTGGTTGCGGTTGCAGACCTGGCCTGACCACTGAATGTCTGCGTTTTTGGGGAGGGGTGGCCTCAGACGGAGGATGTGGATCCTTGATGCCTTACTTTTTTGCGAGCAGAGTGTTGCTCTTAGTCGGATGCTTCTCCATGATTTTGGTAACAATAGAATAGAAAGAGGCCGCTTTTTGGTAAATGACTAATTATCATATATTTGTATTTTTCATGTTCTGAATCAATTTTAGAGACAAAATGTAGAATTGACTCAAAACGATGTTATTTTAAGGAGTATTTCCTAAGATCAATTGACTTTAACTTTGATAACTTTTGTTTGTATGATTAGTACAAATGCTAGGGTTTTTATTTTATTTTTAATTCAATTGCAAGTTTAAATACTTTGCTTTGATATATGAACTTGCATGCAATATAATTTAGGTATCACACTTTTTTGTAATAGTTTAGCAAATTAAATTTAAACTAAATAATTGCAATCTATAAAATTATTAACAATGTACACCATATTCTTGAAACTATGGACTGTGTATGTATATGTATAATCAATTAGCAAACTGAGTAGATTTATAAAAATTCAAGTCCTATGAAATTCAAATATTTGAGGTAAATTTTGAATTATAAATTACATTATATTAATTGCTCCAAGGTACTAGAAAAATATATTAATGTAATACTATTAAACACCTACTTTCAAATGTGATTTTTTCATTGCTTATCTAAAATCAAAAGAAAATATTACAGATATGCTCACTAAATATTTAACGAGAAAACTTACGTATAGTTCATCGAGGATAATGAATTTAAAAGTTTAACGAGAAAACTTACGTATAGTTCATCGAGGATAATGAATTTAAAAGTTTAATGATAATAACTATACGTAATTGACTGAAGATAATTAAAATTTAGGTTTAAAGATAAAACTAAATTATGCAACATTCATAGTAGCATACAAAAATAACTATTTCCTTCCTATATCTATGATGAAAAGGTGCTACTTGCAATATTATAAGGGTGAATCATGCTTCTAATGATTTTTATGTCTTGTTCTGTTAAGTAGAAATGCAGTCGTTTATTTGAGAATTATAAAATGTTTAATTATTTAAAGCATTAATGAAACCAAAATGTAAAGGGTCAAAATAAACACTACCACGAGAACCAAAGAAAAAATCTAGATAAAAAACTATGTGAGTATTATTGTTTTGGTTTACATAAAAAGCTAAATAATTCAAGACATCTCTTTTACTAATTAATCGAGTGAATATGATGTTATCACACTAAGAATGATTTAAATCTAAAAGCTACTTATCTTGATGTGGTGGCCTATTAAGTCACTATTTATATACAAATCTTCAAGTTTTTGTATACTAGTTAGATAATTTTTATTAACGTGAGAGAATGTTAAACATGCTTTATCTCAAAGAAATTAATCTCAAAGAATCCGTGTTTGACATGCTTTCTCAACCCAAAACCCTTAATCTCTTATAGAAAGATTACAAAATTTTCTCGTAACTTAAATAGTTGAAAGTTAAGGAGTTAAAATCGAGTTTGAAGGGCACTTGAGCATTTAGAAGGAAGAAGCCTTGGGCTAAGTAGGATTTAGGCTTAAGGACGTACGTGTATGCTTGCTCAATTCAACAAGGCACAACACAAGCTCAGACTCGAGTCTCGGGTCCTAGGATCAAACTTGAGCTTGAGTTTGGATTTGAGTTTAGATTTCTTGTAAAATAATTATAGACATATAGAGATTTTTTTTTTCAACTCATGAAATAAACAATTTGATCATTAACCATTCACTTCCTAAACAATATATTTTTAAAGAAAAAATATCTGGTTTTTAATATATAAAAATTATAAGTTTTTATTTTTTTATTTTTGTGACATTTAAGTAAAGTTGGTAAATGATTGAAATTAATTTTGTTATGTGCATTAGCCTTAGTCTCAAATTATAGTATAAAAGGGGCCTAAAAGGGGGTATTTTGCGGAACTTGCAGTAGCCTTTTACCTTCTTCTCCTTAGTTTTTCCGACTTCCTTTACCACTGGTCTTGCTTAGTTCCTACTCTATTCTGGAGCATAGGTTCTAATTCTTATTCCTTTGTTTAGTAGACTTTGTAAAGGAATTGTATTTTTTTAAAGTTAGGTTATTGAAATTTTAGTAAATTATTTGCAAGAAAATTCTCTATCAGAAAATTGATAAATACAAATGAAAATACCGATAGAATATTTCCCTCAGTATATATCGAGTGAATTATAGTGGGAAAAAAATAATTAAAACAAAGCAAAAAAAATAATAACGTGTCATTCATACCAACAAAATTACTGATGGAATTTAGTCTGTAGGTAAAATCCGTCGGTAAAATCGTTAATACATTATTAACACTATTCATCATGTCAATTACAAAGGGAATCACTAACGGAAAATTCCGTCAATATTTTTCAGAGAACTCTGGAGCTGTTCACTTCCCAATTGCACTGTTAATTACTGTTCTTTACAGATAAAATACCTTCTTCTCCTTGGTTTTTCGAACTTCCTTCACCACCGGTCTTGCTTACTTCCTACTCTATTATGGAGAATAGGTTCTAATTCTTATTCCTTTGTTTAGTAGACTTTGTAAAGAAATTGTATTTTTTTAAAGTTAGGTTATTGAAATTTTAGTAAATTTTTTGCAAGAAAATTCTCTATCAGAAAATTGATAAATACAAATGAAAATATCGATAGAATATTTCCCTCAGTATATATCGAGTGAATTATAGTGGGAAAAAAATAATTAAAACAAAGTAAAAAAAATGATGACGTGTCATTTATATCAACGAAATTACTGATGGAATTTAGTTTGTCGGTAAAATCATTGATAGATTGTTAACACTGTTCATCATGTCAATCACAAAGGGAATCACTAACGGAAAATTCCGTCAATATTTTTCAGAGAGCTCTGGAGCTGTTCACTTCCCAATTGCACTGTTAATTACTGTTCTTTACAGACAAAATATAAATTGAAAAGTCGTCGGTTTCTGAAAATTTTTGATTAAATTGAAAATTTAAATTAAATATTACAGACGGAATCACCGATGGATTGAAAAGTCATCGGTGATATTTGACAGTTTCTGAATTTTTTTTATTAAATTGAAAATTTAAATTAAATATTACAAACAGAATCACTGACGGAATCAATTAAAAATATGAATATTTAATTATTCGTCAGTAAAACCATGAGTAAAACGCCCCAATAAAAAGCCTATAATCCCCCATTTCACAACAGATAAGCCTCTTTTTTTTTTCCTTCTTCCTCTTATGTAAAAAACACCATCCCTTTCTTTCTCTTCTCTTCTCTCCTCAACTCCTTCTCTTCTTCTTCATGCTCTGGTATGTCTTCTTCTCCTTTCATCTTTTCTCTTCTCAGTTTTTGTTTTAATTAATATACTTTACAAATTTATTTATTTTTCTTTTCTGAGCTTCACTCACAACTATATTAAGATAAGATTTTTCTTTTTTCTACATAAAATCTAGGATTAGGATGATTGACTTGACTGAGTTTAATATGACTGAGCAATTTCAATAATAATAAAAAAGTAATAACAACAAATAAAATGAAAACAAAAAATTGAAAGCAAAACAAAAGTAAAAAATCTAGATGCTAGATTAGCAAGCGAAAGCTATAACCTGGTTGTAATATTAAAGCAATCTCATCAAAAGCAAAATAAATAAAATCATAAAACTTAATCATAAAAAAACCCAATGCTTAAGGGCGGAACTTAAAAAAATAATTAAAAAATATACAAGCCAAACCATGTTAACTCGCTAACCTTGCTACCATGGGTATAAGATTAGAATAATTCTATAGAAAGAAAAATTAAAAAAAAAAGAACAAGCAAGAAGATCAATTATCAAGCAAACAGATATTAAAGGTTGAATTGAGAAAGAAATTCATTTTTTTAAAAAAATCAAATGTTGAAGGATTTGTTCTATAACAAAGCAAAAATCAAATGAGAAAATGATAATTACATGATTATGATACTGGGGAAAGCTCATTGAAATCAAATTGAATAAAACTATGAAGCTCAATTACCAAACAATTCAATATTAAAGGGAGAGAAAGTGGAAAAAACATATATTTTTTAAAAGAGCAATGAAAAAAAAAATAAATCATATCTTGAGACCTTACCTAACAGCTTAAGTTATTGGGTTGAGTTGGTTCTTTGACATGGTATCAGAGTCTTGATGACCAAGCGATTACGAGTTTGAATTTCACCATTCCCATTTATTTGATAAAAATTAAGTACAAGATAATATGAGTCTATGCAAGTTTCAAGTCTAAAAGACTATCACTTGAGGGAGTGTGTTAGAGAATAATATAAATCATATCTTGAGACCTTACCTAATAGCCTAAACTATTGAGTTAAGATGATTATTTGACACGATCTGTATAAGAATCATGAATGTGTTTTGGCTTAGTCCACTTAAATTCTGATTTCATTTGGTTTTTTGTGTTGTTACTTTATTAGTATAGCAGTTCGTTCCTTATTTTTTTTTTCTTGTTGTTAGATTGTGGCTTGGGCTACTACCTATATAATTAAAGATCTCCTCTCTTTTGCACTTGGGGGGTCCGGGTTCGACCCCCTGTGCTGGCCACCGCGCGGTGCCTTACCCGCCCCCGGGCTTGCGGGATGTCCGGGGGGGGGGGGGGGGGGCAGGGCCCAGGAATCAAAAAAAAAGAAAAAGATCTCCTCTCTTTTTGTTCAGACTTTATATTAATGAACCTTAATATACTTTTAGTTTGATCTCTTTTCTTTTTGATCCTTTGGCATAGAGTTTATTAATGAACCTTAATAAGTACACGAAAAAAAATATAAAAAAATGCAGCACTGCCAGTCGCTTGATCCTTTTCTAATTGGGCGACAAGTTTTTCTTTTCTAATTTCTTCCAGGGATTGCATCTCCATTTTTCACCTCTCTAAAAATCTAGGGATTCAAAGAACTTCACAAATAATATCTAGCCACATCCCCTGGAAATATCCAGTCACATCCTTTCTCGATAAATAATCTTTCGTTGCTCCTGGTGAAAAATTTAACTATTGCTGTAGTTGGTTACAGTAGTTTATATGCTCCTGGGTGTTTTATGACTTAGTGGCATAGTTATCAACCCAGCCCCGGCCAATAGGTCAGGTTCCGGGTTTTATGGGTCAATCCGGATTAATTTGAAAAAATTAAAAAAAAAATCAATGTGAATATAGACTATACATACATATTATAAATAATAAAGTTTAAAAGAATATTTTAATTTTTTTTTGTTATATCCAAAACCGTGGGTAAAATGCTTCCATAAAAAATCTAGAATCCCTCATTTCACAACAGATAAGCCTCCTTTTTTTTTTCTTCTTCATCTTATATAAAAAACATCAACATCCCTTTTTTTCTTCTCTTTTCTTTCATGCTCAGGTATGTCTTCTTCTCCTTTCTTTCCTCTTCTCTTTAATATATATATTCTCGATTTAACAAAAAAGAAAAGAGCAATAAATCCTTATAGAGAAAGAAAATATATACTTTTAGTTTTCTTTCCTTTTGGCTTTCATTTGTTGGTGGTGGTGGGTGAAACATGGCATCAAATATGCTTCCCATCTCGAATCTGACAAGAGGAGTGTTGAACGTGGTGTAATGTTTTCTCATTAAGTTGCTTCACTTGTAAGTTTCGTTAATTGAATTTGTGATGCCCATCGATCCTCTTAATTTTCCATAATTTTTAATAGTGTGATGTACTGTCGTTTCGTTTCCTTCCTCTTCTATCTCCATCTTTAATAAATCCAAAGGATTAATAATAATAAAAAACTTTAGAGTGGTCTCATGATCACCATTACCGAAGTTTCTTTTCTTTTGTTAAAGCTCAAAGAAAAGCTGGTGGTGTGCGTGTAGATGACAATCGACACAATCTTTTTGTATTTATGTCATGTTTCTTCTATCTCCATCTTCTATTTTTTTACTTTAAATTAATATTTTTTTAGTATGTTCAGATCATTTTCATGTGTTAATGTCAAAAATAATTTTTTTAAAATAATAATAAAAATATTATTTTAATATATTTTAGAATAAAAAACATTTAAAAAAGTAATCATAATCAGAATTTTAAATATCTCTATATACTATTTGTTTTCTGTAATTGAAAAATAAATACTTTACTCACTTGTTTGTGATAGATTACTTACTGGGCAACGAAGATTGTGAAACGATGATTTAAAGTCATTGAAATGATTTTGCTTTCTATAATGTTCTTTACTCGGAATCTCAATAATAATAATAATAATAATAATAATATTTATTTTTAATAATAATAAATCAATATTTTTCTTTATAAAAACAAAACATTTTTGTAATAATCCAAGCCTTTTTCAAGTCAATCCTCAAGTCAAGTTATAACTACGTAAAAACCACTTCCTTTTTCTTTCATTTTCACTTGATAAAAGGCACCATGAATTGTGTGTTCCCTGCTCATATCTCATTACACTCTTCGTTTCTCGCACCCTCTTGATTCTCTTCCTTGCCCAGAAACTCTCCTTCCCATTCATTTCTATACAAATCGCAGCCTACCCCCTAAGCAATGGAACTACTAACCTTTCTTTCCACATATATCAATAACCTTTATTCTCAAAAAAAGAAATTTCTGGTTTCTGATGCTGTGTCTGATTACATACGTTCGCCTTTTGATCTAACTAAGAAATTCATAGGTTCCTATGCAGTGTCTGATTTAACCCACAAGCTTTCTGATCAAATAAAGAAATTCATGGCTTCTGGTGCAGTGTCTGATTTCACCTATATGCCTTTTGATCTAATAAAGAAATTCATGGCTTCTGGTGCAGTGTCTGATTTCACCTATATGCCTTTTGATCAAATAAAGAAATTTATAGCTTCTGGTGCAGTGTCTGATTTCACCTATATGCCTTTTGATCTAATAAAGAAATTTATAGCTTCTGGTGCAGTGTCTGATTTCAACCACAAGCTCTCTGACCTAATAAAGAAATTTCTAGCTTCTGAAACAGTGGTGTATGTCCTCCAATGGTGTAAGAAAGAAAGCGTTCCTATAATTGTTGCAGTGGTAGTGATAGCACTCCTAGTACTCCTGTTTCGTAGTTGCTGCGGATGTCTTGCCAAGAGTGTTAAAACAATGAAAGCACCGGGGAGGAACTATCGCATACCAAGGAGTAATTTTGAAGCAAATCCTCGTGCTTATTTTAGGGACTTGCACAAGGGGTAGAAGATATATCGATCCTAAGCGTCCAATATGGTTGTTTCCATAGGCTTTTCTCCGGAAGCAGACCCGCTCTTCTTCATCTCTTCATCGACCCTACTGTATTTTCTTCTTTTCGAGTGGTTTTCCAAAAGCTTTGATCTGTTGTAGTAGATGCTTTGTGAGCTTGCTTCAACTTACATGTTTCAATAAAGAAGTGAATTGGTTTTCATATATGATCAACCATATATATCCATTTCATCAATTCATCTATATATATATATAGAATATATTTACATATGACAATTGACTTACATGCTTGCATCTTCTTTTAGTGATCATTTCTTCGATTAAATATGATTTTTTTTCTGTAATTGAATCACGTTAAAATAAATACTTTACTCACTTGTTTGTGATGGATTACTTACTGGGCAACGAAGATTGTGAAACGATGATTTAAAGTCATTGAAATGATTTTGCTTTCTATAATGTTCTTTACTCGGGATTTCGAGAAGTTTCAAAATTAAATCAATTGAAATGATTTTATTTCGTTTAATTTGTTTGGTCCCAGTTGGGAATTGGTGGATAATTTGGAAACCAATCCAAGGGTTTTCCAAATAATTCCTAATGTAGCCTGTATCAGCCAAGCATGCGAAGGGAGAGAGAAGGAGTCTTTTTTTTATTATTATTTGTTTATAGTCTTCTTTAAAAATCTTCCAATCAGTTCTATCAATCGATATTTTTTTATACTTGATCCAATCACTGATTTAGTCAAACAAATTCATCGATGAGTCAATAATCATGATGGAGTAGTTGGATAGTTGGCATTATAATATATGTATGTTTTACCATAAATAAATAATAACAAGGAAAATTATGCTATATTCTGTTTTGCTTTGTTTCTTCTTTCTGCTTTCTTTTTTCTATGGTTGGTGGGTTGAACATGGCATCAATTCTTAGAGACGCGTACATCTAAAATATGACTGACACTCGTATTTTCCAAATTACATGAATATTCACAGTTATTAGATTAAATTAATTCAAGAAATTTAAGATCCGGATCTGACTGATCTGAGCTAAGTTTGTAATTGCAACATGACAAGATTTCAAAGGAAGGTATCAAATCATGGAATAACGCCGAAGAACAGTTATGACAGCAAAAGATCGGAGTTCACCGACTGAAGCTGGGGAAAATAAAGAATGCTAAATTCTTTCATTTGTCTGCAATAACCAGAAAGAAGAAGAGTGCCATGCACACTCTTCATTAATGTTAATGGGAAGACTGTATCTAATAAGCCTTCAGAGGTGAAGAATATTGAAATTGTTTGGGAGTGTGATGTCGTGCTGTTGATTTGCTGGAGCTATATTAATGGTGAAGTATCGTCATGGATGAACGGAGATAAGCTATAGGAATCTTGAATGATTTGTTGGTTTTGATCCCATTAATTAAGCTGCTGGGAGCCATGCTGATTTAATCCTTAAAGAAGCATATTGATGCTGGTAATCTGGAGTTGAATATGGCTGGGGCTGGAAATCTCATTCTTTTCAAATATCAGTCGTGTTTTTCTGCGGCTTTGTTTTGCTTCAGTACCTTATGATGTTTCTTTTCCCTGGTGACCTTTGCATGGGTCGTTTACTTTCCTGCCTTCTCTAGGCTCAATCTATTTTGCTTGTAGAGGAACATCCGGTTTTGGACTGACTCTTGGCTTGGCTCTGCAACCACTCTCCAACTCTTATTCCCCAGACTGTATAACCTCTCCCTACAGCAAAACACCAGCCTTGCTGATATAGATAATTTAACAGATACATCTTTCAACCTATCCTGGAGAAGACCCCTCCGGCCTCGTGAAAACTGCATAGGGAGAATTGATCGCAGAGGTGCAGCGTGGTCTCATTTTCTCAGATGGTGCAGACCGCAATTTATGAAAATTCCACAGCTCTGGCATGTACTCAGCTCAATCAGGTTGCCTCCTTTTTGATAGTCTATCGGCCATTGAAAATAATCACTTCCCTGTTCTGCTATGGAATGGTTATGCCCCTATAAAAGTGGATGTGCTCATATGGCTTCTTCTTCATTACAGTTTGAGTACAAGTAGTTTTTTAGCTGAGAGGAGAATCATTAATTATGAGGAATCTCACTGTCCATTCTGATACAAGAAACTGAGACAATTAATCATCTTTTTCATTGGTGTTCTATAACATGGTCTCTTTGGGGTCGTCTCTTGAATTGATTCGGGTGCTTAGGTTGTCTGCACAAAGACTCAAATCAAAATCTACAAGAATGGTCCGGTTTGATTAATGAAAATTTTCAGCAACGTGCTATTACCCTCCTCTGTAAAGGTCTGTACTGGTCAATTTGGATAGTGCGCAACCGCCTAATCTTCGAATCTAGGGCTCCGGATTGGGATATGATTTTTGATCTCAACTTTCATCGTTTGGCCTTCTGGTTGAAGTCTTCAGTTAGAAATTTCAGTTATATAGGCTCCGATCTTTTTAAAAATCCTAAATATATTATGAACTGGACTAATTAATTAGGTCCCTTGTCGCTTTGGTCTTCTCTTTTCTTTTATATTCCCATTGTATTTTATCTTTCGTTCAGTTCCACGTACTTGATGAGACTGTTTATTATATAATTCTCTCGCTTACTATAAAAAAATAAATTCAAGATTGATATATAACTTGATCGATGTTGTTTTGAAAGAATCTAGGTTTTGATTCGGTTGAACTCACAACGAACATGTCATCAAGTCAATTTGGATTTTTAACTTAATTAATATATTTTTTTTATTATAAATTCAAAACAAACTGGTTTAGGCTCATATCAGTTGAATTTCAATTTGATTTTTATTGTGTTAAAAAAATCATTGATATAGTTAAACTATTACTTATGCTGTATTTTTTTTTAAAAAAATTATGCTCATGAAAATTCATAATTATCATTGATATAGTTATTAAATTATACCCGATTCAATGAGTTGTTTTAGAAAAATGTAATCAAGTTTCTGGTTGAATTAAACATTTGTCGATATAGTCAAACATGTTCAATTCAGCCTAATAAAAACTTAAATAAATCAATTATTTTTTTTTAAAAAAAACAAAACATCGCAGTCCCTCAATAGTTTTCCAAGTCCATCCTCAAGTCAAGTTATAACTACGTAAAAACCAACGTTTTTTTTTTTTCACTTGATAAAAGGCACCATCGATTGTGCGTTCCCTGCTCATATGTCATTACACTCTTCGTCTCTCTCTTCCTCTTGATTCTCTTCCTTACCCAGAAACTCTCCTCGCCATTCATTTCCATACAAATCGCAGCCTACCCCCTAAGCAATGGAACTACCAACTTCTCTCTCCACGATTTTCCATCACCTTTTTGATCTGATAAAGAAATTTCTGGCTTTTGGTGCGGTGTCTGATTTCATCCACAAGCTTTCTGATCTAACAGCTACATTTCTAGCTTCTGATACAGTGGTATATGTCCTCCAATGGTTTAAGAAAGAAAACGTTCCTACAATGGTTGCAGTGGTAGTGATAGTACTCCTGTTTCTTAGTTGCTGCGGATGTCTTGCCAAGATTGTTGGTAGTTGCTGCGGATGTCTTGCCTGGAGTGTTCGTAGTTGCTGCGGATGTCTTGCCTGGAGTGTTCGTAGTTGCTGCGGAGGTGCTGCCACGAGTGTTAAAACAATGATAGCACCAGGGAGGAAATATCGCATGCCAAGGAGTATTTTTGAAGCAAATCCTTCTGGTTATTTTAGGGACTTGCACAAGGGGGTGCACAAGGGGTAGAAGATACATCGATCCTAAGCCTCCAATATGGTTGTTTAATTCCAGTGACTTCTTCACCGGCAGCAGACCCTCTTTTCTTCTTCTCTTCATCGACCCTACTGTATTTTCTTCTTTTCGTGTGTTTTTTCAAAAGCTTTGATCTGTTCTACTTGATGCTTTGGGGGCTTAGTAGGATATTGTTATGCTGCATATTGGGATGGTCTGGGCTGGGGTGAGCTTGCTTCAACTTGTATGTTTCAATATTGAAGTGAATTGGTCATATATATATATATAGATTACGTTTACATTTGTTGCAAGAATAATAATTGATGGTATTAATTTGCATCAAGAGCACGGATAACAGAAATTAATGAAGGGAGAATAAATATCGTATCCGGCCCCAAGTAAAAATAAACATTTTATTGAATGAAGATTACTTTTTTTTTTTTTTGGAATGATCTATATGTTTATGAACATAAATAAAGTTATGTGAAGAATTTTGTAGAGCAATTTGATAAATTAATTGAACCCCTCCTTAAGATATGGGCAGTACCGGATGGGTGGAAGTGGGACATAACAGTAGTTTTAAGAAGAGGAAATTACCAGGAAGTTTAGTACTTGAGAAAATAAAAGACCATTGGATTCTATAAAAAATTTCATTGACCAATATGTTTATATTTTAAATTTATTTTCCTAATAAATTATTTTCTCGTGATTTCCTGAATATCCTTTTAAATATTTTCTTTTTTGTTAAAAAATAAAATATAAATCTAAACCTTTATTTCTTCATTTTATTATTAGATTCTTCAACTTGTATTATATTTTTATATTTCATCATTTTTTATTTGATGTTTTAAAATGACAGGCTATACTAAGAAAAATAAGGTAAAAGAAAGTACAATGAAAATCAAATACGGAAATAAATAAATAAATAAATTATATAAATAAATAAATAAATATATAAATGATGTGATATTATTTATTTTATTTATTTATATATATATATATATATATATGTTAGATAGCGAATGTGGTAAGATACGAAAATTTGAATCAAATCACTTTTGCTTTGTGAAAGCTAACATGGGACCTCAAGAGGCTACACCATATATAATGTCTTACATGCTTTACGAAACCTTGCAAGAAGGATATTTAGTCGATTATATTTATTAAATTTATTTATTTAAATAATATTTTTATTTAAGTAAACGATAATAAAAATAGAAATATATATAAAATTAATTAAATAAAATATTATCTAAAAATAAAAAATACTATTCACAAATTAAAAATATTATTTTAAAATAAAATTTTTTATTTTTAAAACATCAATTTCATCTATATAAAAGATAAAAAAATTATAAATAAATCATAAAAAATTCTTCAAAATTTAATTACATATTCATAAAATTATTTTAGAAAAAAATAACAACTACTAGGACTAATCATTTTATCAGGACCCGCACATGGTCTATTATAGCAGATCTGAGCAACTAATCTCTTGTGTTATTGGTTAAAATTAAAGTAGACGGCATATAGTCTACCCCAATTTTTTTTTTTTAATTAGAAAACATAGGGTTTGATTTGTCTATATTTCAACCAATATGATCTCGTGATCACCATTACCCAAGTTTCTTTTCTTTTGCTTTGTTTTGTTAAAAATAATAAAAAGTTGGTGGTGGGCGGGTAGATGACAATAGACACAGATGCTCTGCATCTTCCTTAAGCGATCATTACTTTGATTAAATACTATTTGTTTTCTATAATTGAATCACGATAAAATAAATACTTTACTCACTAGATTGTCTGTGATAGATTACTTTATGCAACAAAAATTGAAATGATTTTGTTTTCTATAAAGCTCTTTACTTGAAATATCGAAAATTTTCGAAAGTTAAATTTGTGATTTGTTTTAGTTTGGTCCCAAATTGGTGATAATTGTGATATTGCTAATCCAAGGTTTTACCATAAATAAAAGTCCTCTCTAAAAAAAAATGGTTTATAGTCTTCTTTAAAAATCTCCCAATCAGTATATTATTCTGTTTTGCTTTGTTTCTTGCTTCTGCTTTCTTTTTTCTATAGTTGGTGGGTTGAACATGACGTCAATTTCAAGAGACGCGTACATCTAAAATATGACTGACACTCGTATTTTCCAAATTACGTGAATATTCACAGTTACTAAATTAAATTAATTCAAGAAATTCAACATAAGATCCGGATCTGACGGATCTGAGCGAAGTTTGTGAAAGGAGAAAAAAAGACAAGATCTTCAAGGAAGGTCTCAAATCATGGAATAATGCCGAAGAACAGTTATGACAGCAAAAGTTCAGAGTTCACCGACTGAAGCTGGGGAAAATAAAGAATGCTAAATTCTTTCATTTGTCTGCAATAACCAGAAGGAAGAAGAGTGCCATGCACACTCTTCATTAATGTTAATGGGAAGACGATCTGGCCTCAGGGGAAGAAATGAAATTGTTTGGGGGGGGGGGGGGGGGGGGGGGGGTTGGGGGGGGCATATTAATGGGAGACCGCATGGATGAACGGAGATAAGCTATAGGAATCTTGAATGATTTGTTGGTTTTGATCCCATTAATTAAGCTGCTGGGAGCCATGCTGATTTAATCCTTAAAGAAGCATAATATTGATGCTGGTAATCTGGAGTAGAATGTGGCCGGGGCTGGAGATCTCATTCTTTTCAAATAACAGTCGTGTTTTTCTTCGGCTCTGTTTTGCTTCAGTACCTTATGATGTTACTTTTCCCTGGTGACCTCTTGCGTGGGTCGTTTATTTTCCTGCCTTCTCCTCTAGGCTCAATCTATTAATTTTGCTTGTAGTGCAGTTCTTAAAATTTTAATAATGATAATAAGAATAAAAGAAAAGTAAATGATTTTTGAATTTTTAAAATGAAGGCTAAAAAAATAAACAAGAAAAAAAGGGGGGGGAGACAAAATCAAATACGGAAAAAAAAAAAGAATTAATTGCCAAAGAACCAACATGGGGACCTTGTTTTTTATTGGATGCAACATGTTTTTATCATAATTTTCTATTTTTTTAAAAATTAAATAATATATTATTTGATTTGTTCAGATTTCAATTACTGTGATCTCATCATGATTACCATTACCCAAGATCCTTTTGTTTTCTTTTGCTTTGCTTTGTTAAAACTCCAAAAACAAAAAAAAAGAAAAGATGGTGGTGGGTTCAATACATTTGACATACATGATTGCTACTTCAATTAAATATTATTTGTTTTCTATAATTGAATCACGTTAAAATAAATATTTGCTTCAAAACTACTCTTAATTGTGTGTTCCCTTCTCATATCTCATTACACTCTTCGTTTCTCGCATCCTCTTGATTCTCTTCCTAACCCAGAAACTCTCCTCCCCATTCATTTCTATACAAATCGCAGTCTACCTCCTAAGCATTGGAACCGCCATCTTCTCTCTCCACAAATCTCAATTACCTTTGTTATCTAATAAAGAAATTTCTGGTTTCTGATTACATACCTACGCCTTTTGATCTAACTAAGAAATTTATAGCTTCTGGTGCAGTGTCTGATTTCATCCGCAAGCTTCTGACCTAATAATGAAATTTCTAGCTTCTGAAACTGTGGTTTATGTCCTCCAATGGTTTAAGAAAGAAAACGTTCCTATAATTGTTGCAGCGGTAGTGGTAGTACTCCTGTTTCGTAGTTTCTACAGATGTCTTTTCAAGAGTGCTAAAACAATGAGAGCACCGGGGAGGAACTATCGCATACCAAGGAGTAGTTTTGAAGCAAATCCTTCTGCTTATTTTAGGAACTTGCGCGAGCGGTAGAAGATGTATCGGTCCTAAGCCTCCAATATGGTTGTTTCCGATGACTTCTTCACCGGCAGCAGACCCTCTTTTCTTCTCTTCATCGACCCTGCCGTGTTTTCTTCTTTTCGTGTTTTCTGTTTAGTCTTGTTGAATGGTTTCATCAAATTTTAATTTTTTTGTTAAATTGAGTGGGTTTTTCAAAAGCTTTGATCTGTTCTAGCTAGGACGTAGATGCTTTGGGGGCTTAGTAGGATGGTATGCTGGGCTGGGGCCGGTGAGATGTTTCAATAATGAAAGTGAAATATTGGTCTTCATGATCAACCATATCCATTTCATCAGTTCATATATATATATACACAATTGTTGCAATAATAACAATTACTGGCATTTCCATCAAGAACACGAATAACAGAAATTAATGACGATTACTCTTCCTTTTTTTTCTTTCTTAATATCTGGAATTAATGATCTATATGTTTACAAACATAATGTTATGTGAAGAATTTTGTAGAGCAATTTGATAAATCAATTGAACCCCTCCATAAGATATGGGCACCGGATGCAATGGCAGTGGGGCATGAGGTTTGAGAAGAGAAATTTTATGTGACATTATGGACCGGTTGAATTTAATAATTTTAATATTTTAAATTCTTTATTTATTTAATTAAATAATAATAAAATTAAATATGCTTAAGAATAAAATTAAATAAAATTTAAGAAAAAAATTATGAAGGGTTTGATAAAATTAGCATTTGCTAATGTTATAAAAAAAAAGGTCAAAATTTAGCGGCATTTAATAAAATAGCATCTAAAAAAATTATTTATTTATTTTAATGAACTATAATTAGTTAGGGGATATTCTGGCGTTGGCCCATTTTCTTTCTTGGATAAGGCTTATGAGGGTTCTAGCAAATGGGCTGGCTTTAGTTTCTTTAGGTTTATTCAGCACTGGCGTTGGGTTGGGTGATGGACTGTGGGCTTCGATTCTCTTGGATGAATATCGGGCTATAGCTTTATTAATCTGGGCTATATGCTTTGGGTTGTATCCATGGGTTTAATCGGTTTGGGTCAAGTATATATAGATTCAAGGAGAAAAAAAGAAACAGAAAAAAGATAAAAAAACAAAAAGTAAAAATAAAAATATCATCAAATTTATATGAGTATATATGGTGCATCGTGGCCAAGTTTTTTTTGTTTAAAAAATATTTTTTGCATGCATATTTAAATTTAATAACAAATTTATTAATTTCATTAATATTTTATCCAATAAACTAGCACATTGAGAGTATATACCAAAAAAATTAAAAAAACTCATGTTTCTTTTCAAAAAGAAAAAATAAAAAAACAATAATAAAAAATTATTAATTTACAAGATTCTTTTTAAGCAAAAAAAACTGGGAGCCAACCTAGATTTTCCTGGGGCTTGCCCTAACACCTAAAGAAAAGGTGGGCGCCGAAAAGTGAAGATTATTTTTTATACTTCTAGGGCCCAAAGCTTAATTCTTATCATCCATGTAGGTTCAACGGTTTTTTTCTTAACAAAATTGATAAAATCTCTCATTTTAAGGATAAATATTATTTATATATATTTTTTAAAAAGATTTAAATTCAAATATAAGATAGTATAGTTTTAGCAATTTTGATGAATTTTTTTTTAGGATTTAACATGTATGTTTTTGGCGAGTATTTTATTTTTAGAAACTGATGTTATTTTCTGAATTATTTAAATACCGACATTAAAGTTTTCAAAAAAATATTAGAAATTAGAAATTAAAAATATAAACTAAAAACAATGAGAATAATTAAGGATAATTAAAAAGATAAACTGAGAACAAATACATAATAAAGGTAAGCTTTTATAAGAAATATGATATAAAAATGATCGATGCTGTTCATCTCCTTGTCATTTTTTGAATAAAAATTGTGATACGAGGGGCCATCCTTGAGTCTCCCCAATTTCTTGAGTCTGACAGCGTTGGTCCTCCATTATCTAGTCAGTGGAGTGTAATATTTGGTAACCCTCCATTATCCCCTTGAGCACGATAGCGTGCTACCATTTGTTGTCTAGAAGCTCTTTCCTTTTCTCTCTCCCTGCAGTTCGAATATATTTTAACAAATAACTTGACAGTTCGAAATTATTTTTAAAAAACCAGCATTTTGCTCAATTAGATACCCAATGAGTACAAACATTTTCAATCTAGTCCCTCTGCCGTGTGTCAATATTTTTCTGTTAAAATTCTAGAAGCTCTCGTGCTATGCAGTGATAAAAACAGCATATTAAAGAGAACCTTACATTTTCTGTCAATATTTATTTTGATTTTAGTTAGAGATAGTCAAATTGGGAATTATTGTAAATCAGGATTCGACCGAGAAAAAAAAATATATTGGGGTTCAATTGATAATTGGTGTATGTATAATCGAGGATTAATCCGAGTTTTTTTCAAACAAAACTATAGAAAAATCAACAAAAATAAAAACAGCTCTTGTAATTATCAATATGGAAAACACCGTATTTGACAAAGTTAATTTCCATAAAAAAAAAAAAACTCTTGTTCTTACCATTTCAAAATTAAGAGCATATTTGACAAAGTTATTTTATATTGAAGAAACATCCTTGTTTTACTTGTTCCCGTGGCCGTTACGGGTGATACGTACAGAGATCTCTTCTAAATTTTCTTGAATTTGACAACGTTGGCCCTCCGTTGTCTATTTACGTGTAGTATTCGGTAACATTCTCGTCAACCTCATGGAAAAAACTGCAATGGTATAATTTCTCATCGTACTTGACACTTGCTCAGGAATTCCACGGAATACATAGTATGTGAACAAAAGGGAGTCAACGTTGTCAATATCTATAGGACTTGCACACATTAGGAGGGAGAGCCCACAATATTGTTGCATCCTATGATTCGGAAAGGGAGAAGAAATTATTGACGAGTCTGAAATTTCATAGCCAATTATCCTAATTTCATAATTAGGATTAGCTTCAAGAAGTTGAAAAATGGGGGAGGAAGATTAATGTTTGCTTCCTGTTCTTGAATCATTTCAGCCTAAATAAACCGAGCACTTGTATAAAGGACCCCCCAAGTAGAATCATGCTATAGCTAAAATGTAAGTAAATATTCTCTACTTACAATGGAGACAGAGTCCCGAGCTGCGACAGCTAGAATGTCTGCACATGAGACCACATTCCCCTTGCAATCTTCATTAACAGCTATTATAATTTTTTCAACCAAATTCTAAGGCCTCGGATTTGAGTGAATTGAAATTGGGAAGCGCTGTCTTCTCGCCAGTGAAGTTGTCTGTGTCATCTAGAAGTACTGATCCATCGCAAACCCTGCAGCCAATACAGAAATTAACATATGAGACATGTCTTCATATTTTAGTAGTGATAGTGATTTATGAATATGTTCTACTGCTTGAAATTGTGCTTATAATATATATTTTCATTATCCATCATTAATTTCACGTTGATGAACCAAGTTTTTAACAATATATCTTTATAAAAAAAATACCAGATTAAAAAAAAATTACGGGTATAAATTTTAGGAAAAACAAGCATGTCCCCGTGAAGATGCGTTGGGCTTGGTAGTGTTCCAAGCCCAGGGATGCTAGGTCTGGCGTTAGCAAGCCTCAGATACGATTGAGCTAGGCAGTGCGCCAAGCCCCAAGATGCTGGGTTTGGTAATGTGCCAAACCCTGGCCACGCTAGGCTTGGCAGTTTGCCAAGCTCCAGAGACGCTCAAGAGAATGACCACTATCCATTGACATACTCAAGATAATAACCACCTTTCCTTGGACAAGCCTAAGGAAATGACCATATCCTCCTTTGGCATTCCCAAAAAAATGATCATTCTCTATCGGGCAGGCTCAAGAGAATGAACATCCTTCATTGGTATGCCCAAAAGAATGAAAGCATAATCCTTCCTTAGGCACACCCAAATGAATGACCATCCTTCCTTAGCATGCTAAGGGGGTGACCCTCCTTTATTTGGTCTAGATATGGGAAGAACTTAATTTCTATGAACTCAACTACATCTAATGTATTGAACCCTAATCTCCTTATACTTTTTAGACGTATAAAAGTCCTACAGGGACCTACCAAGTACCAAGTATAAGCTATCAACTATCATAATTAGGGAGAATGAATAATATTGCTAGGACCAATTGATTAATTGATCATCCAACCCGAGAGCTGTATTCCTAGGTTACTTAGATTTTTGGGACACATGTTAATTTTTAAGAACTCATACGCGAGACTTATTTTCTTCTCTCATTTTAAGGATAAATATCATTTTTTATAAGTATTTTTTTTAAAAAAAAGAGGATATATGTCTAGATTTAAAATCAAATACGGTTTATGTATATTTTTAGCAATTTTGACGAAAATCTTTTTTAGGATTTAATGTCAACGTTTTTTATGAGTTTTCTATTTTTAGAAATTAATGTTATTTTCTAACGTGTTTAAAGACTAACATCAAATTCTTCACAAAATAATTAGAAATAAAAAATATAAACTAAAAACAATGAGGATAATTAATTAAGGGCAATTAAAAAAATAAATTGAGAAAAAAATACATAATAAAGATAACATTATGTAATAAAGGATGAAATAATGTCGTTATTTTTATATGCTTAACTAATCCCTTAAATCAATATATATTTTAGAATCTCTAATTTTCTTTAATTAATAGGAGGAGACTCAATTTTCCATGATATATATATTTTTCCTCTTGATTTCGCGGGAGTCCCAGCCGTCGTCCACTGAGATGCCACAATAACCGTGCCATTTTTTTAATATCAATTGTGATACGAGGGACCATTTTTTGTTTTACTTGTTTCCCTAGTCTCCCCAATTTCTTGAATCTGACAACGTTGGTCCTCCATTATCTATTCAGTGGAGTGGAGTGTTTGGTAACCCTCCATTATCCCTTTGAGCACGATAGCGTGTTACCAGTGATTTTGGATATTTGTTTTCTTTAAAGAGTCTCAAGTAATTAAATATTAAACTTACTTTGACAAAGCAATCATGGAAATGCAAGCGAAGTAATGACTCTCAGACACAATATGTTTAATCTTAGGGCACTGTAAGTATAGGTAGTCAAGGAGCAAAGCGACATGTGAAGGGGTCAAAGTAGAAGCAGCTGCTGAAAAATACAATAAGGTGAAATTGCAGCCATAGGTATTAAGCTCAGAAACTTTAAGTGAAATTGCAGTACTAGTGCACAACTAGCAGTAAGGTGCGTGTGCTTGCTTTTGTAGTCAGACACAAGAGTTTGCATTAATTGTAGTATTGATGGACAAAAAGGATAGACTAACACCGCAGGAAATGGGGTTTAATCACGCATTTCGATACAGTTCCAACACCGACATAACGAATTAGAGATTGAGAACATCTGAAACTAAAAGGAGAGAATAGAAAAGAATTGTAGTATTCATAACTTGATTAGCGTTAGTCACTGATCAATTTGATTGATATTTTGAGTCATAAAAGCAGATAAAGCTCTATTCTCCAATTCAATTCCCTTCTCATTTACAAATGGATCTTGCAATCAAATTCCATTATCTTCATCCATTCCAGAAATTCTTCAATTCAGTTTTTGCAGCAAGTAATGATAAAAGAAAGAATAAGCACATATATTCTTTATTTTGCAGCAAGTTACAGATTTTGTGTATATGAAAAGCGTGTGCGGTAAGTACGTTTTCTAAGGGTGCAATAATAATTTAGAATGATTTGAGTAGACTTTTTTCTGCGTTGCCATAGTTTGCAAATAACACTCGCAATTTGATTCCCATGACATTACATGAAAGCATAACGAATTCCAATCTTTTTCAATAGAATTATGTTGGCCAACAAGGAAAGATAATGTAGGCGGAAGCTGCCAGTACAGTAACGAAAGCTACAAGTACAGTAACGACAGCTATAAGTAACGACACAGAAAACATCGAAAATTTTAGACAATATCACTCATCTCTCTCTCTCTCTCTCTAATTTACTGGTTAATGTTAAGGAACATAAAATTCTGCTCACTTGTCCTAGTGACATTGTCTGCCATTGCAACGGTCGCTTTTTTTTTTTTTATATATATAACAAAAGGAAAAGCAAATACGATCTCTGTTTATAGACCGTACAGTGATAGTTTTCTTTTTTATCCGAACATAAAAAAAAAATATTTAGTTACCTAAATAACTTTTATTTTTTATATTAGGTTCCATATATAATTGTATTTTAAATTAACTTTGATTTTTAAAAAATTAAAATAACTTGTTTTTCACTCATGAAGACAGCTTTTCATTTATTTTGTATGAAAAAAGGTTTCAGAATGCTTTTGATCAATACTTGTCCTGTATGCAGATACATGAAAAAGAAAAAATCAGAAATGCACAGACTTGCCATTGATTGGCCAATGAAAATGATATCGCAATCTTCCTAGCTAGACAGCTACTGTTATTCTTAGCATTGCCGTGAAACTCGACCATTGCTGGACTGACTCATGCATGGAAACTCAGAATTTCCTCCATTAATGCAGTAATGAATAACGAGTGTAGTATACATTCCGACATTAATTTTGGAAAACAAAAGGGGTAGCAGAAACTCAAGGAGCGTATGATACATCATGCCATTGATTGTGAACGTTCTAGCCGAATTTGAGGATAAAAAAGGAAGGAGTCTGCAGCTGCATGAATAAGGAACCCACATGTCAACAATTAGGTAATCAAATAATCAAAGAACTTTGAAATTTTTTAATGATAATGTATATTCATAATTAGTTGATGGTGATTGGATTACAAATTTGAAATTTACTGATTATATGCTATATTTTTTTTTATACATATATAATAATCGAGCGTATTAATCAAAATATAATCTTTAAAAGGTGACCTATGAAAATTTAAATAATCATTTACAAGAAAATAAAATGTCTGCATTACAAATGATATAAAAGGAAATAAAAAGAAACATAATCAGAAACAACAACTAAATTATATGGTTTATGAGGAACAAGGTAATCTTCAATGATGGAGCTGCGATTTTCGAAGACAGTTTCTTTTTAATTCTTTATCGCCTCTTAAATTGGCTCAAATCTGATGATAAGTTCTTCATGGCTACTAACACTACTTTAATTATGGGACCTGAAGGTATTATAGATTGGTTAAACACCAAATCAAGGCTTTAAGCATGGCGTATCAGCTTCTTCAATCTTGATGTTCTTTTTCAGTTATGTATTTGTTGACATTCTTTTTCTTTCTTTTTGTATTTGCTTTTTGTTTTTGTGACTCTTTTTTCTTTTCTTTTTTTTATGCTTTTTTTAATTTCGTGTATCTTGTTTTTTGCTATTTTTTGGTTAGCTTTTTTAATATATCGACTTATTCCAAAAAAAAAAAACAACTGAATTAATAATGTGTATTTGCCCATATTCAAATATCATCTGTACTGCAAATGAAGTTGAAATTAGATGCACTATAGATAAAGTCATTCTTAGTGTAGTTGAAATTAAATGCATTACAGATGAGGAAATTACTATGCCAATTTGAACCCTTTGCTTCGTTTATATATATATATATATATAAGGATGGCTGGCTCCTTGAGCATGGACTTATAGTGTATTTTACAACAACTGGGAAGTATATATAGAATGTCTGTCACACAGATGACTCGGTATAGAAAACATCACCAAATAAGACTTGAATGTGCATTGAGGACAGTCTTCCCAGGACTGTTTACGCTTGCATGTGATCAAAAGTGTATGCTGGCTGATTCAGGTTACTGGCAAGATTCAGTTTGGGCTTGGAAGTTTAATTGAAGGAGACAGCTAATTAAGGTCTTGGGAGAGTATTCAGTTGAATCCGAAGCTGGAAGATAGATAAGTTTGGATTCATCACAGCACAGAGATGTATACAGTTCAGTCTTGTAGGAAGTTATTGGACGCAGTAATTTTACAAGGAAACAGACAGTCAATAGATTCATGTGTTTGGAAGTCTCTAGCCCAGCGAACGTTGAAGCTTTTGTATGGTGGTTGGCTGCCCTTGGTAAGCTTCCAATAAGATATTTTCCTTGCAAAACGAAAGTATAAAACCAATTTTGCCTAAGATTTACTTTAAATTCAGAGGTGAAACAGTGAAATTAAAGTAAGAAAATTTAAGTAAACATAAAACGGAAAGAATGATATTCCTAATCTTTAAATGTTTGCTGAGAAAATTTGGGTTAATTGGAGTAATTATTTATTCAATTTTTCTAATATCTCAACTCAAGAGACCGGTTACACAGTATCATCACTACATAATTAGAGAAAAAAAGACTTGGATTCTTTACTATTTAATCATTTAGTTTCTAATATTATATCAAAAAATCATCTCAATATAAATTATCACATGAACTTAATAAATAATTTTATATTATTCTTTAACCTATAATAAGTCTTGGATGCTGTAGAAAGGACTTCAAAATCAGGTTTCCTTCTCTCGTGTTTCAAGAGAAGGAAATGACGAGGTGCTGATCGTTAACAAGGCGTGGACAGAAATGTGACATTTTTAGGTTGGCTGTAACTCTTTAGTAATATAACTGTGTGTAATCCTTCTAGTGAGAGCCCATAACGTTACAATTTTTCCATCCCCATTGACCCGTCTACACTATTCAGCCCCTTAAGCAAGGTAGCGTGAAGATTTATAGCAATAATTTCGATTTGCTGTGAAGTCTAAAGCGGTAAAATGCTGTGAAGTCTAAATTTTGTATGCAAAAGATTTATAGCAATAATTTCGATTTGCTGCATGAGTTGATGATCAATCCTATTAATATACTGGACATCAATGCTGGAAAAGAGAGATATTTCTGTGGTTATGGACAGTTGAATGTGACCAAACAGGGGAATTGATGACCTGGGTATGGATATTGATCTCTATCTTGTCTTGCAATAATTTTAACTTTTTGGCACGACTATTAGTTCAAACTTGTTTTCAATGTAGAAGATAGGTTCATGTGATTATAGTCAAAGTTTCACACACACGCATATATATTTTACATATATATTTGTTAATCATGTGTTATAAAATGAAAATTGTCTCCTTTTAATAAAAATTTTTAAATATAAAATAAAAATTATTCAAGACTTTACTTCTTAAATATACATAAAAAATAATAATAAATATTTCTTAATATCTTCAAAGAACTCATTTTACTTAAGTCCCTATTAACTCATTTTACGGGTAATTGACCTGACTAAGTAGTTGGGCTTCAAGTTATGTCGTAGTTGGACCTCAAATTATGTCGGGTCACCTAGATTAACACTTAAAAAAACTATATATAAAAAACATACTTAAAGATAGTTGATTACATAAATTAAAACTATGCCTTTCTTTTTACTTTTCTCTTTCTATAATAAAAATTAAGCATAAGTTAGTGTAAATCTATACAAGTTTCAAGTTCGAAGGATTTTCACTTAAAAGGATGTGTTAGAGAATAATATGAATCATATTTTGACACCTCGCTTAATAGCTTGAGCTTTTGGATTGAATTGGTTCTTTGACATATATAATGAATAATTGATTTTGATACTATAAATCATAAATCATATAATATTTGATTTCAGACATGTCACATCTTAAAATAAAATACATATAAAAATGTTGGATTTATCCTTGCATAAATAAAACACTTTGAGTCTATAGCTGAAAAGCAAGGAGTCTTGCTACCAGTTTTAATAGTTTTACTGACAGACTTTTCTGTCGATATTTATACTCACAGTTTGACAATATTTATTGTGATTTTAAGATATAAAATGACCGATAAGAATTGTAACATATTGCATATATTTTAATAAATATATTTCATTTATATTAAATAATCTATAACCTTTTAATTTATGTAAGTGCATATATCTATATAATTGTTGATGAAGGTGAAGAGGATGAGAATGATGACGGGGTATTTTGATAATTATAAAAATAAAAAATCTTTTTTTTTATGGAGTTGTGATGGAGGATAAAAGATTGAGTTTGCAACTTAGTAAAATCATGTTGATAATATTTTTTTTGTTAACATGTAGTTGAACAATAAATTGCAATGGGTGGTTGAACAATAAATTGCAATGGTTCTTATAGCCATAAGCTTGGGTTTCAGATGTAACCAAATATCTTGTTTATATGTTTTGCCTAAAAAACAGAAACTAACACAAAAACAAATATATTTTCTTTTTTTTTTATTTCATGCCTCCAATGATTATTTTATTTATTTTATTTATCTTTCGGTTAGTGGCAGCCAAAGTTATTAAACACGGGTAATTAATCTGGCCAAATAGTTGGGCCTCATGTTATGTTGTAATTGGACCTCGAGTTATATCAGAACACCTAGATTAACACTTCAAAAAAAAACTATATATAAAAAAATACATAAAGATAGTTGATTACATAAAGTAAAACTATGTTCTCCTTTTTACTTTTCTCTCCCTATAGTAAATCCTCTAATCCCTTCATACCTTCCTTGGATAACAAAATATAATGCAGATCTGCGGATGCATGAATCATCAACCTGACGTTTGTTACATGAAGTTATTTTCTAGCAAAGCCCCCCCTGGTAAATGAAGCTACGAGTGACTTGACGAGCAAGCAAGCTTTATTGCTCAACAACAAATCAAGTTCATGAGTACCATGAGAGTGCAGATTCAGACATGTTCCCCACACCCCGTTATGCTTCTTTTATTTTTATTTAGTTTTTTAGATGGGTACTGCTCCTGTTATTTTATTTCCATTTATGAGATTTATTTTTGAAAAATAGAAATAAACTAAGAAATGGCTTTTCAATTTCAATTTCTATGTAAAAAGCAAGTCAACATTTTCAATGTCTACAATATTTGTCGCATCTTATGATTTGCAATGGGAGAAGAAATTATTGACGAGCTGGAAATTTCAGATTTTAATATTCGATGAAATTAAGAAAGACTCCAATCCTTATCCTATAAATACCACTGCATGTAGCCTGGGATCTCCATCTACCATAGCAAACCATTAATATTCTCTGCATCTCTTGAAAACACACCATGACGTCCTTACTGCACAAACCATTCTTCTCAACCTTTCTCCACGTCCTGATCTTCTTGCTCCTTCACATGTTCTACTCCTCTTCTTTCTTTGTTCTTGCTGATCACATTTCCTCTAAAACTTCGATATTTGGTACGGCTACTAGTGCTGCCAATTCCAAAGTTGCTGGAGGTAATATTAAAGAAGCTGAGGCTCTTCTCAAATGGAAAGCAAGTCTTGACAACCAAAGCCAATCTCTTCTTTCTTCTTGGGTCGGCACCAGCCCTTGCATTGATTGGATTGGAATCACTTGCGACGGTTCTGGAAGTGTCGCCAATCTGACCTTCCCGCACTTCGGTTTGAGAGGTACGCTTTATGATTTCAACTTCTCATCCTTTCCCAATCTTTCCGTTCTTGACCTTTCAAACAATTCAATTCATGGAACCTTACCATCACATATCGGTAATCTATCCAAGATTACTCAGTTGGGCTTATGTTATAATGATCTCACGGGAAGTATCCCGTCTGAGATAGGCTCCCTGAAAAGTATCACTGATTTAGTTTTATGTAGAAATCATTTTAGTGGCTCCATTCCACATGAAATTGGAAAGTTGACGTCTCTTTCCCGTCTCTCATTAGCTACAAATAATCTCACTGGTTCGATTCCTTCCTCTATAGGAAATTTGAAAAACCTATCCATTCTCTTTCTTTGGAGTAACAATCTCTCTGGTGACATTCCTTCAGAAATAGGACAACTTAAATCTCTGGTGTCATTGAGCTTGGCTAATAACAAACTTAATGGCCCATTGCCCCTAGAGATGAACAATCTCACCCATTTGAAGCAATTGCATGTGTCTGAAAACGAATTCACGGGTCATTTGCCGCAAGAAGTATGCCATGGAGGAGTATTGGAAAATCTTACCGCTGCCAACAACTATTTCTCAGGTTCCATTCCGGAAAGCTTGAAAAACTGTACCAGTTTACACCGACTAAGACTTGATGGGAATCAATTGACAGGAAATATTTCTGAGGATTTTGGCATCTATCCACATTTGGATTATGTTGATTTGAGTTACAATAATTTTTATGGCGAGCTTTCTTTGAAATGGGGAGATTATCGTAACATAACGAGCTTGAAAATCTCAAACAATAATGTTTCTGGGGAGATACCAGCAGAGCTCGGGAAGGCTACTCAATTACAATTGATTGATCTGTCCTCAAATCACTTAGAAGGAACCATCCCAAAAGAATTAGGGGGGTTGAAGCTGTTGTACAACCTTACTCTTAGCGACAACCATCTTTCAGGTGCCATTCCCTCAGACATCAAGATGCTTTCTTCCCTCAAAATCCTTGATTTAGCATCTAATAATCTAAGTGGATCGATTCCAAAACAACTTGGGGAGTGCTCAAATTTATTGTTGCTGAACCTCAGTAATAATAAATTTACAAATAGCATTCCACAGGAGATAGGCTTTCTGCGTTCTCTTCAAGATCTTGTTCTCAGTAGCAATTTCCTTGCTCAAGAGATACCGTGGCAACTTGGGCAGCTGCAAATGTTGGAAACTCTGAATGTCTCTCACAACGTGCTTTCTGGATTGATTCCGAGTTCTTTCAAACAACTGTTAAGCTTGACAACGGTGGATATATCATACAATGAGCTACAGGGCCCTATTCCCAATATCAAAGCCTTCCTTAATGCTCCATTTGAGGCATACAGAGACAACATGGGTGTTTGTGGCAACGCGAGTGGTCTAAAGCCATGCAATCTTCCAAAAAGCAGCAGAACTGTTAAGAGAAAGGGCAATAAACTTGTTATTTTAATTGTACTTCCTCTTTTAGGAAGCTTACTTTTAGTGTTTGTTTTGATTGGAGCTTTATTCATTCTCTACCAAAGAGCTAGGAAGAGAAAAGCTGAGCCAGGGAATATTGAACAAGATCGAAACTTATTCACGGTATTGGGCCATGATGGGAAGTTGTTGTATGAGAATATCATCGCAGCTACCGAGGAATTCAATTCCAACTACTGCATTGGCGAAGGAGGATATGGAATTGTTTATAAAGCAGTGATGCCAGCAGAACAGGTGGTTGCTGTGAAGAAACTTCACCGGTCACAAACAGACAAGTTGTCCAATTTTAAAGCTTTTGAAACGGAAGTTTGTGTTTTGGCAAATATTCGACATCGAAATATTGTGAAGCTGCATGGATTTTGCTCACATGCAAAGCACTCTTTTTTGGTTTATGAGTTCATAGAAAGAGGAAGCTTGAGAAAGATCATAACCAGTGAGGAACAAGCAATTGAGCTGGATTGGATGAAAAGGCTAAATGTTGTGAAAGGGATGGCTGGAGCTTTATCCTATCTACACCATTCTTCCTCTCCTCCGATCATTCATCGAGACATTACCAGCAATAATGTCCTTCTGGATTTGGAATATGAGGCACATGTATCTGACTTCGGCACAGCTAGAATGTTGATGCCTGACTCATCTAATTGGACCTCATTTGCAGGTACTTTTGGATATACTGCTCCAGGTGCGTAGCTTTACTTCAACATTAAGTTCCTACAATAGTAAGAATAATAGTATGTTTTTAGCTTATACTATAAATACTTAAGTAATTTTTTTTTTCAATTTTATTTCTATCAACTATGTGATTAAAACACAGCATGACCAATTTTTTTGTGGCAGAGCTAGCTTACACGATGAAAGTGACTGAAAAATGTGATGTCTATAGCTTCGGAGTGGTAACAATGGAAGTGATGATGGGACGGCACCCAAGCGATCTCATCTCCATACTCTCATCACAAGCAACTTCCTCATCATCTTCGATGCCACCGATTACTCAACAGACATTGTTGAAGGATGTGCTTGACCAACGCATCTCGCTTCCTAAAAAAGGAGCAGCAGAGGGTGTTGTCCATATCATGAAGATAGCACTTGCATGCTTGCATCCCAATCCGCAATCCCGACCTACAATGGGAAGAATTTCTTCGGAGCTTGCAACTAAGTGGCCTTCTCTGCCAAAGGAATTTGACACCATAAGTTTGGAAGATCTGTTCTCACATACAGTTAGTGTGGTCGACTGACCAGTTTTTTGAGGGGTTTAACTTCTTCTCTTCAACTATAGATTTGAGCAATAAATTTTGTAATTTGATGTAGACTATGTTCGTGGGTTGGCTTTTTTTCTTTTCTTTTTTAAAGTATGTCAAAAAATACCTGTTATGAAAGATAAGTGAAACAGCAATTAATTAAGAAATGATAATGCTATATTTTCAAATGTGACAAAACTTTGCTCGTAGTCTCGGTTTTGAATGTAGAAAGAGCAAGATTAAAACCCATAGTCCTTCCTACAATTCATTATGATCTCCCCATCAGTTCCAGTAAGTGGCTTCATATTTCCAATCTTGATCATGTGCTTTGTTATACATCCGTCATTTTTGCTTCTTGTTCTTGAATCATTTCTTCCTAAATAAGCTGACAAATATATTAAAAAATATCTACTGAATATTGTGATAAAATATATTCAAAAGAATCACTGGTTTGAGACTATTGTAAAACAAAAACAATATTTATTTCATCCCTCTCTTTTGGTTTTTTTCATTTTCCTTATGAAATAATATTATTTTTATTTTTTAAAAATTATTTCTAGTATTAAGATATTAAAATGATCTGAAAAAATAAAAATAATTAATTTAAAAAAATTCAAGAAATCATGAAATATAGGCTGCATTTCAACCCCATTGGGCTGGCTTTAGCCCATTTTTTTCTTGGATAAGGCTTATGTGGGCTATAGCCGAAGGGCTGGCTTTAGTTTTCTTTAGGTTTATTCAGCACTGGCCGTGGGTTGTGTGATGGAATGTGGGCTTGGATTCTCTTTGAAGAATATCAGGCTATAGCTTTATTAATCTGGGCTAAATGCTTTGGGTGAAGTATATATAGAATCAAGAAAAAAAAATAGAACAGACTGTAACCGGGTTTTGAACCGGGTTTATCGGGCCATTCAGGTTACCCCAGATTTTGACTTTCTCAATTTTTTCTTAAACCTGGCTCGGTTCCAGCCTTGAATCAACCCGCCGAGCTGACTTTCAAAACTACGGCGCATTCAATCGTGTCAAGAACAAAAGCATTCATAGTTTTATTGAACAATTCAATTCACTTATCAGGGTACCTCAGCTAATGAAAATTAAGTTTGGCAGCTCAATTTGGGTTTAATTGAGAAGATTGTAATTTCAAGACATCAAATTTAATTTTTACCAAGTTAATTCATTAAAATCAGGGGTAAAATCACAAGAAAATTGAAGTTTTGGGGTCAATTAGGGGTTAAATTCAAGATTTTCACAACTAAGGACTAGTTTGTAAAAGGCGCCGAACTCTAGGGGCTTAATTGGTTGAAACCAGGGGTGAAATTGAAGAAATTAGAAGTTTAATGGTCAATCAGGGGTTAGATTGCATAAATTCGAGACCAAGACCAAAGTGCAAAAATAGCTTAAATTCAGGGTTAAAATTGAAGTTCAGCAAGGGCTAAATTGTACTAAATCAAAGGTTTAGGGCTAATTAAGGGTCCAATTGAATGAATGCAAAAGCTGAAGGACTCAATTAAAGTTTCACAAAAATCCCTTATTTAACAAAAAACAAAACCGTTTTTGCATTTAAAAAGAGAGAGAGAGAGAGAGAGAGAGAGAGAGAGAGAGAGAGAGAGAGAGAGAGAGAGAGAGAGAACCAGATAACATGTTGCCTTATCACTGTTCATTTTCTTCCCCGATTTTGCCCGAGAATGTTGTTTGAGTGGTTACTTTTCAGGTGCATTTAATGCCTTATATGTCCACAAAAATAAACACAGGAACCAAAATAGTCACCTGACATCCCTTTATCCCCGAGTATGGTTCATTCAAAAAAAACAAAAACGGAGCCGTTTTAACCAAAAATCCCTTATTTAACCAAAAACGGAGCCGTTTTTGCATTTAAAAAAAACAAAGAGAGAGAGAGAGAGAGAGAGAGAGAGAGAGAGAGAGGACCAATGATGCGTGTCTGGTCACTATTCATTGTCTTCCCTGATTTTTCCCAAGAATGCTGCCTAGGTGGCTACTTTTCAGGTGCATTTAATTCCTCATATGTCCATAAAAATAGACAACACATGAACCAAAATAGTCACCTGACATCCCTTTATCCCTGAGTATGGTCTGTTTAGGCATATTACCATCAAAACGACCTCGGCACCAGCCTAAAATAACCAACTCAGGCAGCCTTGAACTGTCAGATTTGACAGTTCATGGTGCTTACTTTGAACCAATGGTTGAGATCTTTACCAACCGAATCAAGGGCTAAAATTTCCCCATGTGAAGACAAGAATACCCTCTTTCACCCCCTATAAATAGGGGTGGATTTCATGGCCTGAGTAGGAAAAAAAATCAGTTTAAAGTCAGCCAAAACCAATCCATCTACCCCCTGTTTCTGCAATTTTTTTCTCTCCCTCCCTCTCTTTCCCGCTCCAGCCACAGACCAGAGACACCACCAGCTCCACCATAAGTAGCTAGCCCAACCACCAGTCGCCCACCCCCACCCCTGAAACAACCACTGTTTCTTCCACCACCAGTCGCCCACCCCCACCCCTGAAACAACCACTGTTTCTTCCTTTCTCTCACTTCTGCAGAAGTCTTCCTCTTTTTCCATGAACGACTTCAACCACCGTTCCTCACAGCAACGCCGCTAAAACTACCAGTTAAGCCTCTTGATCATGGGCAAGACTCCTGCTTTGAGTGAGCTGCTCCTCCATCAACCTCCATTTTCTGCAACCATTTTGGTTGCATGCAGAACATCAACTACTGTTCACGTTCTGCAAATAATTAACATTAACTTTGGGTCGGGCCAATGTTGGCCTAGCCCAAGTGTTTGGGTTGGGTTTGGCCAGGCCACCAAAAAAAAAAAATTGTCGGGCCAATATTAGCACACCTTTTCTAGGGTTGAGCTTGGCTCAGCCCACATGTTTTAATAATACATAATTAATATATATGATATTATATATAAAAATAAAAAAGAAAAATTTTGAAAAAATTGTGATTTCCTCGTATATTTTTCCATAAATTTTGCATAATATCATATTTGTATATTTACACCGTAAGATACAGATCTTGTATTAACATACCCGGTTTTCTCCAAAACTTCTCTAAAAAAATTTCAAAAAAAATTCAAAACTTTTAAATTAATTTTCCTTTCTAAAAAAAAATATATTTGTTTTTCATGCATATGGCCAAATCCTAAAATTTTCCAAGCTAATTTTCTTAAAAAGAAAAAAATTGCATCTTGTTCATGTTTTAAAATGCAAAATGAATATCGTAACCACTTTATGATTATCCATTAAGATTTGACTAAAATATCAAAAATCCTTTCACCAATTTTTTTAGGATCTAGATGTAGAATTTAATATTCGTGGGGTGTAAAATTATACGATAAAGTACACCCTCAGGTATTAAAAATGCAAGGTGTAAAAATACGATGCTAAAATTAAGACTTTAGAACAGTTAAGATTTAACCCGATAAGGTAGAGACTTTCTCATGAAGAGAAATTTACCTTGAACCTTAAAAAGAATTAACGAATAGAAACCCGACTTAGAAAAAACAATAAAAAACAATGCAGATTACCTTTGGTAGGGTCCACTAGGGGTGACGCGTCTTCCCCTTACACAACCAGTCTCTTATCCAGACTCTCGCAGACCATAGATTCCTAATAACCATAATACTAGGCAGCGACTCTAAACATTAATCATAATTTAATGATTAAATCTAAAAACCCTTTTTAACATACCACACCTCATCAAAAGGCAAAAAAAGCCTCCGCCGTCAACGGACTCCGTCACGAAGGGCATGAAATATGCTTCCATCTCGAATATGACAAGAGGAGTATTGAACGTCGTAATGATTTCTCATTAAGTTGCTTTAGTTTCGTTAATTGAATTTGTGATGCCAATCGATCATTTTTGCCATTATTATTAGTGTGATGTGTTTAGTTTCCTTCCTCTTCCATTACCATCTTTAATAAATCGAAAGGAATAATAATAAAAAACTTAGAGCGGTCTCATGATCACCATTACTAAGTTTCTTTTCTTTAGTTAAACCTCAAAGAAAAGTTGGTGGTGAGCGGGTAGATGACAATTGACACAGATGCTCTGCATCTTCCTTAAGCGATCATTACTTCGATTAAATACCATTTGTTAATTTTCTATAATTGAATCCCGATAAAATAAATACTTTACTCACTTGTTTGTGATAGATTACTTATATAATCAATTTTGTTTTTTTTTTAAAAAAAAAACAAAACATCACAGTCACTCAATACTTTTCCAAGTCCATCCTCAAGTCATTACCCTCTTCGTTTTTTTTCTTTCATTTTCACTTGAAAAAAGACACCATTAATTGTGTGTTCCCTTCTCATATGTCATTACCCTCTTCGTTTCTTTCTTCCTCGTGATTCTCTTCCTTACCCATAAACTCTGCTCCCCATTTATTTCTATACAAATCGCAGTCTACCCCCTAAGCAATGGAACTACCAACGTTTCTTTCCACAAACATCAATAACCTTTATTCTCTAATAAAGAAATTTCTGGTTTCTGATGCTGTGTCTGAATACATTCGTTCGCCTTTTGATCTAACTAAGAAATTTATAGCTTCCGATGCAGTGTCTGATTTAACCCACAAGCTTTCTGATCAAATAAAGAAATTTCTGGCTTCTGGTGCTGTGTCTGATTTCATCCGCAAGCTTTATGATCTAATAAAGAAATTTCTGGCTTCCGAAACAGTGGTATATGTCCTCCGACGGTTTAAGAAAGAAAAAGTTCCTATAATGGTTGCAGTGGTAGTGGTAGTGATACTACTCCTGTTTCGTGGTTGCTGTGGAGGTTCTGCCAAGAGTGTTAAAACAATGAAAGCGCCAGGGAGGAACTCTCGCATACCAAGGAGAAATTTTGAAGCAAGTCCTTCTGCTTATTTTAGGGACTTGCGCAAGCGGTAGAAGATATATCGATCCTAAGCCTCCAATATGGTTGTTTCCAGTGACTTCTTCACCGGCATCAGACCCTCTTTTCTTCTTCTCTTCATCGACCTTGCTGTGTTTTCTTCTTTTCGAGTGGTCTTTCAAAAGCTTTGATCTGTTCTAGCTAGTAGTAGTAGATGCCTTGGGGGGCTTAGCAGGATGGTATGCTGCATGGGATAGGCTGGGCTGGGGTGAGCTTGCTTCAACTTATATGTTTCAATAATAAAGTGAAATACTGGTCTTGATGATCAACCATATCCATTTCATCAATTCATATATATAGATTATATTTACATGACAATTGGCATACATACTTGCGTCTTCCTTGAGTGAACATTGCTTCAATTAAAAATGATTTGTTTTCTATAATTGAATCATGTTAAAATGAATACTTTACTCACTTGTTTGTGATAGATTACTTACTGGGTAACGAAAATTGTGAAACGATGATTTAAAGTCATTGAAATGATTTTGCTTTCTATAATGTTCTTTACTCGGGATTTCGAAAAGTTTCAAAATTAAATCAATTGAAATGATTTTGTTTCGTTTAATTTGTTTGGTCCCAGTTGGGAATTGGTGGATAATTTGGAAACCAATCCAAGGGTTTTCCAAATAATTCCTAATGTAGCCTGTATCAGCCAAGCATGCGAAGGGGGAGAGAATGAGTCTTTTATTATTATTATTATTATTATTATTTGTTTATAGTCTTCTTTAAAAATCTCCCAATCAGTTCTATCAATCGATATTTCTAAACCTGATCCATTCACTGATTTAGTCAAACTAATTCATCAACGAGTCAATAATCATGATGGAGTAGTTGGATAGTTGGCATTATAATATATGTATGTTTTACCATAAATAAATAAAAACAGAGAAAATTATTCTATAATATTCTGTTTTGCTTTGTTTCTAGCTTCTGCTTTCTTTTTTCAAAAGTTGGTGGGTTGGACATGACGTCAATTTCAAGAGACGCGTACATCTAAAATATGACTGACACTTGTATTTTCCAAATTACGTGAATATTCACAGTTATTAAATTAAATTAATTCAAGAAATTTAAGATAAAACTATTATTTTGCTTATGGTCTTGTAACTGATAAAACCTTCTTAGTTAAGTTCTTTTACATCCTAATTGAGAGTATCTCTTTTGCTAATGATAGAATTTTTGAAACTAATATCTAGATTAACGGGGCTCCTCTAAAAGTTTAGGTGTGTTTTTTTAATTGGTAGTTGAGGACAAAATTAGTATTAGAGCTTTTCTTCATCACTAGATTTTTTGCCTGCTACTCAAGCTTTGTATGTCTTTTGCTTCTGATGGAGCACTTTTTTATATACTATAACTTATCTAGAAGTGTTTGGATGAAGATATTGGATTGCTGGGATATCTAATAATATTTGTTGCTACTATAATGATTCAGAATGGTGCAATGCAAATTTTAAAGGTTAGCTTGGAGACTAATCTTCATTAGTATCAATTGGAATATTTGATTGTTAAGGAACAATATTATTTATGAAGAGAGGATTATAAACTTATTTGATTGTTTTTTCACCTTCTTTTATCGGGTTGCTATTTGGTTGTATACTCTGGATTCAAACTTTACTTATACAGGAAATGACATCTTAAGATATTTTGATGATATCAAATTGTGGTGTAATAAGAAACTAGCCTATTGAAACCATACACCAAAAAAAATAATATAAAAACTCATGTTTCTTTTCTAAAAGAACAAAAAGAAAAAAACAATGATAAAATTCAACAACTTCCAAGAATTTTTTTGAACAAAAAGGCCCAAACTCATTTTTTCTACTTGGTTTAAAGCCCAATTCTTATCATAGTAGATTCAACACTCATTCTTTTTGTCGATACACGACGTCGGGCGACGGCTCCAGCTTTTTTGTTTATTTAACAAAAATGGTTTTTTTCTTGATTGGGGGAAATAAAGATTTTATTGGAGTCGCCATCTAGTAATTTGAGGGAACTAGAAATCCCAAATTAGACACTGGTCCCAGAGATTCGGGTACGGGGTTAGTTATGATTAAGGGAAGGTAGACACCACCCTTAAAACATCCTTTCAAAAGAAAGGTTACCCTTACTTGTGTGTTTTTTATTTGATTCAAATGCTATTATATTTTGGGTTTATTTGCAATTTTTTTAAATGATTAACGTCGGTCCCTAAAAATAGGAGACACGTTAAAAATGACATCAATCCCTAAAAATTAGGAGACTCGTCTAAAATATTGACGTTTGTCCCTAAAAAGGAGAGTTACGTCGGGGTTACCAAAAGAAATAATGGATATAATCCATTATATTTTGGGTTTATTGGTAATTTGTTTTTTTTCAAATAGTTAACGTCGGTCCCTAAAAATAGGAGACGCGTTAAAAATATTATCAGTCCCTAAAAATTAGGAGACTCGTCTAAAATATGACGTTTTAACCCTAAAAGGAGAAATACGTTTGGGTTACCAAAAAAAATAATGGACATAATCCATATTTGGTATTTACATTTTTGACATCGGTCCTTTTTAAAAAAAGAGACGTGTCGACTTTGGTTTTTGTATTTTTTTACAACATGCAAGAAAATTTACAAGCATTTATATATGAAAAAAAATATCAAAAATATCAGTAGAAACCCAAAAAATTACTTGAGTGCCACTGTATAGGTAAAATACTGAAATACCCTCGAATTTCTCTGAAAATTACGAAAATGCCACTGGCGGCGCTTGTGGCACACGCGCGGCTACTGTTGGCGGTGGGGAGATTTCCCGGCGAGATTTCTGGCCAAACGATGGTCAATCCTGGTATATCTGATGTCGAGGATTCTTATGGTGGTGGTCTTGACGGTCGTTGATGGCTGATGAGCAAGAATCGACGACTTGAAGCTTCGGTGGCAGCCGACGATCGCGGCCCTTTTCCGGCCAAATGGGGTGGAGAAAACGCTGAAACCGGCCGGGGGTTTGCTTTATATGAGGATAGCGACCTTTATGTGGTGGTTTGGAAGCTTGATATGACCGGAGATGGGAGATCGGAGGAGAGAGAGGGAGTCGCCGGCGAGAGGAGAGAGATGCTCTGGGTTACGCTACGGTGAGAACGCTAGAACGGTACACCGGTGCAGCGGAGGCCTGTGAACCGTTGGATCTCTGATGGAAAGATCGTGCGGCTGTGATTGGCCCGATCTGCAGGTTGATCGGACGGTCCGGATGAACGGAGTTTTGGATCGGGTGTGACGCGGTTAACCGAAATCTAGGTACACCGGGTGACATGGCGCAACGGGATCAAAGCTTAGATTATTTCAAGGGCTGAGATGTGTTTGGGTTTTAATCTAGTGTGGTAAGCCCTATTGTATCCTATTAAATCAACGGTTTAGATCTAAATACAATTAGATGTAACGGTTAGGATATATTTAGTATTTTTCATATTATTTTTTTAAAAAAATCAATATCCTACTCTCGTGAAGAAATAGTAAAAAAACTTAAATAGTAATCTGGATACTCTTTTCTTTTCTTTCTTTTTTCTTCCGTCCTTCAATGGCGCACTGTCACTAGCTATTTATAGTCAATGATAGGGACGTCCAAATCACCACCGATTTGCTTTGAAGAAAAAATGGATCACCTGTTTTCGGTACACCTGCTTCTTTGACAAAAAATTTTTATTTTATTTTATTTTTATTTTTTATTATGTATAATAATATATATTTATATAGGTAAAATTAAAAACTCAATTCAGTATTAGAAAAAGCCCGTCTCAATCGCTAAAAATCAATTTTAATGACCGAAAATAACAGTTTTGACCCAAAATGACCTGAAACTTATTTTTTACCCTGGTCGACATGGTTTGACCCGTATTGACCTGGTGAACTCGGTTTTGACCAGAAATGACGGTTTTCACCCGAAAACGGCCTGAAACTCATTTTTTACCCTGGTCGACATGGTTTGACCCGTATTGACTCGGTGGACTCGGTTTTGACCGAAAATGACGGTTTTGACCCGAAAACTCATTTTTTACTTGGCCAACATGGTTTGACCTGTATTGACCCGGTGGAATCGGTTCTTATGGAAAGATGCGGTTGACTCGAGAAAAATATATTTTTGAATTTTCCTTTTTCTTAATTTTTTTGGATTTTTATAAATAATAATAGAAATAAAATAACATTTGAGAAAATCTTGGTGGATCCAAAATTGGGTTACAACACTTTTAATAACATTGATGAAATTTTTTCTTTTAAAGGATAAACACTATTTTCTCTCTCTTTAGAAAAAAAGAAAAAAGAATGAAGAATGTATGTCTAAGATTAAATTCAAATAATATTTTTATCAATTTTGATGAAACTTTTTTTTTAGGATTTAACATCAATATTTTTGAAGAGTTTTTTTTTTATTTTTAGGGACTGATGTTATTTTCTGATATGTTTAAAGACTGACATTAAATTTTTCAAAAAAAATATTAGAAATTAGAAATAAAAAATATAAATTAAAAGCAATAAGAATAATTAAGAGCAATAAAAAAATAAATTGAAAAAAAATACACATAGTAAAAGTAATATTCCGTAAAAAAGGAAGTAGTAAGGATCTATCGTTCTTCTCATGTACATAACAAACTCCTTACTGAAATATCTAGGACCAGTACACATTTTAGAATTTATAGATTTCTTTGATTACTAGATAGAAATTCTTAGTTTCCCACTATGTACTTTTTTTTTTAATTACTAGATAGAATCTCTCAATTTCCCACGATCGATATACTTTTTCCTCTCAATTTCACAGGAGTCTCAGCCGACATTCCTTGTGATACGAGGGACCATCCTTGTTTTACTTGTTTCCCTAGTCTCGCCTATTTCTTGAATCTGATAACGTTGGCCCTCCATTATCTATTCAGTGGAGTGGAATATTTGGTAATCCTCCATTATCTCCTTGAGCACGATAGCGTGTTACTAGTGATTTTGGATATTTGCTTTCTTCAAGGAGTCTCGAGCAATTAAATACTGAACTTACTAATTTGACCCTCGGACACAATATGTTTAATCTTAGGGCACTGTAAGTATAGGTAGTCAAGGAGCAAAGCGACATGTGAAGGGTTCAAAATAGCAGCAGCTGCAGAAAAATACAATAACAAGGATCGAAGAGCAGCCATAGGTATTAAGCTCAGAAACTTTAAGTGAAATTGCAGTACTAGTGCACAACTAGCAGTAAGGTGCGTGTGCTTTTGTAGTCAGACACAAGAGTTTGCATTAATTGTAGTATTGATGGACATAAAGGATAGACTAACACCGCAGGAAATGGGGTTTAATCACGCATTTCGATACAGTTCCAACACAGACACAACAAATTAGAGATTGAGAACATCTGAAACTAAAAGGAGAGAATAGAAAAGAACTGTAGTATTCATAGCTTGACTAGCGTTAGTCACTGATCAATTTGATTGATATTTTGAGTCATAAAAGCAGATAAAGCTCTATTCTCCAATTCAATTCCCTTCTCATTTACAAATGAATATTGCAATCAAATTCCATTATCTTCATCCATTCCAGAAATTCTTCAATTTCAATTTCAATGCTTGCTTCAGAAATTTAGAAGTGATTGACCTGTTTATTTTTGTAACGCTTGTGATTCTTCCAAAAACACAACTCCAGAGCATTGCTTTAAGAGTTCGAGAGAAATTAGTATTACATTGACCAATAATTAAGCTTGCAAGAATTTTCAATAATTCATCAAGCTAGACAGGACGTTCTCATCAATGTCACAAATAAAACGCAACTTGAAAGAAAGATTCTCAATTTCTTCCAGAGAAATTAGGTTAGCCAACAAGCGCAAAGAAGACAAACCTCTTTCTCAGCTAAAGATTAGGAAAGGTTTCAGAATGCTTTTGATCAATACTTGTTCCTGTATGCAGATACATGAAAAACAAAATCAGAAATGCACAGACTTGCCATTGATTGGCCAATGAAAAATGATATCGCAATCTTCCTAGCTAGACAGCTACTGTTATTCTTAGCATTGCCGTACGTGAAACTCGACCATTGCTGGACTGACTCATGCATGGAAACTCAGAATTTCCTCCATTAATGCAGTAATGAATAATGAGTGTAGTATACATTCGGACATTTTGGAAAACAAAAGGGTTAGCTGAAACTCAAGGAGCGTATGATAGATCATGCCATTGATTGTGAATGTTCTAGCCGAATTTGAGGATAAAAAAGGAAGGAGTCTGCATCTGCATGAATTAGAACCCATATGTCAACAATTAGGTAATCAAATAATCAAACTTTGAAAAAAAAAAAAAGTTCCTTCCACGGTGTTTAGCCTAATTAGCTGATGTCCAAACTATATATTGTGATGGCTTCGATCAAGCAATAAAAAAAATACCTAAAAGGCATAATCATAAGGTGTGCAAAATACCTAATAATTCCTCTTTAATTGAGTAATCCTTTTAAAATTGTGATAACCATAAATGTTTAAGTTTAAATTTTGATAAATAAAAAACATGTTTAAAAATAAAATCAATCTCATAAGAAATTGTAATAGTATATTTTCTGATGAAATTATGTTTAAGAACAAGAAAGTCCACACATTAGTAAGGCGAGCCCACTATACTGTCGCATGCAATGATTTGGAAAGGGAGAAGAAAATATGAAAAAGATATCAATTTTAAAGTGAGGGAATGATTATTTTTTAATTTAAAATATATTAAAATAATATTTTTTTATTTTTAAAAATTATTTTTAATATTAATACATCAAAATAATTTGATAATATTAAAAATTATAAATTAAAAAAATAAAAAATTTTAAATTTTAAATTTTTTTTAAAACATTTCCAAAACGCAATATCAAATATTGCCGACAAATCCACATCCACAGCGTTACAATTTTTCCATCCCCATTGACCCGTCTACACTATTCAGCCCCTTAAGCAAGATAGAGTGTGAACGTTGGACTTACCGACAATAATTTGGAAAGGGGAAGCAAAGATGATTTGGAAATTTCAACAGTGTCAAGCACCAGAGAAACCGGAGTTAATTTACATTTATGAAGATATTATGATTGTGATTGATGCACATCTTATTTTGTAAGCTATAATTATAAATTCTTTGTGTTTTATTTTATGATGAAAATTAAGGTTCAAGGTTTTAATAATTATACAATGAGTAATTGATTTTGAGACTGTAAATCATAAATCATATGATATTTGATTTTAGACATGTCACATCTTAAAATAAAATACATATAAAAATGTTAAAGTTATCCTTGCATAAATAAAATACTTTAAGTCTATAGCTGAAAAACAAGGAGTTTTACTATCAATTTTAATAGTTTTACCGACAGACTTGTTAAAGAATAATATAAATCATATCATGTGACCTCACCTAACAGTTTAAATTATTGTGTTAAGATGGTTTTTTGACATGGTATCAGAGTCTTGATAACCAAGTGGTCACGAGTTCGAATCTTACCACTCAAAATCAAGCACAAGATAATGCGAGCTTGTGCAAATTTCAAGTCCAAAGGAGTGTGTTAGAGAATAATATAAATCATATCCTAGGACCTCACCTAAAAGTTTAAGCTATCGGATTAAGATGGTTCTTTGACAAGAATTCTGTCGGTATTTATAATCATAGTCTGTTAGCAATTATTTTGATTTTAATTAATTAATAATATTTAATTAAATCCTATTTATTGTGATTTTAAGATATAAAATGACTAATAAGAATTGTAACATATTGCATATATTTTAATAAATATATTTAATTTATATTAAATAATTTATAACCTTTTAATTTATGAATGTGTATATATCCATATAAAGAGGATGGGGAAGACGACGGGCTATTTTGATAACTGTAAAAACAATAGAATTTTTTTGGGGGGAGTTGTCGGTGGAGGAAACAGATTGAGTTTGCAACAATTAGGTAAAAACATATTGATATTATTTTTTGTTAACATGTGGTTGAACAGCTTGTGTTCCAAATTATGAAAATAATCAACCGTACGTAAGAAGCTGGCAACAAGACCCGCCCTCTTAAATGGAAATTATGAAAAAGATTCCAATCATACATAGTGAGAACCCATGACATTACAATTTTTCCATCCCCATGGACCCATCTACAGTGCTATTCAGCCCCTTAATCAAGATAGCGTGTGAACGTTGGACTTTCCTACAATAATTTGGAAAGGAGAAACGCAGATGATTTGGAAATTTCAACAGTGTCAAGCACCAGAGAAACAGGAGTTAATTTACATTTATGATGATATTATGATTGTGATGAATAAACATCTTATTTTGTAAGCTATAATTATAAATTCTTTGTGTTTTATTTTATGATGAAAGGTTTAAGGTTTTAATAATTATTCTAATATAAATCATATATTAAAAACTCACTTAATAGTTTAAGTTCCTAGATTGAATTGATTTTTTTTATATGGTATCAAAACTTTGAAGACCCATCATTCACTAGTTCGAAATTTTTATGCAGATCTGCAGATGTATGAATCATCACCCTGACGTTTGTTACATGAAGTTAATTTCTAGCAAGGCTCCCCTGGTGAATGAAGTTACGAGTCATGACTTGATCATGAACAAACTAAGACAACTCTCTCGTAATGTGAAGGCATCTAATTTAACAAATTAAGAGTTCAAGGGGTGTAAATTCAATGTTTGAAAGAACAAGCATCTAAATCAAATCGGTCGAAGTTCAGGAGGTATCGTAATTATGCTTATAGTAATTAATGACTGCATAGTGCAGTGCGATAGCAATCGACAAATGAGAAAGGAAATTCAGCAGAAGATTGCAATGAACCGACTGGGGACCGAAAGAGAACCAGCGGACAAAGAACTCTCCGTATTCAATTCGAAGTACAAACTTAAACCAGCCTTTGCATTGGAGAACGTTAGCCAAACAACGGCCCTCTAAGCCCTAACCTAAACTTTACTCTTGTTCGTATTTGAAGCAACAAGAACAAGACCCACTTTATATGCATACAGCTCACCACACTGGAACCAAGTTCCAATTCCCAACACATGAAAAGGCCTTTCATATTTGCACATTCAACCCCTTTGAAAGCAAATGCCGGCATGGTTGTTTAAATGTTAGACTAGGTGGGAGGAAATACTCCCAATTGAGACCAGCTTTTTACCCTCCTTTCTAACATTACATAGCTCGTGAAAATACTTGGCCAATAAGAGATTGACAAAGTGTTCAAACCTCAGACTTGCTCGCTGCATTACTGACCCCACTTGGCCTAAACCCTCTCAGTCCTTGCAGTCAGCTTGACCCACATCTTTCAGGTGCCATTCCTTGTGCAAGCAAGCTTTATTGCTCAACAACAAATCAAGTTCATGAGAGTGCAGACTCATCAGACATGTTCTACATTCTTTAATTAAATCGCACGCACATGAATTATGCTATCTTTATAAAATAATTTTCGACAATATATTTCCCCCCCCTCAATTTCACAAGAGTCTTAGCCCACGTCCACTGAGTGCCAAAAATGACCGTTCCATGGAAAACAATTGTGATTACGAGGAACCATCCTTCGTTTTACTTGTTTCCATGGTCTCCCCAATTTCTTGAATTTGACAACGTTGGCCCTCCATTATGTATTTAGTGGAGTGGAATATTTGGTAACCTTCCATTATCCCCTTGAGCACGATAGCGTCAAGTAGACTAGCGTATTCAACTGTGTCAAGAACGAGAGCATTCATAGTTTTATTGAACAATTCAATTCACTTATCAGGTTCCCTTAGCTAATGAAACAGTAGTAGCAGCAGAGTTAGTAAAAGATGACAATAACAGAGTTCTCAACAACAACATTGTTGAGGAGAGTTATAATTTGAGGCGTGTATATAAACTATCTTTTAAGTATATTTTCTCAACATAAGGCTAGATATTCTCTAGGATTCAACAAGTTCCTTCTCTAAAGTGAGAGTTACAAAAACAATAAATCAAGATCGAAAAGAAATACCAATAAACTTTTCAGACATAGAAAAATAATATTATAGTTTTTTAAGTATACTTTAATTGTAAGAGTGCAATATATATATATAGACTGCTAATATGTTACAGCTAAACATAAAATAAATTAGAAAATTAAAGAGTTGTTACAATAGTTAAAAAAAAATAAAAAAACTGTTAGCAAATTAAAGAGTTGTGGCTGTTAAAAAGTTTTTAAAATAAAAAAGTTGTTAGGATTTTGTGACCGTTAAAAAACTAATTCCAAGTTTTTAAAAAATAGTTTAAAGGCCAAAAACAAATTAATGTTGGAGATAAAAGGTTCAGAAAGTATAGGCGTTGTCTCGCATGTGTGGGGGACAATTAAAGGTTTTCCTCTTGCTTGGCTCAACATTATGACTGTGAGCCCACCATGCTTTCCTTGTCAGTTATCATTCCATATCAAAATTTACTATATAAATATTCTTTTATTATTTTTTTAATATGAAATAATACTTGTTTGAAATAGTCTTTATTATTTACAATAGAAGTAACTAGGTTTTTTTTTATGGCTTGTTAATATATGTATTTGATGAGCATTTTTTTCTTAATTTCATCTAGTTTTGTGGTAGAAAATATGTTTTGAATTCTAAACCTTAAAGTAGATAGAAATAATACAATAAATATAACAAGTACAGGGAAAGAAAGAATTTTACATTAAAAAAGTCTCCGCCACAAGAACTCTAATTTGAATTTTACATACAATAAATATGTTATGAAACGAGAGTAGTTTTACTCTTTTTTGTCTTTTTTTTTGGGTAACGAAAGTTACGAGTGACTTGAAGCCACTTAAGCAAGCAAGCTTTATTGCTTAACAACAAATCAAGTTCATGAGTACCATGAGATTGCAGATTCTGACATGTGTTATCTATATGAATTTAATTTATAATTGTATATACCTTGAATACTTTCTCCTTCTTTGTTCTAGCTACGAATATAGTTACGAGTAATAAAAAAAATGCTTACCTTAGTAATGAACAAAAAATAATTTACCATTTGAAAAGAATTTAATTGAGGAGGACTCATCATGATAAATATCATTTAGGGTCCGAAAGAATAAATCTTGAAATAGCTAATAATTGAATAATCGTTTATAATCGTGTTAGCCATAGATGTTTAAGTTTAATCTCGATAAATAAAAATCCTAAAACTGTAACACTATAATTTCTCAAAAAAGTGTGCTTAACACAAAGGAAGTCAACAATGTGTAAGTCCATAGGACTTGCACATTAGTAAAGCGAGCCCACAATAATATTGTCGCATCCTATGATTTGATTTCGGAAAGGGAGAAGAAATTATTGATGAATTGGTAATTAATTTCAGATTTGTAATATTCGAATGAAATTAAGAAGAAGATTCCAATCATGCTTTCCATCCTATAAATGAAGGAGCCTACCATTACTTTATTATTATCTCTTGAAAAAACACACAACCATGACGTCCCTGCTACACAAACCATTCTTCTCAATCTTTCTCCACGTCCTGTTTTTGCTCCTTCATATGTTCTACTTCTCTTCTTTCTTTGTTCTTGCTGATCACACTTCCTCTAACACATCAATATTTGGTACGGCTATAAGTGCTGCCAATTCCAAAGTTGCTGGAGGTAATAATATAGAAGCTGAGGCTCTTCTTAAATGGAAGGCAAGTCTTGACAACCAAAGCCAATCTCTCCTTTCTTCTTGGTTCGGCATCAGCCCTTGCATTAACTGGACTGGAATCACTTGCGACAGTTCTGGAAGCGTCACCAACTTGAGCCTTCCACGCTTTGGCTTGAGAGGTACGCTTTATGATCTCGACTTCTCATCCTTCCCCAATCTTTTCTCTCTCAATCTCGAGAGGAATTCAATTCATGGAACCGTTCCATCAGGCATTGATAATCTACCCAAGATTACTGAGCTCAATTTATGTGATAATAATCTCACGGGAAGTATCCCATCTGAGATAGGCTTAATGAAAAGTCTCAACATCTTGTATCTGTGTGGAAATATTCTTAGTGGCTCCATCCCATGTGAAATTGGAAAGTTGACGTCTCTTTCCCTTCTTTCATTATCTGCAAATAGTCTCACTGGTGTGATCCCCTTCTCTATTGGAAACTTGACGAACTTATCCTTGCTTCACCTCTTTCAAAACCAGCTCTCTGGTCCCATCCCTTCTTCTATCGGGAACATGAGCTTTCTCATTGATCTACAACTACAACAAAATAATCTCACTGGTTTTATCCCTTCCTCTATTGGAAATTTGAGGAACTTATCGATACTCTATCTTTGGGGTAACAAACTCTCTAGCTCCATTCCTCAAGAAATTGGGTTGCTAGAATCTCTCTATGATCTTGACCTTTCAAGTAATAATTTAACCGGTGGAATTCCTAATTCAATAGGAAACTTGACAAACTTATCATTTCTCCACCTTTTTCAAAATCAACTCTCTGGTCCCATTCCTACCTCTATTGGGAACATGATTATGCTCATTGATGTAGAACTCGGACAAAATAATCTCATTGGTTCAATCCCCACCTCTGTTGGAAATTTGAGGAAACTATCAATATTTTATCTTTGGCGTAACAAACTCTCTGGTTCCATTCCTCAAGAAATTAGGTTGCTAGAATCTCTCTATGATCTTGACTTTTCAAGTAATATTTTAACTGGTGAAATCCCTAATTCAATTAAAAACTTGACAAATTTATCTTTTCTCTCCCTTTATGATAATCAACTATCTGGTCCTATCCCTTCTTCTATTGGGAACATGAGCATGCTCGTTGATGTAGAACTAGATGAAAACAATCTCAGCGGTTTGATCCCCTCCTCTATTGGAAATTTAAAAAACCTATCCTTTCTCTATCTAGGTGAAAATAATTTATATGGATATGTTCCTTCAGAAATAGGAAAGCTTAAATCTCTAGAGAAATTGATCTTCGGTGAGAACAAACTTCGCGGCTCATTGCCCCTAAAGATGAACAATCTTACCCATTTGAAGTTCTTGGATTTGTCTTACAATGAATTCACGGGTCATTTGCCACAAGAGCTATGCCATGGAGGAGTACTTGAAAGATTTATTGCTTGTAACAACTATTTCTCCGGTTCCATCCCGAAAAGCTTGAAAAACTGTACCGGTTTACACCGACTAAGACTTGATAGGAATCAATTGACAGGAAATATTTCTGAGGATTTTGGCATCTATCCACATTTGGATTATGTTGATTTGAGTTACAATAATTTTTATGGCGAGCTTTCTCTGAAATGGGGAGATTATCGTAACATAACGAGCTTGAAAATCTCAAACAATAATGTTTCTGGGGAGATACCAGCAGAGCTCGGGAAGGCTACTCAATTACAATTGATTGATCTGTCCTCAAATCACTTAGAAGGAACCATCCCAAAAGAATTAGGGGGGTTGAAGCTGTTGTACAACCTTACTCTTAGCAACAACCATCTTTCAGGTGCCATTCCCTCAGACATCAAGATGCTTTTTTCCCTCAAAATCCTTGATTTAGCATCTAATAATCTAAGTGGATCGATTCCAAAACAACTTGGGGAGTGCTCAAATTTATTGTTGCTGAACCTCAGTAATAATAAATTTACAAATAGCATTCCACAGGAGATAGGCTTTCTGCCTTCTCTTCAAGATCTTGATCTTAGTTGCAATTTCTTAGCTCAAGAGATACCGGGGCAACTTGGGCAACTGCAAATGTTGGAAACTCTGAATGTCTCTCACAACATGCTTTCTGGATTGATTCCGCTCACTTTCAAAGATCTATTAAGCTTGACAGTTGTGGATATATCATCCAATAAGCTACAAGGCCCCATTCCCGATATCAAAGCCTTCCACAACGCTTCATTTGAGGCATTAAGGGATAATATGGGTATATGTGGCAACGCCAGTGGTCTAAAGCCATGCAATCTTCCAAAAAGCAGCAGAACTGTTAAGAGAAAGAGCAACAAACTTGTTATTTTGATTGTACTCCCTCTTTTAGGAATCTTACTCTTAGTGCTTGTTGTGATTGGAGCTTTATTCATTCTCCGCCAAAGAGCTAGGAAGAGAAAAGCTGAGCCAGGGAATATTGAACAAGATCGAAACTTATTCACGATATTGGGCCATGATGGGAAGTTGTTGTATGAGAATATCATTGCAGCTACCGAGGAATTCAATTCCAACTACTGCATTGGCGAAGGAGGATATGGAATTGTTTATAAAGCTGTGATGCCAGCAGAACAGGTGGTTGCTGTGAAGAAACTTCGCCGGTCACAAACAGACAAGTTGTCCAATTTTAAAGCTTTTGAAACGGAAGTTTGTGTTTTGGCAAATATTCGACATCGAAATATTGTGAAGCTGCATGGATTTTGCTCACATGCAAAGCACTCTTTTTTGGTTTATGAGTTCATAGAAAGAGGAAGCTTGAGAAAGATCATAACCAGTGAGGAACAAGCAATTGAGCTGGATTGGATGAAAAGGCTAAATGTTGTGAAAGGGATGGCTGGAGCTTTATCCTATCTACACCATTCTTGCTCTCCTCCGATCATTCATCGAGACGTTACCAGCAATAATGTCCTTCTGGATTTGGAATATGAGGCACATGTCTCTGACTTCGGCACAGCTAGACTGTTGATGCCTGACTCATCCAATTGGACCTCATTTGCAGGTACTTTTGGATATACTGCTCCAGGTGCGTAGCTTTACTTCAATTTTAAGTTCCTACAATAGTAAGAATAATAGTATGTTTTTAGCTTATACTATAATTACTTAAGTAATTTTGTTTCAATTTTATTTCTATCAACTATGTGATTAAAACACAGCATAACCAATTTTTTTGTGGCAGAGCTAGCTTACACGATGAAAGTGACTGAAAAATGTGATGTCTATAGCTTCGGAGTGGTCACAATGGAAGTGATGATGGGAAGGCACCCAGGCGATCTCATCTCCACACTCTCATCACAAGCAACTTCCTCATCATCTTCGATGCCACCGATTTCTCAACAGACATTGTTGAAGGATGTGCTTGACCAACGCATCTCGCTTCCTAAAAAGGGAGCAGCAGAGGGTGTTGTCCATGTCATGAAGATAGCGCTTGCATGCTTGCATCCCAATCCGCAATCCCGACCTACAATGGGAAGAATTTCTTCGGAGCTTGTGACTAAGTGGCCTTCTCTGCCAAAGGAATTTGACACGATAAGTTTGGAAGATCTGTTCTCACATACAGTTAGTGTGGTCGACTGACCAGTTTTTTGTGGGGTTTAACATCTTTTCTTCAACTACAGATTTGAGCGATAAATTTTGTAATTTGATGTAGACTATGTTCATGGGTTGGCTTTTTTTTTTAAAAAAAAAAAGTATGTCAAAAAATACCTGTTATGAAAGATAAGTGAAACAACAATTAATTAAGAAACGATCATGCTATATTTTAAAATCTGTCAAAACTTTGCTCCTTGTTTCGGTTTTGAATGTAGAAAGAGCAAGATTAAAACCCATAGTCCTTTCTACAATTCATTATGATCTCCCCATCAGTTCCAGTAAGTGGCTTCATATTTCCCATCTTGATCATGTGCTTTGATATATATTTTTGATATATATTGTCATAATCTAATTTTTAACTATTTTATTTTAATTATTATTATTATTATTATTTTATTTACTGAAAAGGATAAAAAAAATGAAATAAATAAAGAATGAATTAAAATTTAGGTTAAGGGCAACATGATTGGAAGTTTTAGGGTTTAATTAAACTTTAGAATTAATCTAATTAAGCTTGGAATTAATTTAATTAATCAAGTTAAGGGTTTAATTGAATAATTGATAAGTTTTGAGACTTAATTAAGCTTGAAATTAATTTAATTCATCCAATCAAGGGTTTAATTGGAGAATTGATAAGTTTTGAGACTTAATTGAGCTTGGAATTAATTAAATTAATGAAATCAGGGACTTAATTGAAGAAATAGCAAAGTTTGGGGTTAATTGGGGGCACACTTGCAGCAGATTAAAGTCCAAGGACTAACCTGTAAAAGACACCGAAATGCAGGGGCAATTACAGTTTAAACTAGGGGCTTAATTATAAACGTTTCGGAACTTCATGGGCCAAAACGCAAATGGCCACCTCACATACCAAAACGGCGTCGTTTGAAAGAGCACTATTCATCATCTTCACCCGAAAACAAGAAGAAAACGCATGCCTTTATTGCATTAAAATCCATGCAACCGCATGGCATTCTCTGGTTATAAAAACCAGAGAAGGAGAACAGGCAAAGGGGGGGAAAATGACATAACCGAAAAGCCACTAGAGAAACAGAACCGGGGGAAGAACAGAAAAAAACTTTCGTTCCTCTGTTTCTTCTCAAAGAAACAGAGGAGGCCACGGAGAGAGGCCACGAGCAGCGGAGGAAGAAAGCAACTAGCCCACCAGTCCTCCATCACGTCTCCGTTTCCCTGCTTACAGAGAGGAAGTAACACCGGGAACACAACAAGACGCAAGAACAGAAACTGTACAGAGGGGAGCAAGTTTTCTGCCCCTGTTTCTTCTCTAAGAAACAGAGGCGTTCGTGCCTCACGATCGTGAGGCACGAACGCGTGAAGAAAGGCCATTCTCTGGCTTTATAAGCAAGAGAAGGCTACAGAGAAAAAAAGAAAAACTGGGAGGACGAAAAGGAGGAAGAAAAAGGCAGAGTCACGGCTGAACGGAGAGAAAAAGACACGAGAACAAAAGGAAGAAGACAGAAAAAACAGAAGAGCGAGCAGTGCAAGAAACCTTAAACGGGGGGAAAAAACGGGGAGAGAACCTAGAACACGAAGGGAGCACAGGAGGAACTGGACTGAAAAGGGGACCAATAACACAAAAAAAAAAAAAAAAGAACAAAGAAACCGAGAAGGAGAGAAAAAGCAGAGGAACGACACAGAGACGAGGATCAGCCCCACCATCGTCTTTGTCCCTTCATCTCAGAACTGAAGGTGACAGAATATAAAAACCAGGAGAAAAGGAGACGCAAACTCAACCCAGCCGACGAAAGCGCAGAGACAAGAACCGGCATTGACCATCGTCTTCACAGTCTTCAGCAACCAGCCTCCAGACACCATCGAGACAGGCAGGAAACGAGGAGGGAGAAGACATCGTCCGGCCAGAGCTAACCGGTCGTCACCATCGTCTTCGTCTTTACCCCGCAGCTGCACCAGAAGCTGGATGGTGCAGACGCAAGACTTGCAGACTAGTTTGATGTGATTTCAGGCACCAGCACTGGTGGCCTCGTGAATGCTATGCTAGCTGAACCTAATGAGCACCAACCGCCCTCAACTTCGTCTTCATCTTCAGGAGCGGTAGACCACAAGTAAGTTTTTCTTCATCTCTTCTCGCCTTTCAGTTTTAATTCATGCTATACTGTTCATGTGAATTTTAATTCACTGAACACTTAGACACGCGTGTTGTTTGCCCAGCCGGGTCACTGGCTTGGGCCAGTGACCGGGCCGGGCTGGCTGGATCCTAGATGTAAAAGTAATCTTTGACTACTGTCCTAGATGTAAAAGTTTTTCCAATACAATTTTCTGTTGATATTTATACTTGATATCCGCCGACTATCCTTCCAGTGAGAGCCCATCAAGTTACAATTTTTCCATCCCCATTGACCCATCTACACTATTCCGCCCCTTAAGCAAGATAGCATGTGAACGTTGGACTTACCGACAATAATTTGGAAAGGGGAAACAAAGATGATTTGGAAATTTCAACAGTGTCAAGCACCAGAGAAACAGGAGTTAATTTTCATTTATGATGATATTATGATTGTGATTGATGCACATCTTATTTTGTAAGCTATAATTATAAATTCTTTGTATTTTATTATAAGATGAAAGGTTCAAGGTTTTAATAATTATACAATGGGTAATTGATTTTGATTTGATTTTAGACATATCACATCGTAATTTTAGTTTCTTGATCCTGACTAATACTTGAATAGATTTTATTCTAGCAATTCCCTAATTAGATTATTTATCTTTTGTGATAAGTTTTGGCTAATGAAGTCAAATATCATATGAGTTATATTAATTAGCTGTATAACTATTATTTTTTTAATATTAAATTTATTATTTTTAAATTAATTACTTTTTATATTTATTCCAAATAATATTCAAGAAGCTTTGTTGACTCGAGGTGGAAAGTAGCTATGAACCAAGAGATGAAATTCCAACAAGAAAATGAAACCAAGAGATGTGATCTATATATATATATATAAACCATAGTATTGATTGCATAGAGAAAATTGCACCTATAGCCAAAATTAACAGTTGGAGTCTTTATGTCTTCAATTACAAACAAAGATAGGTCATTACACTAATTCAATAAATTATGTTTAAGAGCAAGGAAGTCCACAAATTAGTCAGGCGAGCCTACTATATTTGTCGCATGCAATGATTTGGAAAGGGAGAAGAAATTATGAAAAAGATTCCAATGCATCGTGAGAGCCCATAACGTTACACTATTCAGCATCGTGAGCAAGATAGCGTGTGAATATACCACTTTCAAACTATGAATTTGGAGAGGAGAAAGAAGAATTGAAAATTTGTTTTTTTAGTAGACTAAGTATATTATTATAAAGTAATGAAATACATATTAGAAATTAGATAATAGTTGAAGGTGACTAGATGATATCCACAAATAACTATTGTAGGAAGATAAGTTGTCACAAGATTATTCCTTTCTCGTCAGCAAGATATACAAAATAATATATGCACATAGACTAATTATTATCTGTTAGCATGGAGTTACTAACAAGTTCTATATCAAGGCATAATAAATATTCGCATAATTATCAAAGCAATGTATATCATATCGAATAGAATTTAGTTCAATATAATGCCAATGCAAATTCAAGAATAGATAAGTACTAAGAAAATAAAACAACAAATATAAATATTCAAGAAATTAACTAGTTGTAATCATCATATAATCAACATACATATTTATTTATATTACATGTATATTAAATATTATCCAACTCAACCAAAAAATATAGAAGTAAAAGGAATATTAGATGAAAGACCTGAAAATCTTATTGAGAATCGTTAGAAATACCTACAACAAATATATAGAATATACTAAAAAAACAACATAAAACAACAAAATAAAAGACTCCAATTCATAAAAGAAAACCAGGTTTGGTCTCCTAAGTTTAGGGATAAACAACAAGTTTTATAAATCACGGATTAAAACATAATTTTTCTAGAATTGGATGACCAAACTGTAAAAGCCAAAAATACATAACCATAGTAAAATTTCACCCATAATCCATCCTTAATTATATCCAGGATCTCGATTTACATTTTAGGGACCAAATTATATTTTTTTCAAAAATTTAGGGACTAAACTGTAAATCTCCAAAATAGAGTGGCTAAACTAAAAATTACACAAAATAATTATCAAACTGAGATTCATCATCTTTAATCTCATAAGAATACTAACCAGAATTCCAGAACATGTTTCAGGGTTAAATTATAAATTTTCAAAGTTAAGGGCCTAAACTGTATTTTTTATAAATTAAGGACCAAGATAAAATTTCATCATCTTCAACCCCAAGCCATTCTATCTAGATTTTACAGCAAAGTTGAAACAAATTTCTTAACCCATAACAAATCAATTCACAAATCCTTATTTCTAACAACACATCTAGAATCAATCACTTAACCTTAAACCTATAATAATCATGAATCAATCTTAACAACATAAACTTCAAGACTTTATAAACCCTAATCTCTTTTTTTATCCTTCCATAAACAAACTATAATCAAAAGTAACATGAGAGGAAACCACTTACTTGGTACTTTCACCTTTCTTGAACTCAAAAACTCAAGATCAAAAACTGAAATTCTTGATTTGATGAGGGGAGGATCACGACAACCATAAGAATTAAAAGAGAGAAATAATTCTCTTGCAACTTTTTCTTATATACCTAGGTTAACTTATGTTGGGTTTACGCTGACTTGGGCTTAGGTTTGAGCTAAAAGTTTGGATCTTACAGCACTTCCCCCGTTACATAAAATTCATCCTCGAATTTAAACTTTAAGAACCAAAGTCAACCATCAAGTTCAAACAAGTATGGAATTCTTGTTAAGCATTTCTTCTATGTCGCTTCTTTGCATGGGAGTTCGCTCCACACAACCTTAACCGATATGATTTCCTTCGATCAAAGTTTTTTAACTTGTCAAACCACTATTTCCTCTAGTTAGACTTTGTACAACATATCATCCTTTAGCTCAACCGGTTGAATTTCCAGCATATGAGATAAATCAAACAAATACTTTCTTAACATCAAAACATGGAACACTAGATGTATGGAGGATAGATTAGGCGGCAAGGCAAACCAATATGACATTGCCCCTACTATTTCCAAGATTTCTAATGACCATATAAACTTGGGACTCAACTTTCCTTTCTTCTCAAATATGAATATTCCTTTAATCGGGGAGAACTTCAGGAACACATTGTCACCCACTAAAAATTCTAGATTACGCCTCCTCTTATACGCATAAATCTTTTGCCTACTCTAAGCTGTTTGAAGCTTATCTCGGATCACCTTAATCTTATCCAAAGTAATCTGTATTAAGTCGGGGCCCATTAATCCCCTCTCACCAACCTCATACCAACATACAGGTGATCTACACATTCGGCTATACAAAGTCTCATATAGTGCCATATCAATACTTGCCTGATAACTATTGTTATAAGCAAACTCCACCAAAGACAAGTACTTGCTCCATCCTACTCCAAAGTCAATCACACAAGCTCTCACATATCTTTAAAAATCTATATAGTCCTTTCAGGCTGTCTATTGGTCTGAGAATGAAAAGTAGTGCTTAACTGAACGTTAGTCCCTAAAACTTCCTGAAACTTCACCCAAAATTGAAAAGTGAACTATGGACCTTTGTCGGACACAATTGAGATCGACACATCGTGCAACCTTATAATCTCGTTGACATAGATTTCTACTAGTTTTGTACCCCAAATGTCACCTTTACTAGTGTTGTTACCCATTTTTGGGATCCCCATACAAAAAGGAGAAAATAAAAAAAATCAAGAATTATCAGAAGAAAAACCAAAAAATATATATTAGTGAGAAAAGGACATCAAGGAGCCTTGAAAATGGCCAAATTTTGGTTGAGAAGGTTAAAAAGTACAAAGATTGGAATTTAACAATATATTTTCGACTAATAAAAGCCCTGTTGGGAAAGAAAATTCAATTTAACAAAGATAAATTCAAAATTGGATGTTTAAGAGCTCAATTAGATTTTATTAAAGGTTTAATTGAATTTATGGAGGGTTTAATTACAAGAAGATTGATTTTTTAAGTCAATTTAGGCTTTAATTAAAAGAAATTAAAGTTTAGGGGGGATCAAATTATAATTTTTAAGTGTTAATTTGGTCAAATTATGGGCTTAATTGCATAAATATTAAAGTTTGATGGGCAATTAGGGACTTGATTAAAAAAATCCAAAACCAAGAACTAAACTGAAAAAGGGGCGCTAATATAAGGGCTGGAATTGACCGAATCAGGGGCTAAATTGAAGAAATTAGAAGTTTGTTGATCAATTGAGGGTCAAAATGAATAAATTCAAAATCAAGGACCAAAGTGAAAAGGATGGTCAACTTTAGGGCTGACATTTGAATTTGGCAGGGATGCAATTGAATTGATTCTTAAAACCAAAATCTCAATTGAAGGCTTGATTGAATAAATCATAAATTGAGGACTGATTTGGAAATAAAAACTTTTTGGCAATATTTTGTTTTAAATGAAATAACATGTTTTGTTTAAAACCACATCGTTTCGTTTACTGTTATTAAAAAAAAAGACAAAGCTCAAAACAGTGTCATTTTGAACGGCACTATATGTCTTCTTCTTCCTATGAACGCGCTGCAGGCAAGGGAAGAAGGATTTTTCTCCCCTGCAGCGTCTCTATCACTCTATCTCCCATGTACCCAAAAAGCTGACGCAACCCACACCTATGGCCTACCACCAAACAAAAACACAAAAGGCACAAGCCCTGCAGGCGGCTTTGGGTGACTGCCTAGTGGCCGCCCAACCACCTTACCCATTCAGCGCGACTGGACAAAAGTAGGGTGGCTCTCTTCCTTTCCCCTTTATAAATACCCCCTTACCAAGCTGTGAGGAGGGAGATGAAAGGACGGTGGAACAAAAAAAGAAAAGAAAGGAAAAACATAGGGGTAAAGGAAAAAACAAAATAGAAGCGAAAAAAGAAAGAAATAAAAAAAAAGGGGAAAAATAGAGAGGGAAAGAAGAAGAGGAAGAACAAAAAAAACAATGACAAGAACAAGAAAAAAAACTATACCGGGGATAAAGAAAACAGATGAAAGACAGAGAAAAAAACAAAATAAAAAAAAAAGAAAGAACAAAAAAAAAAGATTGCCCTTCCTGCAACAGTCGCCACTGCAGACCATCATTTTTCTCCCCGTAGCGATTTGAAACCACCGTCATTCTGCCACTAGCACCACCGTGAAGTCACTGCTAGCTCAGCCTTCCCCTTTCTTCTTCTTCATTTTCTTCTTCTTCTCTTGCATCTCTTCCTTCTCCATTATTCTGCATGAACAATGGAGAGCTTTTCCACTATTGACTAAGCCAAACCAATGCCGGCCCAAACCACAAGGTTGGGCTGGGACGCTCCAGTCTAATAAAAAGAAAATATTATATATTAGGCCGACATCGGCAAAACCCCTGTTTTGGGCCGACATTGACCCAAACAAAAGGGGCTTAGACCATATAATTGGGTTGGGCCCAACCCAATATATTATTATATAATAATAATATAATAATAATAATATATAATAAATATTATATATTAAACAAAAACAAAAACAAATTCAAAAATCCTTTCAATTTTTTTTTATTTTCTTGTATATTTTTTTATCAATTTTTCTTAATATTAGTTTGTATTTTTATACTGTAAAGATACAAATCCAGTATTAAAATACATGGTTTTCTCCGAAATAATGCAAAAAAAAATTAAATAAAAAAATAACAAAAAATATCTTGTTTTCATGCATACGACCAAGTCTCTCAAAAATGTAAAAAATTCATATTGTATTTTCATACAAAAAAATTATGTATTAGCATGCATTTTGGGCTTTAACAATCAGTTTATTAAAATTATAAGAACTAGGCCTATATTTCAAAAATACAAAAAAACATATTTTGTTTTCTTTTAATAACTATGATTACAAACTTATACATAAGATGTCTTCCTAATATTAAATAAAAGGTAGTTCTTTTTTGTTAATGTTATAATGATTAGGTTTTACTTGATAAGATAAGAATCTCTTTACTGAGAATGAATTTTCTTAAACCTTAGACAGATCAACAATTAGAAAACACAACAATATCTTAGTTTATGTCAAACAATTAAACAATGCAGCTTACCTTAAGCAAGGCGTATTAAGGGTGCTAATACCTTTCCTTTACGCAATCAGTCCCCGTGCCCGATCTTTGAGGCTAGTTAAGGTTCGTAGTGACCAAAATAATAGGTGGCGACTCTCATTCCCTCTTTCCACTGATAAAAGACAAGAAATCCTTGTCTCTCTCATTTCCCAATATCATTCGAGAAGACGCTCATTGCGACACCTCACACATACGACAATTGGTAAGAAATAAACTGACTTGGTCAAACGGTCAACTATCACCCAAAAACTCAAGATTAAAAAATGAAATCCTTGGTTTGATGAGGAAAGGGTCACGACAGCCACAAGAATTAAAAGAAAGAAAAACAATTCTCTTATAACTTTTTCTTATATACTTAGGTTGAGTTTAAACGATCTCATGGAAAAAGTTTGAGTTACAAGTCTCATGGAAAAACTGTAATGGTATAATTTGTCATTGGATTTAACACTTGTTCAGGAATTCCCCGGAACAAAAGGGAGTCAACATTGTGAATATCTATAGGACTTGCACATACTAGGGGGGAGAGCCCACAATATTGTTGCATCCTATGATTTGGAAAGGGAGAATAAATTATTGATGAATTTGAAATTTCATAACCAATGTTTCGATAGTAGACCAATTCAATGGTTTTTTTTAAAAAAAAAAAAAACCACTAATTAGAAACAATTCCATTAGATGAGAGCATATATGCATGGTGATGCAAAAGGATTTTATGGCAAATTCTTTGTTTTCTTAATTGTTTATATTTCTATTTAGTTTAGAAAAATATTTTTTTTATGGTATTTTTTTTAAAAAAAAATCAAATATTTTTTTTCTTATAAGCAAAATAAAGCTTGTTAAATGCAGGAAGAGTTACGGGTTTAACAAATTCACTATACAAAAACAAAAGCAATCAAGGCAATCTGAAACCAACATAATTAGTGGTGATGTTTGCTCATTTGTTTTCTTTTTTATTTTTATATATGTGTTTTTACTCTCTCTTTTTATAATGATTTATCAATTAATAAACATATAATTTTAAGAGAATAATTTCTTAAGCATAATAGTAATTTTTGTACAATTCATAAGAGTAGAAATCAACGCGTTTTAGGCCATGATATTGATAGTTAGAGAGAAGGTATGAGAACTTAATCAACCGTAGGAAGACCGCAACTAATCAATGAATTTCCAACTTCATTTCATTAGAAAATCCAACCCCAATTTGCACGATAACTTCCATTGCAGAAATCATGAACAAACAGTACTCGTATCACATTGAAAAAATTCCAACAACTTCAGTAGGCAAAGTTAATAATCAACCGTACGTGAGAAGCTGGCAACAAGACCCGCCCTCTTAAATGGTATTGGAGGTGTAAGATGAAATAAAATACATATAAAAATGTTAAATTTATCCTTCCATAAATAAAATATTTTGAGTCTATAGCTGAAAAGAAGGAGTTTTATTACTAGATTTAAAAGTTTTTCTGAAAAATCATATTTGTACTTCAAATCCGCCGACAACCCTTCTAGCGAGAGCCCATAGCGTTACAATTTTTCCATCCCCATTGACCCGTCTACACTATTCAGCCACTTAAGCAAGATAGAGTGTGAACGTTGGACTTTCCGACACTAATTTGGAAAGGGAAAACAAAGATGACTTGGAAATTTGATGAACAGTGTCAAGAACCAGAGGAACATCTTATTTTGTGATTGATATTATGATTGTGATTGATGCACATCTTATTTTGTAAGCTATAATTATAAATTCTTTGTGTTTAATATAAAATGAAAGGTTTAAGGTTTTAATAATTATATAATGGGTAATTGATTTTGATAGTATAAATCATAAATCATATAATATTTGATTTTAGACATTATTACATCTTAAAATAAAACACATATAAAAATGTTAAATTTATCCTTGCATAAATAAAATACTATGAGCCTATAGCTGAAAAACAAGTAGTCTTACTATTAGTTTTAATAGTTTTACATACAGATTTTTTTATCGGTATTTATATTGATAGTCTATTGACAATTATTTTGATTTTAATTAATTAATAATATTTAATTTAATCCTACTTATTGTGATTTTAAGATATAAAATGACTAATAAGAATGACTTTTTTTTTTATCTCTTTATATGGATTTTTTCGTTTTCGAGAGAGAAAAAGATCATGATAGAAATCAATGTTGTTTTTAATTCACGCCTCTCATAATTATTTTATTTATTTTACTAATCTCTCGGTTACTGGTAGCCATAGTTAATATTAAACACGGGTAATTAATCAGGCCAAATAATTGTATCTTAGATTATATCGGGTCACCTAGGTTAGTACCTAAAAAAGCTATATATAAAAAATATTTAAAGATTGTTGGTTACAGAAAGTAAAACTATGTTCTTCTTTTTACTTTTCTCTCTCTGCAGCAAATCCTCTAATTAATCCCTTCATTCCTTCCTTGGATAACAAAAAGATAATGCAGATCTGCAGTGCAGATGCATGAATCATCAACCTGACGTTTGTTTCATGAAGTTAATTTCTAGCAAAGGCCCCACCGGTAAATGAAGTTACGAGTCATGACTTGAAGCAAGCTTTATTGCTCAACAACAAATCAAGTTCATGAGAGCGCAGACTCATCAATCAGACATGTACTACTCCTGTTATTATATCTCCATTTATGATATTTATTTTTGAAATATAAATAAACTAAGAAATAGCTTTTCAATTTCAATTTCTATGTAAAAAGCAAGTCAACATTGTCAATGTCTACAATATTTGTCGCATCTTATGATTTCCAATGGGAGAAGAAATTATTGATGAACTGGAAATCTCAGATTTAAATATTTGATGAAATTAATAAAAGGACTCCACTCCTATAAATTCCACTGCATGTAGCCTGGGATCTCCATCTACCATAGCAAACCATTAATATTCTCTGCATCTCTTGAAATCACACCATGACGTCCTTACTGCACAAACCATTCTTCTCAACCTTTCTCCACGTCCTGATCTTCTTGCTCCTTCACATGTTCTACTTCTCTTCTTTCTTTGTTCTTGCCAATTCCAAAGTTGCTGGAGGTAATATTAAAGAAGCTGAGGCTCTTCTCAAATGGAAAGCAAGTCTTGACAACCAAAGCCAATCTCTCCTTTCTTCTTGGGTCGGCACCAGCCCATGCATTGATTGGATTGGAATCACTTGCGACGGTTCTGGAAGTGTCGCCAATCTGACCTTCCCGCACTTTGGTTTGAGAGGTACGCTTTATGATTTCAACTTCTCATGCTTCCCCAATCTTTCCGTTCTTGACCTTTCGAACAATTCAATTCATGGAACCTTACCATCACATATCGGTAATCTATCCAAGATTACTCAGTTGGGCTTATGTTATAATGATCTCACGGGAAGTATCCCATCTGAGATAGGCTCCCTGAAAAGTATCACTGATTTAGTTTTATGTAGAAATCATTTTAGTGGCTCCATTCCACATGAAATTGGAAAGTTGACGTCTCTTTCCCGTCTCACATTAGCTGTGAATAATCTCACTGGTTCGATTCCTTCCTCTATTGGAAATTTGAAAAACCTATCCAATCTCTTTCTTTGGGATAACAAACTCTCTGGTCGCATTCCCTCAGAAATAGGACAGCTTAAATCTCTGGTGGGATTGAGCTTGGCTACTAACAAACTTCATGGTCCATTGCCCCTAGAGATGAACAATCTCACCCATTTGAAGCAATTTCATTTGTCTGACAACAAATTCACGGGTCATTTGCCACAAGAGGTATGCCATGGAGGAGTATTGGAAAATCTGACCGTTGCCAACAACTATTTCTCCGGTTCCATCCCGAAAAGCTTGAAAAACTGTACCGGTTTACACCGACTAAGACTTGATAGGAATCAATTGACAGGAAATATTTCTGAGGATTTTGGCATCTATCCACATTTGGATTATGTTGATTTGAGTTACAATAATTTTTATGGCGAGCTTTCTCTGAAATGGGGAGATTATCGTAACATAACGAGCTTGAAAATCTCAAACAATAATGTTTCTGGGGAGATACCAGCAGAGCTCGGGAAGGCTACTCAATTACAATTGATTGATCTGTCCTCAAATCACTTAGAAGGAACCATCCCAAAAGAATTAGGGGGGTTGAAGCTGTTGTACAACCTTACTCTTAGCAACAACCATCTTTCAGGTGCCATTCCCTCAGACATCAAGATGCTTTTTTCCCTCAAAATCCTTGATTTAGCATCTAATAATCTAAGTGGATCGATTCCAAAACAACTTGGGGAGTGCTCAAATTTATTGTTGCTGAACCTCAGTAATAATAAATTTACAAATAGCATTCCACAGGAGATAGGCTTTCTGCCTTCTCTTCAAGATCTTGATCTTAGTTGCAATTTCTTAGCTCAAGAGATACCGGGGCAACTTGGGCAACTGCAAATGTTGGAAACTCTGAATGTCTCTCACAACATGCTTTCTGGATTGATTCCGCTCACTTTCAAAGATCTATTAAGCTTGACAGTTGTGGATATATCATCCAATAAGCTACAAGGCCCCATTCCCGATATCAAAGCCTTCCACAACGCTTCATTTGAGGCATTAAGGGATAATATGGGTATATGTGGCAACGCCAGTGGTCTAAAGCCATGCAATCTTCCAAAAAGCAGCAGAACTGTTAAGAGAAAGAGCAACAAACTTGTTATTTTGATTGTACTCCCTCTTTTAGGAAGCTTACTCTTAGTGCTTGTTGTGATTGGAACTTTATTCATTCTCCGCCAAAGAGCTAGGAAGAGAAAAGCTGTGCCAGGGAATATTGAACAAGATCGTAACTTATTCACGATATTGGGCCATGATGGGAAGTTGTTGTATGAGAATATCATTGCAGCTACCGAGGAATTCAATTCCAACTACTGCATTGGCGAAGGAGGATATGGAATTGTTTATAAAGCAGTGATGCCAGCAGAACAGGTGGTTGCTGTGAAGAAACTTCACCGGTCACAAACAGACAAGTTGTCCGATTTTAAAGCTTTTGAAACGGAAGTTTGTGTTTTGGCAAATATTCGACATCGAAATATTGTGAAGCTGTATGGATTTTGCTCACATGCAAAGCACTCTTTTTTGGTTTATGAGTTCATAGAAAGAGGAAGCTTGAGAAAGATTATAACCAGTGAGGAACAAGCAATTGAGCTGGATTGGATGAAAAGGCTAAATGTTGTGAAAGGGATGGCAGGAGCTTTATCCTATCTTCACCATTCTTCCTCTCCTCCGATCATTCATCGAGACATTACCAGCAATAATGTCCTTCTGGATTTGGAATATGAGGCACATGTCTCTGACTTCGGCACAGCTAGACTGTTGATGCCTGACTCATCCAATTGGACCTCATTTGCAGGTACTTTTGGATATACTGCTCCAGGTGCGTAGTTTTACTTCAATTTTAAGTTCCTACAATAGTAAGAATAATAGTATGTTTTTAGCTTATACTATAATTACTTAAGTAATTTTGTTTCAATTTTATTTCTATCAACTATGTGATTAAAACACAGCATAACCAATTTTTTTGTGGCAGAGCTAGCTTACACAATGAAAGTGACTGAAAAATGTGATGTCTATAGCTTTGGAGTGGTCACAATGGAAGTGATGATGGGAAGGCACCCAGGCGATCTCATCTCCACACTCTCATCACAAGCAACTTCCTCATCATCTTCGATGCCACCGATTTCTCAACAGACATTGTTGAAGGATGTGCTTGACCAACGCATCTCGCTTCCTAAAAAGGGAGCAGCAGAGGGTGTTGTCCATGTCATGAAGATAGCGCTTGCATGCTTGCATCCCAATCCGCAATCCCGACCTACAATGGGAAGAATTTCTTCGGAGCTTGTGACTAAGTGGCCTTCTATGCCAAAGGAATTTGACACGATAAGTTTGGAAGATCTGTTCTCACATACAGTTAGTGTGGTCGACTGACCAGTTTTTTGTGGGGTTTAACATCTTTTCTTCAACTACAGATTTGAGCGATAAATTTTGTAATTTGATGTAGACTATGTTCATGGGTTGGCTTTTTTTTTTTTTAAAGTATGTCAAAAAATACCTGTTATGAAAGATAAGTGAAACAACAATTAATTAAGAAACGATCATGCTATATTTTAAAATCTGTCAAAACTTTGCTCCTTGTTTCGGTTTTGAATGTAGAAAGAGCAAGATTAAAACCCATAGTCCTTTCTACAATTCATTATGATCTCCCCATCAGTTCCAGTAAGTGGCTTCATATTTCCCATCTTGATCATGTGCTTTGTTATACATGATGATAAAAAAAAATTTCTTTATTTTCTTGGTTACCAAATAACAATGTTACCCTTTCCATTTCATGCCAATGGGATTACGTGCATAAACAAAGATTAATTCAATACAGAAAGCATGTAGAAGTGAACATTTTCCATTGCCAGTTCCCAAAAAAAAATGCGTGTAAATTTTAAGAAGGATTCACCACTCTGCAATTCATTCTGATCTCTCCATTGCCAATGAGAGACATCATATTTCCCATTTTATTCACCAAATCCACAAAATATTTCGTATCGAAACTTGTTGTAGTTGAATCAAATGGTTTCCTAACATCGTCTCCTCCACTTCGTGGGCAACATGAGCTCAAGGAGGTAGCAAAATTGGTGTATATATCAGTTTCATTGTAAATTCGATAGCAGAAAGTGACTCACCGAGCAAGTCCAATTGAGTGACTTTTTGAGAGGACAACTAGATCATGAAGGTCTAGTCCATGAGATTGGTAGCTACAGAGAAGCTGTGATAAGTTGAAAAATGGAGGGGGAAGATTGCTGTTCGCGTCATTTTTGCTTGTTTTTCTTGTATCATTTCTTCCTACATAAGCTGTGGGTGTATGATGTACATTGTTCTTGAAAACAATGTACATATCAGTGGAAAATCCATGATTTCAATACATTTATGGGCGAAAACTTTGTGAGGGCACATGATTGAGCACTTGTCTATAAACATTGTGTCATTTGATCTCACAGTCTTAATAAGGATATTGAATAGAGGCTAAGGAACAATGGTGGCTGAGGAAGCAGAGGGTCATTCTCTTGTCTAGCCAGGACCAAAAGGGTGAAAGAGAGATGTTTAGAAAAAAAAATTTATTTAAGCAATTAATTCATACCTAATAGAATCACTATTGAATATTGTTTTTTTTTTCCTTTTTTCTGTATGTTCTTATTTTTTTCTCTCTCTTATTTGATCTTATTCTTATTTATTGCCTTAGCTATTAGCTTTATAATATTTTCAATATACGTTTGATGATTATTAAATACAAAAAAGACTATTGAATATTGTTTTTGTTGTGCATTCCTATATATATATTAAGCTTGTATTAAGCAGTCTAACTATCAAATAAATCAAACCCAAAATCTGACACATGCATCTTCTCTCTTTTTTTTCAAATGGGATTTTAATTTGTTGCCTCTAACATCATATAAGAGAGTTCATAAATTCCAACTAACATATATGCATCACTTGACCAAGCACCACTTCCAACTATATTTAGTACAGTTTGTTTCAAGACTCCAAGTTGATATATATGCCATATTCAGATGCCATCGAGGAGCTTAATTAATTCGTTCGATCGATTAATGGTGTCTCCCTGCTACAAATTTTTGCCCTCCTAACCCTGCTTCGCCTAACAACAATGGTGGATGGTGCAATCCTCCTCTCCAACACTTTGATATGGCTGTGCCTGCTTTCTTGCAAATTGCTCAATACCGTGCTGGAATTGTTCCTGTAGCATTTAGGAGGTAAATCTTGCTTGCAGATTTTACAATTTTCCTTCTGTTTTTCATTTTATTTCAATAAAAGTTAGGATATATTCTAGGATAATCTTTCTGCCATTAACTAATGCATCTGCCACTATAATATTTAAGCTTGGTTAATTAGTGGGCATTTAAGTGCTTCTTATTAAACAAACTGAGAGGCAAAGGGGGGCTTTTAGTGAAGGTTTGGAAGAGAAGTGACCATGTAAAGCTAAGATAGCTAGATTAACCATCATGTTTTTAAAAAATTTAATTTTTTTATTAAAATTTAATATGATTTGATGTTTGGGAACAAAAATAATTTTAAAAAAAATATTATTAGCATGCATTTTAATATAAAAAATTATTTAAAAATCAACCGCTACCACACGAAAAAGTTATTTTAAATATGCACCCGCTTGGTTGGCCTTTCGCATATATATTTATCTCATTCAAGAGTAATTTACACTTTCCGTTGTAGTCTTAATTGCATCGATATGCATTAAGATGAGATTGCTACATAAATACAGTTTTACATTGCCAAAAAGTATTGAATTTTCTGATAAATTTTTTTCTCAAATTGAAATATTTATATTCATTTTCCACTCGAAAATAACTGTATTGATGGATCAAGACATTGCCTTCTCCATTCAAATCAAACTAGCTCCATTATCAAATCAAACCCGGTCTAGTTTAATTAAAATTTGTTAAAAGATAATAAGAGTTTGTTTTTAATTATATAAATTTTTAAGTTGAAATGATTTTTTGATAAAATATAATAAGATTAAGGTTGATTTTTACATAAAAAGAAAAAGGAAATAAAAAATAAATTGCTTAGAATAGGATTAAGTCTTGGCATACTTTTATTATATATATATATATAATTCACCTACTAAATCAATGGATTATGATTGGACAATCCAAAATCTTGACAGAGTTTTACAAGTATGTAAATAGAAATTAGAAGGGAAAAAACACTAAAAAGTCTGGATATTTTGTAAAAGTATTTTTCAATTAGAATATATTAAAAATTATTTTTAATTAAAAATACATTAAAATAATATTTTTTTTAGTTTTTTTATTTTTAATAATTTTTTTATTATATATATCACCTATTAAATCAATGAATTGAACTATGATTGACAATCTAAGATCTTGGTCTGGGAATTTTGTAAAAGTATTTTTTAATTAAAAATATATCAAAATATTTTTTAAATTTTTTTATTTTTAATATCAACATATTAAAATTATTGAAAAACATCTAATAAAAATTAATTCAAACAAAAAGTGTTTTAAAAAACAGGTTGAACAACCATGTAATTGTGTTGATATTAAAGTGCAGAATGCTTTTTAAAAATATATTAAAATAAATTCTCTTGCATCAACATATTAAAACCTTAAAAATATACTAAAAACAAAATATCAAACTGATATTTTTCAATTCAAAGACACTTAAATACAATTTCAAACTAAAAAACAAACCGTTAAAAGCCTGAGAGAGTAACAGGGAAGGGATACGTGTTTGTCCTAGAGCATGCAGCGAAGTCGTAGTTTCTAAATCATATCCCATCAAAGTGTATTGAAAACCTTTGGAGTACTTACCATACAAATCCATTTTCACCAATGACGTCTGATAATTGCAATTTTGCATCTGGCAAAATCTAATCAAATAAGTAAAAAAATTCAAAGCTCATACGGTTAGTCATGAACATTAATCAAAAGTGAGAGCAGCCACTCATCATGGCAAGTTTTGACCCGGGATTTCAAAAATCAACCCATGCAATAAGCAAAGTGATGAATCTAAATTTAATGGGACAAAAAAAATCTTAAATATCCAAAAAAAAATACTCCCCCATGAAAATATGATCCCAGGTTGCTACCTGGATCTATGTTGGGCAAACACTTAGCCTTGTTAGGCATGCTATCACACTCAGTGCCTTGTTGGACATGATGCCCAGCAACTCTAAGGGCTCGGGTACACACTCGATCCTAATGATCCAATACATATTAGGCTCTGGATCATTAGATTCAAGTAGTGTGTCTGGGTTTATTTTCTACTTCTAGCAGGTTTAGGTAACTCATCTGAACCTAGCATTTTTTTAAAAAAATTTCTAGAATTTTTTTGTGTATTTTATATGGATCCGATATATATTACATTGAATAGAACATAACTTAAAATACCATGTTATCTTATAGGAGTGAAATAACTCTTCAGCCCCTCCTATTTACAAAATGATAAAATTTATGGGTTATAAATACTCCATAAATCCTTTAAATTCTAAGTTCACAATCTTTTATTTCTCCAATGCATAGATATTTTTCAGAGTTTTTCTGAAATATCATTACATTGTCTCTACAAAGATACCTTTAAGCTCTAAATTCACACTCTTTTATTTCTCTAATGCATAGATATTTTTCTTTTAATATCTTTATTCTCCAAATTCAAGCTCTAAATTAACACTTTTTATTTTTTATTTTTCATTATCTAAAAATATCATTTCATTCTTTTTCAATAAAGATATTTACTTAAGTATCTGAAAGTGATCTATTCATTATAGAAAAACCTTGTACAAGTATTAACTACCTACTACCAGTCATGTCTGACCTATCAAGTACTAGATACCTGCTATCAGTCATCTTGGCTTACAACATACTAACTACTAGTCACCTTGATTTCTCACCTATGAGTCACTTTGGCTTTCTCCACATGCTACTAGCTACCTTAGCTAAAAAGAATGAATTAAATTGCTAAAATTATGTAATTAATTAATTATCTAATATATAAACTTTGTTACGAAATTACTTGAAATTTCAAGTACATTATCCCAAAGATAATTATTAATTCAGAGAGCCGAAGGAATAAGTAGGCTAACTGGACCTCCTCTTGCCATGATAAGCCTGTAATTGGGATAGCAGGACTTCGGTACTTGCTAACCCACAATTGATAAGAATGAAAAATGCAAAGTGAGTATTCATCCAGCTTCCATGTTAAAATGTTATCAAGGTTTGAAATTATATTTTCCACCTATTGCAAGAGTTTTATTTTTTTTTATTTTTTTTTTATGGGGATGGGGAGATGGGGAGATCGATGGGAGTCTTTTGATCAGATAATGAAATGCATTGCTCAAACCTCGAGAGAGTCTGAATTATTCTTTTATTTTTAATAATTAGGCATTGTAATCCTACTATTAAATCTTCACAACTATATAATATCTGAAGCCTGCTCTTGTTTCTTGAAGCCCACGACACAAGCACCTTCATCGTCCTTCCAAGCTTCTTCATTGATTAACCTAACAAACTACACCTATTTTATATTGTGGAATTGACTGAAATTTTCACGAGAAAAGAGCATTTCCATGACTTGAAGGACCAAGATGCGTGCAAGTTGAAGTTGCTGCGAGCTCTTGAAAAACACCCCATTTGGCTATTAGAGAAATCACCTAGCTAGGTCTTCTCATGGGAGTTGACCACAACATGGTGTCGCATTTTGATATGTATATTCGTTGTGGAGAAGCTGGTATGGCAATTTTTAAATAGAGAATTATTTATGATCTAATTACTTGACATGCCAACTAACAAATCATAGCGTTAGAATCATCTCATTATTATTATTATTTCAGGACTAAAAAACACAGAGATAGCAGGATAAAAAATAAAACATTTTTTAAAAAAAAATAAAGAGAATTTATTCCAAAACCATCTCAAAAGACATGTTTTTATTAATTATATTTATATTTATATTTTTTTTAATCTTAAAACACTAATCCACTATACATAGTATTATTATGGAATGTAGTGAAGATACAATTGCAAATGACAGTCCAATTTGTCAGTAACTCGCCTGTTGTTTTATTTTATTTCCTGTTAAAAATATAAAAAATCTCACGAGACCAAATAATTGCTTCCGATGTCTAACCTAACAATCTCCACGCTTGATTGAGTTTGATATGTTAATGTGACACCCCATCAACCATTCTTTTTTTCTTTTTCTTTGGGAAATTATCATTTGAGAGCTAAGTTCTAATTTACTTTCAGACCATGTTTGTTTCAATAGACAAGCAATAAATAACTTATTTATTAAATCCCACTCGAGGCAACTCATGTCTTGATTTAAGTTTCAAGTTATAAGTTAAACGGATTGAACTAGAATGATATTGTTTTAATAATTTATTTTAAAAAAATAAAAATAAATTTTTATTGGATTAATCAAGTTAACTCTGATTTAATTTAATTTAAAACTTAAATTGAATCAAATTTTAAATTAAATCACTAAATTAACATGATGAAGCAGTTGGAGTTTAATAACATGCAGGGTTTGAATTAATTATCATAAATGTGTGTAAGACTTAATCACAATTAAAAAAAAAACTTAATATTATTACATAGAAGTTGACTGATTGTAAAGATGACAATTTAACTTGAAGATGATGGTTATCAACCCAGATATCAACTCGAAATAAATATATAATTTTAAAGTTTTAAAAAATCAATTATATCCCAAGTTAATTGTATACTAAATGTAAATATAGCATTTGAGCTCGGGTTTTAAGTTTGGGTTATGGATACTCAAAATTCTATCTGGTCAAGTTCGGGTATAAAAAATACACATATGTTTGGGTCGGGTTTGAGTATCAAAAACACATAGATGTTTGGGTCGGGTTCGGGTAATTATTTTGGTTTCTAGTTTGGGTATGAATAATACAAAACCAGACCTATGGGTATTTATTACCATCCCATCTAAAAATAAACGAACTAAGAGTGAGTAAAAAAACTGACAAATTAATTAAACTAAGAAAATAAAAAAAATCAAACCATGAAAAATAACTGATTAAACTGATTAGAATATTTAAAAAAAATATTCGATTCGGTTCGGTTTCATAAGCCTGAAACTGAAAAATCTCAACCGAACCAAACCGGTTTAGTTAAAAATAAACCGAATTAAACCGAAACCAATCCCATAGAAAGTTAAAAAAAAAGCCCAAAAAACAATAAAGTTTTTAATAATATAAAATAATCAAACCTAACCGAAACCAAACCAAACCAAACCAAACTGGAAATCAGTTGATTGGGTTTCGGTTTTTAATATAAAATAATCAAATCAAATCAAAACTGGTCGATTGGAACCGGTTTTTGTTCAGTTTTGGTTTTATTTTTTATATTTTATAAAATTTTAATTTAATTATTTTTATAGATAAAAAACAAACCGAATCGAACAAAAAATAATCACTCCTTTGGGACATGTCTGGCATCTAACCTTCTACCCAAACAAAGCCATAAATTCGATGTCCCCTAATTTGGACACAATTACAATTTAATCCCCGAAAAACGGAAGAGAGTCAAAGTTTGCTTCCCATCACCAACAGCATCAACGCCAGCACTCCTCCCTTTTCTCCATTGCCATTTCTCTTGCATTTATATATAAATAAATCTCTCTCTCTTTCTCTCATTCTCAATCAAAGCAAAGAGTTGCAAAGAAAAAAAGGGGAAAAAACAAAAACAAAAAATCCCCTTTTAGTATTCTTTTATAGATAGATTTCAGTTATCAAGAATTGCCAAAGGTTTCTATTTCTCTAAGTTGATCTTTAATTTTAGTAACAGATCTGTGGTTTTTGTTCTAATCCATTGTTAATTCTTGACAGTCTCAGCTGCATTGATTGCATTTTGAAAATTTTGGATCAAATTATGAGGTGAATCAGGTAGTGGGTTTTTGTTTCTGTATTGAATTACAAATGTATTGCTTTCATGGCCTTTTCTTTTTATGCAAAATCTGAAATGGGTTTTCTTTGTTGTGTAAAATCTGAAATGGGTTTTTTAAAGTAAAATCTGAAATGGATTTTCTTTTTTATGCACAAATATGTTGATTGTATTGAGGTTTTGGGATTTTGATAGATCTGGATCAAGGAGATAGAGTGATTTTGAATAGAAGTGAAAATGAGTGAGGGCCAGAAATTCCAGCTAGGGACCGTTGGGGCTTTGAGTTTATCAGTGGTTTCGTCGGTTTCTATTGTGATTTGCAATAAGGCTCTCATTAGCACTCTTGGCTTCACTTTTGGTGAGTGTTTATATTTGCATACCCTCTCCTTTTAAGCATAATGTATTTTGTTTGCTTAGATTAGATTTGATTTTTGTGAAGTTATGATTGTTACGTTGTTGAATCACTTTTTATGTTGCGGTATTCAATATAAATGTGTCTTTTTTTAGAACATGATTGTGGATAGTTGGATGGGGAGTTTGCTGGTTATATTAGATGCCAAAATTCATTTTAAAAGGACAAGTTTTATGATTATGCATGGATGGTAATTGTGTGAGGTCATGAATGATGGAATAGGAGACGATATGCTCATTTTTCAGAAATTATGGAACGGATAAAAATGGTGTTTTTTGTAAGTAAAAGCTTAAGACCACATGGTCTTCATCATTTAGTGTAAATTTAAAAAACTGTTTATGATTTGTCACGTTGTATTGTTTCCAATGCATCTTTGTAAGGTTTTACAATCAATTGATCATGGACACATAGCGCATAAGAAGTCAATCTTATTAGTTACTGATCATCAATTGATGTTTTATAGTGTGGGATTTCATTTGGTGACTGTAGTATTTGATGTGTTCCAACTGCAATATGATGCAATGAAATGATGATTTCATATATTCTTGCCTTGCTTCTTTCCTTTATACTCGGATGCAAGCATATGGCATATAATCACTGGCAGTTTTTGATGATGATAGTAAATGGGTGGAAACTCTGTATGCAGTCATTTTTCTTTAGATGTGCTTGATTTGAATTATCATCACTATTTTTGTTGCTCAGCATTTTATTTTTTCTAATTTTCGCCATCATTTATACTAACTTATTTTCTGGCAAATGCAGCCACAACATTGACAAGCTGGCATCTTCTGGTCACGTTTTGTTCTCTTCACATGGCATTATGGATGAAATTGTTTGAACACAAGCCTTTTGATGCAAGAGCGGTAATGGGATTTGGCATACTAAATGGGATATCCATTGGACTTTTGAATCTTAGCTTGGGTTTCAACTCAGTTGGTTTTTATCAGGTATGCTGTCTTCTCTGTGCCAGACTTATGATCTGGTATGCATTTTTCTTCCCAACCAGTATGCTATTATGTATGATCAGTGGCCATGGAATTTGATTTACATACTCTATCATTCTTTGACAGTAGCATCTTGATGCAGTAGACTAGAAAGTCATTTTAAGTGCTTTTGTGTTTCAGGGGGGTGGTAAACAGTAAAAACAAAAAGTGCTTAATACTTTCCTGTGATTTAAATGAGACCAGGTTGTTGTTTATTAAACTCTTCCTTGTAAAGTATGAATCGACTGTGGATAGGTTGGGTTTCCCTTTGCAGCATCTTGATTTGTTGACATCTAGTAATATCATATTTAGTGAAAGTCCTTTGGTTGACCTTTTTTTCTGTCATATGTTAACTATTGTCCTGTCCACTTTAATCCTTGATGCTAGGTTTTCTTTTCCCTTGTAAACCATTTTGTAGCAATAGCTTATGAAAATTTATTTACTTTCTTTTCCCATTTTTTAGATGACAAAATTGGCTATCATCCCATGTACTGTTCTTTTGGAGACGCTTTTCTTCCGTAAGCAATTCAGGTCAGTCTGAATTATTGAGTATATTGTTTATTGAGAAATTTTTAGGCCTGCCACTAATGTAACTAATGTTGTTTTCATAAGTTATGTGACAACAATTTAATTTTTGATGCACTTGCTTAAGTTGTATATGTGGTTACTCTTGCCTGCTGTACTTGTGATACTGCAGTCGGAGTATCCAGCTTTCACTGACCATTCTTCTTATGGGTGTTGGAATTGCAACTGTGACTGATCTTCAGCTCAATGTCCTGGGATCTATCTTGTCTCTGCTTGCAGTCCTTACAACCTGTGTTGCTCAGATTGTATCCTTAGCTGAAGTTCCTTTGCTAATTGCTATTTGATTTCTTTTTTTCTACTTTAAGATACCTTATTTAGTCGTTTCAACGGTAAGCAAAAGCAAAGGAAATATATAATAAGCGCTGTACTGTGTGGCTACCATCCCTTCATTCTTAGGGAAGTCTGTGTCTTTTGTTTTTTATTTTTGTTGTTTTGTTAAAATCTTAACCAGTGCATTTCAGATGACCAATACCATCCAGAAGAAGTTCAGAGTCTCTTCAACACAACTTCTGTACCAGTCTTGCCCCTATCAGGCATTAACCTTGTTCATTGTTGGCCCATTCCTGGATGGGCTTCTGACTAACAAAAACGTTCTTGCTTTCAAATACACCCCTCTAGTGCTGGTGAGAATTGAGGAATGCTTTAACCTCTTTCCTGGCATTTTCTTTGTTTTCTTGCTTCTGACCATTTTCTGTGCATTATGTGGTTGCAGTTCTTCATTGTTCTATCCTGCCTGATCTCTGTCTCTGTGAACTTCAGTACTTTTCTGGTGATTGGAAAGACATCTCCGGTCACCTATCAAGTCCTAGGACATCTGAAAACATGCCTAGTTTTGGCATTTGGCTATGTTCTCCTTCGTGATCCATTTAGCTGGCGCAACATTTTGGGAATCCTCATTGCAGTGGTTGGAATGGTACTGTATTCTTACTGTTGCACCCTTGAGAATCAGCAGAAGCAAAATGAAGCACCAGCAAAATTGCCCGAGGTAATTCTCTTACCTCTCTTTCATGTTATGAGTGCAAAGTTAGTTGGTGCTTGTAAGCTTTTTCAGACATCTTATGCTCTCATATTTTGAATGGGTTTTAGGTCAAGGAAAGTGAAACTGATCCTTTAATCAGCGCAGAAAATGGAACTGGGATCTTAGCTGATGGTGGCGTACCAAAAGTAGTCCCCTTGTGGAACTCAAACAAGGACTTGGATGCATAAACATTCTCATTTTTATAAATTCATTTACTCTAGATCAAAATCTGGAAACAAAACTGTCTCAGCAATGAAGATGTTGCTGGCAAGGGTGCATCACATAGCTGGAGTTGTGGTATTCTGAGATCGTTGCATCTATTATATCAGATAAAAGAGTTGAACAAACATGTCATTAATATAGCAGTTTTGGCTTAGTTTTGTATGAATCGCACATGGGCAATGGTATGATGCTAGGATTTGATTTCTTAAATGTATACTTTTGTTACAGCAGACTGCAAAACTTTTACTATTTGTTCTCGGGTTGTATTCCTATTTGTCGGTGAAGAAGAACAAATACATATCTTGTCCTCCAAGTTGCCAGTAAGTCAGCTCTTCTAGTGCTTCTGAAACTTTCTACCTTCATTAATGCTTAGAGATCAATGAATTGCTTCTAATTTTCAAAGGAATGTTGCAAGAAACTAAGAATGGTCGATGCATGCATGCCATGGTGAATGGCTCATGACACTTCTTGGCCAATGTTGCTCTTCTTGACAGCTTCATTAATATTTCTAGTTTTGGTGAACATTAATTAAGAGCTTTGGCATTGATTATCATAAGAACCTTGACATGGTCTAAGATACACTTAAAACGAGTCTAGATTCATCAAACCTTGCAACGAACCCCCAAAACCTAATTGTCACAGAGGGGAAAAGGAAAACAGATGAAGAAAGGAAAGAAGCAAAAGTCATCAACAATTCGAGGGAGTGGCTTTTCCATTATAATTGGCGGCAGGCATTTTGCTGGGGATACTTGGAATACAGAAACCTGTCTGTAACTTGGGTTATGTTTGTTTTTGAGAATTTATTTTTAAAATATTTTTGTATTTATTTGCTATTATAAAAGTTGGTTAATGGAAAATATTTTTCAGTCAAAGAAAAATTTAGCTTGATTTCAAGAAAAGTGTTTTTCTGGAAAGTTTGGACGGAAAACATTTTCTAGAAGTTGTGAAAAATTTAGAAATGTCATATTATTTGTTGATTATATCAAATTTGGTCTTCAAACTTTTGATTGCTATGTATGTTTTGTTTTGAATATTTATTTTTCAATTTTATCTTTTAAAATTTAATTTTTATATTAACTTTGGTCCTCATTTTTATAATTATTATTTGCTTTTTCATTATTATTTTTTTAATGAAATTTTTTATCTATCAAATTTGATCCTTATTCTTTTGATTGTTACTTATTTTTTTAAAATAATTTATGAAATATTAATTATTATTATTATAATTTCTTCATCTTTTATTTTTTTTATTTTTTAGATTTGATCTCTATTATTTTAATTATTATTTATTTTATTTGAAATAATTTATAAAATTATATTTTTTTTAATTTCATTCTCATTCAACTTTTTAATTTGTAAGGTTTGTTTCTTATTATTTTAATAAACTTAAGAAAAATAAAACATTAATAAATTATTTTTCAGTTTATTTTTCATGACATAACTAAATACTAAAAAATATTTTTCAATTTATTTTTTATTACACTACCAAATATTAGAAAATAATTTATTTTTTTAAAATTTATTTAAAAAAAATAACTTTTCAGTAAATAAACAGTGTCGCTGAATGTCAAAGGTCCCATATCGAGGCACCCAATTCCACCAATAGGCACCCAAGTCCACCAAGGGGCCAGAAGCCAGTAGGTCAGAGCCCACTGCCATTCCAGGAGGTCGGAGCCCACTGCCTGCCTAAATATTTATAGATCGTAGCTTAGGCTATTCTGGTGGGAATTGTTAGGCTACTTTATATTATATATATATATATTATATATATATATATATATATATATATATATATATTTATATATATATTGTATTTGTTTAATACTAAAAAAAAGTTGAACGATAAAATATATTTTCTAATTTGATTTTTTAAAAAATATATTTACCTTATATTTTTATTTATTTTTATTTTTATTTTTATTTTTAATGGAAAACATTTTCTAGAGAGTTGTGAAAATTTCAAAAATATCTTATTATTTATGAATTATATCAAATTTGATCTTTAATTTTTTTATTGTTATATATTTTTTTTTTTTTTCTCTTAGAATTTAATTTAATTTGATTTTTATTTCAATTTTGGTTCTTCATTTTTCTATTATTATTTATTTTTATCTTATTCTTTTTTTAATTAAAACTCTTTATCTATTAAATCTGATCCATATTCTTTTTATTTCTATTTATTTTATTTGAAATAATTTATGAAATAGAAATTTTTTCAATTTCATCATCTTTTAATTTTTTTATCTATCAAATTTGATTTCTATTCTATTAATTACTATTTATTTTATTTGAAATAATTTATAAAATTAATTTTTTTTTCAATTTTATCCTCCTTCAACTTTTTTATTTATCATATTTAGTATTTATTCTCGTTAGAGCAAGAATAAATTTTCACCCTCCCTACCTTGTATCAAATATTACCTAAGAGTGAATGATAAATTAATATATCCTTGTTTTTTCACGAGTATTTACTCTAATTTCGGAATTATTAAAATTTCGGAACAACAATCTTGGACAGATCTACAATGATACGTTTGTGAAATCCAAACCCAGTAGTTTAAAAAAGCTTAATGGTTGATATTCAAGCTAATCATATCGATTTCATGATTAAGATACCAATGTAAAAGGATTAAACATGGAATTTTTTGAACAAGAGAGACTATCTTATCAAAGTCTTGAAAACACAAGGACTAGACTATAACATGCTCTACATTCTTTTTCTATCAACACTTGACGGTTGATGAGATGATTGAAAGTCAAGAGTCGATCGAGAAGAAGCCTCGTGGCTAAGAGGAAGAAGATAATCAGCCTATCAAGAAGTACAACTTTAGGTAAAGGAGCACGCTAGATGTTCACACATAGCCAAGAGGAGACCCAGAAGAGACATAAACCATGGATTGAGACCACCATTAATGATATTTAGAGAACAAATTTAGAATCTGACAGAGTTACTAGCGTGTGTAAGCTGTTCTTGATATTCCTAACACCGTGTTTTTCTTTGATGGACAGCAAGTTTAGGCAGGCAAAGGTGAAGATTACAAACTGTGATACGTTACTTAGGGTCTGCCCTCAAAGATGGCAGTCGGCAATAATAATTTGATGGAGTAATTAATTAATTATCTCTTTGGATTCTATGTCAAAATTAGAGTTGTGAGCGTAAAGTTGTCTGGATATTCAAAGGAATTGACTTTTGTGATGTCCATATCCAAAAGGTAATCCCTAATGAAGAGTGCAAGTAACCATTTGCCGTGTCAAATATTCTATGGGCATGAGACTTATTTTGGATCCCCTGATTTTTAGTTTTTTTTTTTTTAAAATTTGAATTCCTCTTTTTTAAATAAAGAAATAAATAAATAAAATTGCTAGACATAGAGTGCTCTAATTAATGTACTTGATGTTGAAAAAAAGGAGGAGAGAGCAAGTCTGATCGCTAAGAATGTCGATCGGTCGGGGCTGGCTACAGAGATGACAGCTTGCATGCATGCAAGATGCCACGGCCAAGCTAATCCTATGCTTTTATGACTCATTAAAGTGTCATTAATTAACGTTATGATGTCACATTAAGCTCATTGATTTAGATCAATGAATAAATATTATAATTACCATGTACGGCCATATGATTAATTAATAGGATATGTTTTTTTATAGGAAAAAAATGTAATTTTATTTATGGTAATTCATGATTGTTATTATAAAATCCAAATAAAGATAATAAAGATGAAAATCAGATTTAACCTAATGAAAATGGATTCGAGAATTAAAATATATAGTAATTATTGAGATCTTGAGTAGCATTTCATCAAGTCGTTTTCAATTTAGGAATTCTTCATTAAATACATTGAACTTCCTCTTTCGGTTATCCATAATATAAACTTTAATTTAATTATGAGTTTCAATTCTAGGAGAAATTAATCTCTTATAATTACTTAATTATCAACGTTGTACGAAGTGGGTTATGCCACCGACGTCTTATTTTATCAAGGCCAACATAAATAAAATAAAAAATAAAAAATAAAAATTGAGGGAAAGAACCAAATAAAACTATGGAATTTAGATTATATGAATCTGAATTTTATTATTATTTTTTTAACGGTATGAATTGAGGGAAAGAACCAAATAAAATATTTTATTTTATCGAAAATAAATCTTTTAAGTTAATATTTTTTTCATAAAAAATCAACAAACAAACAAACAAAAACTGCTTGGAGTAAATGCAAACGAAACATAACAAAACAATCCAATCTTTCTCCTTCAAGTTCTTGTATCTCCTTTATTCTTATATAATCCCATAATTATTAAACCCGTTATATTATATGATAAACCTCAAAATAAAATCAACTCATGGTCAAGAGAGTTAACTTGAATTAACTTAATTAATTATTTGAAAAAAATTAAAACAATTAATTTAATATTGTTTTTTTTAAAACAGCTAGCAAGTTATTAATCGGATCTAAATAAGTTTTCATCGGATTTTTAATAAGGACAAACCAAATCAATTCTTCTTCCTAATCTAGAATCCGGATCAGCCCGGTTCTAAATCGATTCAACTGGCCGTATATCACCCTGTCTTATAATAATAATAATAATATTTCTCCCCCTTTACTTTTTCTTCACTTCCTTTCCGTCGCATCTCATCAGACTGACATGCAAACGAACGACCTGTGAATCAATAAATCAAACCCACACACAAACATCATATAAAAAAAAACAAAAAATTCCAAAGAAAACCCAAAGATATTAAAAAAAGAATCCTTTCTCTTCCTTTGTTTTTTCTCTCTTTTTTTGGTTTCTGGGTTCTTAAAATTGTTCTTTCCTCATCTTCTCTGTGTAAATAATAATAGTAATAACAATTCAATTTCAATCCTCGAAAAAGAAACCTTTTTTTCTCTCTCTTACTATACTAGAAGGAAAAAAAGAAAGCAAAAGAAAAAAACGGCAGCAAAAGACATGATCCTGTCAAGCAAGAAGGAAATCTCTTCTTTCAAGAAATAAATCTGTGGGTTTTGTTAGAATTTCAGTTTTAAATAATGGGTGATCTTCAAGTTTGTGACTTTCCGACTGAAAACGGCCATCTTCACAACCACCATCATCACCAAAATGATCATGATCATCACCATGGTCTTCTGGGTTCGGGTCAAGACCCGGTTTCTCCTTCTTTTTCTTCGAATCCGGATCCTTGGTCAATTGTGGAAGAGAATTGGGAGAGAGCAGAGGAATTTACGAGAGAGATTGTTTATAGAATGCACCCAACTGTAGAATCCAATTTCAAGAGGAAACAAGTTATTGGTTATGTTCAAAGACTCATTAAATCCTCTCTTGGATTTGAGGTTATATTTTAAACAATCCCTTTCTCTTGCATAATTTCTCTTGTTAATTTTTTTTTTGATGTTTTTTAGTGGTTTTGTGATGTGGGTTTTTGCTAAAATTTGTTTTTTGGGGTTAATGTGGTTTATTTTGGTGATTATAGGTGTTAATGTAGTTATTTCACCTTAATTTGTTATGTCTTGTTCTTGTCTTTTTTTTTTATTATTATTATTGCTAGGAGGAATAGGGTTATTTTGTGAATTTGTTTGTATTGTGAAAGTTGAGTTACAATAGTGAAAATTTGGGATATTGAAGTGTATGGAGTAGTGATGTTATAAACTGTTTTTGTGTTTGGAAATTGTAGTTGGTTAAGGGCTTTTTGGTGATATAATGCTTTCAAGGATTGGAAATAGAGTTTAGGGTGAGATTTTTTTTTTTTACGTTAATGATTAGTGATTTTACAGTATAAAGAAGATTAGATGGTTTGCTTGAATGCGCTCTTTGCGGAGTAATGTTGTGGACAATTTGATTAACTGATTTAGATACTAATCATGATGATTAGGATTGCAGGGGTATACTTATGTTCTTGTGTGTAGTTAACTGGGTTTTGCTGGTGAATAGCTGAAATGTATGGTAGGAGTGCGAGTGTTCATTGATGTGGTGGGGTGATCCTCGGATCTGTTGAAATCTGGATAGTTGGTAGTTGTAAAGTGACCTTTAATGTTTCGATTCTGATCTTGATTCCTGCAGCTGAATTTGGAAGGTTTTATTACTTGAAAGATCAATTGAAATATTTATTACATCGACAATTTTTTTTTGAGATAAATCACACCCAATAAGTAAGATTGGTATCTGTCTATTCAATTGTCTGCACTGCTTTCTGAAATATCATGAGTTCTAAAAAACACAGAAATAGCTGCAAAAGATATGACCACTCTTTGAATGTGAAAATTGAGTTATAGTAGTGGCAGTCAGGTTCTTAACGAGTGTAGGATAGTGATGCTATCAAAAGTGTTTGTGTTTGGATATTCCTGTCAGTGATGGAGTTGTTGGTGATGTGGCGTTCTAATAAATGGAGAGATGGAGACAGAGCTCGTGTTTGTGTATGTTTGTGATTGGAAGTATGAAGTAAGATTTGGTGGTTTATGGTTACAGACCCTTAGGCCTTTACAAGGTAATTTATTTTAATCCAATCAACTCAAAGTAAAATTCTAATCATGATGATTAGAATTCTTAGTGTAGGAATCAATGTGTTTTGTTTATGTGGTTGATCAGTTATTGTGATTCATGAATTGTAATGCAAGAATAGGTTAATGAGTATGAGTTCATTACAGAGTAAATTTCTCATCATGATTAGGTTGCAGAAGTAGATTTTCATTCTGTGTGAGGTTAACTGGAGTTGTACTGGTGTGTTGTTTGTCATGTTTGACATGAGTACAGGTGTTTAGGCATGTGGCAGGGAGGTCCTGAGGTAAAAGCCTCGATGTTGCAGTAGTTGTAATGGGATTGTGAAAGTTCTAGTTCTGGTTCTGGTGCTGATGCCTAAAGCTTAAATTGAAATGATTTAGTTGGGATTTCAATTGTTGGTGTAAACATTATCACATTTGTAACTTTTCTTAGTTTAAGCATCACCCGTTAAGTCAAGATTGGTATCTATCTGCTTGATTGTGATCACTTTCTGCAATTAGTGTTTAATACATAGGGGTTACAGTTAATTTCAATGATGTGGATGCTAATGGAATTTGTATCCTTTTCTGGTCATTCTTTCTTACAGGTGTTCCCATATGGGTCAGTTCCTTTGAAGACGTATCTCCCTGATGGGGATATTGATTTGACTGCCATTAGCAGTCCTGCCATTGAGGAAGCTTTGGTCTCTGATATTCATGCTGTTCTAAGAAGAGAAGAGCTGAATGAGGATTCTACATTTGAAGTGAAGGATGTCCATTGCATTGATGCCGAGGTTCTTCTCATGCAGATGCCTTATCTTTTATTGCAGTTCTAATTAGTTTAAAGTAGAGAAATTGGTACTTTTGCAGAATGAATGTTCCAGTCACTTCCCCTGTTCCTTCACTTCTGGTTGATTCTGGGTATTTGTTGGCAGGTTAAGCTTATAAAATGTATTGTACAGAATACAGTGGTGGATATTTCCTTCAATCAATTAGGAGGACTTTGCACCCTATGCTTTCTTGAAGAGGTATGATTCTTATCTTCACTGGCTTTCTGGATGAGTTTATGTATTTGTACTATAGTTGCAGCATCGAGTCCATGAATTTGTCTTTTGCACTTATTTTAGGAAAGGTGAGTCTTAAATTAATCTATGTCTTCTAGCGCCATGCTCTGTTGTAGCACCCAGGTCCCTGATAAAATTAGGATCAAAATTTACAAGTGCTGTAGAATATGATTTTGGTCAAGTTTTGATTGTCATTTTAATATCACTTGTATGCAGGTTGATCGGCTTGTTGGAAAAAATCACCTCTTCAAACGCAGCATTATTTTGATCAAAGCTTGGTGCTACTATGAGAGTCGAATTCTTGGTGCCCATCATGGTTTGATTTCAACGTATGCTTTGGAGACGCTGATTCTGTACATCTTCCATCTATTTCACTGTTCCTTGAATGGGCCTTTGGCGGTAAGATTTAGAGGAATTAACAGTTGATTGTGCTTGTGCTTCTTCAATTGAAATTTTGCAGTGTGCATGCAGTATCTCCATGTGTGCAAATTACAGTGTTCTATGCATTCATGAACCATTGAATGTGCATGCATTTTCTGTAGGTTCTCTACAGATTTCTGGATTACTTCAGCAAGTTTGACTGGGAGAATTATTGTATTAGTTTAAACGGACCAGTTTGCAAGTCTTCCCTTCCCAATATTGTTGGTGAGATACTTGCTGCATTCTTTTTAACAAACCAGTTTCTGATGTTATAGATCGTTTGATGGATTCATATTTGTCTTATGCTTTGTCTCTTTTTGTGCAGCTGAGCCACTTGAAAATGGGCAAGGTGAATTGTTGCTTAGTGATGAATTTCTCAAAGATTGTGCTGATAGGTTCTCTGTCCCATCAAGAAAGCCTGAGATGAATTCACGGCCTTTTCCCCAAAAACATCTTAATATAGTTGATCCTTTGAAGGAGAATAACAACCTTGGGCGCAGCGTCAACAGAGGTTTGAAGCTCTCTTTTTCTCTTTTAATACTGTGACACAACAAGAAGAAGAATTTGTATTGACTGATGTACCTGACCTTGGATATGGATTTTCTTTTTCATCACATTGAAATTGTAAAATTTTCAGTGACGTCAAAATTGAGTAGTTTTAATTGTTAAAATCTGTTTTTCTACTGCTCATAGCATGACCATCATGGTTTTTGCCCTGAGATTATTAATGGAATTAGCACCACTGACAAATCCATTGTTAGCACTACCTCCTCTACACTTTTGCCCTCATGACTACCATGGCTGCATAGCTACCTTAGATTCTTTGTTGTGCTTACCTTTGGTGGAGGTATCTTCTGCATTGTGCCATAAAATCTAAGCTGTTTATCTTGTGCTAAAGGACAAGGGTAACAGATGACATTATTCTTCTGTTTTTTTTTTTTAATGGGATTCTGTGCAGTTTTAATAAATGACAATTTGTTTTGCACCTGTTTGTTTGCATGATGAGTCCAACTAAATGGGCACTTAAGAATGTTTGTGTTATCCCATGCCAATGATTATACCGTGGGTTTTTGCAGGTAATTTCTTTCGAATAAGGAGTGCCTTCAAATATGGAGCTCGCAAGCTTGGCCAAATTCTTTTGTTACCCAAAGAGAGAATAGCTGATGAGCTCAAAATATTCTTCGCAAATACTTTGGGTAGGCATGGAAGCGACTATTGGACAGACGTGGGAAATTCTGAATTAGCATCTGGTGCTAGAAGTTCTGATAACTCAGCATCACGGTCATCACATTCCGATACTTGCTCTGAAGATGACATGCATCTGAAATTGAATGGTGGCTATGATAATGATACACTGTTTTCTGAAAACTCTAATCATACCCCCCCTTTGCATTTCCCAGGGCTATCTGAAGGAAATAGAGAAATGCTTATAAATTTTAGTGCTGATAATGAAATGAGCTGCATTTTTAGGCCAGAACCAAAACAGAACCATTTTCAGAGTAGTAATTCAGTCTGTTCATGTACCAAGCATGAAGGAATAGCTCCATCTGTTTCAACAACCCCAAATCCTGCTGATATTGTCCCCGAGAACCTATCAACTACTCGAGTAGAAAAAGACTTTGCTGGCACTACTGGAAACTCCCAACCTTTGAAATCCTTGTTGGGACTCAGGGGGGATCACAATGGCCACTTGCAAAGTTTGGCATATAGTCAGTATTGCCATATGCATGCTGTATCTGCTCCTATACCACCTTGTCCTTCCATGTTGCCTCTGTCAGAGAATAAGAATAGTTGGGAAACCGTTCAGCAATCCCTCCAATTGAAGCAGAATGGTCATTCTCAAATGACCACGAACCATGTTTTTGGAACACAATTCTATTGTGTTAACCCAGGGGGGCCATTTAGAGCTGCTACTGATTCTGAAGAAAAGAAGAAACGACGAGGAACAGGAACATACATTCCCAACATGGTATTTCCAAGTGACTATTATGCTCTCTGGCATTTATGCTTTTTGATGATTGTTGGCATGACATCCATTTTTTTTTATAGATTCCAGGTCTCATAGTTTTTCCTTCCTTCTGATTTCGCAGAGTTATCACTCAAGTAGAGGGGATAGGCTGTCCTTGGGAAGAGGGAGGACTCAACCACAAGCAAATCATGGTCAGTTGCATAAATATGCCCATGAAAATGGTTTGCCTACAACTTTGCAGGAGAAGAATCTTTCTGAACATGGCCATGATCTTTCAGAGGCCGAATACCCACATCTTGGTAATGGGAAGCCTGTGCCACTAGAGGCCCACCATTCTTACCCCTCTGTATGGGGATCTTCCAGTGCCAATGGTTCCTCCCGTGCATTTGTGAGAACTGATTGTGGGTCTCGGGGCCTTCAGCATCCTGAAGGGCCTCCTTCCACGTCAGATTTGGTGGTCCTGTCATGCCCTGGGACCTCAGCTACAAGCCCTGTCGCATCAACAGCCAAGGACCTGGAGATTTTAGAAAATGAGCAAGAAAGGTAAATAGACTTTCCTAGAATCTGTAAATTTTCATTTTCAATAAAAAAGAGGATAATTGAAGGGTTTTTCGTTTTTAATATTTTTTCTTTATAGAAGTTGGTACTTTATTAATACCTCATCATCTGGATTTTAGGGCTTTATTGCAGCAATATCATCTTAAAGACAATGTTCATTTTCCTCCTCTGACTCAATGAAGGATTTTGAAGCGTAGATTAACTGAAGATAATGACTATAGATTCTAATTACTATCCAAGATTCGGTGAAGACTTATGTTTTGCTTTTCTTCTTCACCTTCCGTTTGGAGATTGAGGTAATTCTAATGTAGAAAATGACTATTTTTGTCCGCCATGATGGTTTTCTACGCTGACTCTGTGTGACACCGGCGGTTGTTTCTTAGATCTTATGTTTCCATTAAATTGTTTGTAGGATTTGGAGGTAGTCTAACAGAAAAGGTTTGTGTAGATATCTTTTCAGTGAATATAGAAACATCCGATCATCGATTGTTGATGATAAATTTCAGCTTTGCAGTGAAGACTAGTGGATATTTGAATACAAGTTTTGGTTTCCGACAGAGGAAACTTTTGAATTTGCCCTGTGAATACCCCTTGCCAAATACCCTCCAACATGGAGTGGGGAGGACACAGAATTACCGATTTTTTTTTTTCTCTATGCTTTGGTGGAGTTAAATCCTCTGGGTGCTGAAAATCTTCCAAAATGTTGAGTTAAAATCCTGAGAACTTCGTCGTTATGACCTTCTCGTCCTTCATTTAATCCCTTCTTTTAATTTCTCTCTTTTTTTTGTCACGAATCTCCCTGTTCTTCATGTCACACAATCCTCCTTTTAATTTCTCTTTTTTTCTCAGTTGTGAACTTGGATCATACTAACACCACCATTTTTAGAAAAGAAGGCCAGAAATCATCTATAATTAGTGTTGGGTTGCTGATTCGAGATAGAAAACGAAGACAATGGAGATGTCTCTCTCACCAAGCATATTTTTATTCCCTTCACTTTAACCAATCGCAACATTAAATTAAAAAAAAAAATGATATCTAATGCAATAATGAATTGAAATAGTTTTGGTTTTAAAAAAAAGCTCCTATTTTTTTAGAGGTTGTATTGCAACTCATAATTATCATTACTAAAAATGTACGTCTATCATTAAATAATTTAACTCAGCCTTACAATATAGTTTGAAAACAAAAAATTTGAAAAATAAAATTCTCCAATATATATGTGTGTTGATGATATGTTATCCTGCCAAAAAACAGAAAAATAGAAAAAAATTCAGAAATCAAGAGCTCAGATGCGCTCGCTTTCGTCCGATGATGATCAGACGGAAGTGATAGACCCTATCATCACGTTGAGCACAGAGGTCATCACAGCTCAGGATTTGCACCAGCCGGGAATCGAACCCGGGTCTGTACCGTGGCAGGGTACTATTCTACCACTAGACCACTGGTGCTTGTTGATTCTCTTCTTTAATATAAACATAATTACATATATTACGTTCTCATCCAATATCAATCACCAGCTAGAACGTAAACACGTCATAAAAGAGTGACATTTCTCATAAGAATTTAGAATCAATCATTGTTAGAAATCACAATTATTAAATTCAGCAGTATTGCTTAGATTGTTAGTCTTTGCATTCGAAATAGCATAATATATACTCCCTTAGCTTTATACCAGATTTGTTGCCCATACTTGGCCGCGGCCTGGTTAATTATATATTTTTTACATTAAAAAAGAATACTAAAAAAAAAAACAATTTCTATTCCAAATCATTAGTTCAATTAGTAATTTAAATAATTTAAATAAAATAATAATAAATAAACTAATAAAAAAATAACAAAAAAAAATAAAAAGAACGTGATCTAAGTCCATCTATAGTATAAAAGCTCAAGTTAAATGATAAAATTAAAAAAATAAAAATAAAAAAAACTTAGTTAACAACAGTTAATTACCCCGGGCTATAATCATTGAGATAATTTTATAGAAAAAAATAAAAAAAAAGGTTTAAAAATCTATTTCTAATAAATTAAATGAGAACATAATAACTCTATCCTAAACAAAATAAAAAGGATAATAAAGCCCAATCCGAAAATAAAACATAGGGAAAAAAAAAAAGGTTAAAAAAACTCGATCCGAGTCCACTCGGGTCAAGATGAAAAATTTTTAACTCAGTTTTGATACTAGTATAACCACATTCAAAAGTGAACTAGATAAAATCATGAAATTTAATTATCGAACAACAAAGAATGAAAAAAAAAAAAAAAAATGGGGTTGAAAAAATAAAAAGGGAATTAAAAATATTTATAATTAATAAATTATAAAAATTAAAAAAAAATATAAATANAAAATAAATTATAAGAGCTACTCTGAATCTTTAGAGGTCCGGGTGCTAAATTCAAATAATAATAATAAAAAATTGCTGTCACGCCAAACCATTTCTTGTGCTTCTTTTGTTTCTTTGGCTACGATGAGATAGGCTATTGCTATTTACCCAGGCCTCTATAAAGATTGTGTCCCAGCAGATCACTGCAACATCTGTTATAACTCTCTCTTTGCTTGCGATTTTATAATTGTTATTATGTGAAATTTTAGGATATAATTTTTATTATATTTTAATATATATTTTTAAATAAATTTCTTTTTGAATTTGAAATTTATATAGATATATACTATTTTGTGGTTGATTTTTATTAAATAAATAAAAATAATAAGATTTAAACTTGTGATCGTTTGATTATTAAAACTCTGATATCATATTAAAAAATTATCTAAATCTAAAAGTTTAAATTATTAAATAAAATTACGTGATATAATTTATATTATTTTCTAACAACAATATCCATCTCCCATTACCCTTACTTGGCTCTCCTTATCACCTTCTTGCTTCTTTGTTCTTTAGGCTGGTTTCTAGCATTTTTTTCCAACGGTAAGAGCATATTGTTTGTTGAGGTTTAATTTTTCTTAATTACCTCGCTATCATTTTATTTATCATGTGTTGGATTAAGTCCCAATTATTCCTTTTTTTTTTTTTTAATTTGGTTCTTTCCTTTTCTTCGATGCAAATGACGCGTCTCACTCACTCCTATCAGGGCAGGTGAAACCTTCCTTTCTGCTCTTTTCAGCCTTGTTATTGAGTGTCGCACTAATCGATCTATACTCTGCATCAGCTCTGAGTTTTTTTGTTTGTTTTTCCAGTGTGCATTTTAACTACAGTAAGCACTGTGTCACTTTGCACTGTGCTGGTGTGACATTAAGCTAAATGATGCTAGTCCCCCTTCTCCAACTCGACTATTTAACTTGATGCATGGCAACTCTCATTTCGATATTTTTCATCAGCTCGCTCATGCTCTTTCAAATGCTTATGTTTGACTTTTTCTTGAGATCTATCCCACTTTTCCAGGTTTATTACTTGAACCAAACTTTAACATGTTTCGGTCTAGCCCATTAATTAAAGGTTAGGTTCGATTTTGCAATGGTCGGTTGTCGTTTCATCCCAATAGCTCCTCTCGAAAAACAAGAGCATAGCTTTACTTATTTTTCACTTTGAAATTTACATGCCGTGTGCAGCAATCCCTCTTTCTCTGTCATTTGCAGGGTGTATCTAGCTATGAACAAATGTCTGAGCTTTTTGAAAAGGCTGCATATGCGCTGGTTTATTTTTTGGGACAGTTGTGAAGCAAGCAAGCAAGCATCGCTTCCTTCTACAAACAGTCTATTTATGTTAACTATATGTATACCTTTTCTGTTATGTTTTGAATTAATTACAGACATGTATCTTGCCAAGATTTTCATACAGGTAGAGAGTAAAAATTTCGATATTAAAATGATGCTGGGAGTTGGAACCTCATTTGCAGCACATAGCAGTTGCTCCTCTCCTGATCATACTTCCCGTGCTAGAGAGAGTCAGGGATGTCTAGACCTGTTGTTTTCTATCCCGAAGAAACACTAAATAAATTTTGTTTCTCATTACCTGTAATAATAATTTAAGTTGCTTAAATTAATTTTATATGTTTGTAATCCCACTTACCCCAGACTCAAAAGCTTTAACATTTATTTGTTTGCACAGCATAACACATAGTGAATTAGCCAAAGAACAAGATTGTCCTTCAATCAAAAACAGCTCACGTTTCCAGAACTGGTCCGCGGCAACTCCAGGTTTTATAGTTACACTCTTTTTCATAATTGGGTATAACTTTTTTTTTTTTAAGTTTAACATGGGTGTCCGGGCCAGCTTATGCGCACCTCGACTAATCCCACGGGCCCTAAAGTTAACGACCATGTAAGCTTCTAGTAGCCATCATATAAGCAACCACAGGACTTGAACCTGAAACCATTGAGGAAACAAACCTCTTGATCCCAATCTTTTACCACTGGGTCACCACCTAAATAGTTAATTGGATATAACTTAATTAGTCAGGTCCTAGATTTATTCCCGCTCTCTAGAGATCACTAGTTCGAGTTTCATAAATCTTAAGATTACTGAAAGATTGTATTATCGTTAACTTCAGGACTCTTGAGATTAATCGAGGTGTGCACAAACTAATATAAATATCAACGTTACTCAAAAAAATAAAATTGTGCTCTCTTCTGTACTATGAAACATTGAAAAATTAACAAAAATAAAATAAAATTGTGGCCCATATGTCCACGATAAGCTATTTAATGACATTATAGATATTTATTGTATCTCGAAGTTGGTTTAATCTTTTATTAATTAATAAGTAAACTCTTATTTATTTATTTATTTATTTTTTGGATCAACATCAACATATGATGTCATAGATGACTAAATTTTTCATAGCCTTACATCACACTTTAAGTGGACACCTAATAGCACATAATCCTTGTATTAGTAAAACCAAATTATTAAACCTCCATTTCTATGATTAATTAATTAACAAGTAAGCAAAAATTATTATTTCTCTCACTTCGTTTGTTCCAAATATTCGATTATTTCTCTTAATAAAAATGTCCAGTTAAGCCTTAATTCTTTTGAAGCAAACACAAGAGAGATGAAGGGTTTGATACTAATATATTATCATCACCATCAATTACTGATTCCATAATCATACTTGTAATTAAAAACCTCCATTAATTAATTACTTGATTTTTTTTTTTGAAAAATACTTATATTATTAAACGCTAAAATCTGACAAGATTAGCACATAAGCTGCAAAATATCATATTATGGCAAAATGCCATAAAAAAACGAAACGCAGTCTAAGATAAATGAAAAGCAAAAAAACCAGAATCACATATAGCCCTGCACGAGAGGACAACGAGCTAATGTAGCATGGGAGAACTAGCAATATCCATCAGAATGAACTCATAACTAAGCTTTCCTCTACAAAACAAAACAGGAATAATCTCAAAAGCATAACATCAGAAGAGACACATAAACATGGCCACAAGATTGATGGTTGAGAGGTCTTCCATGAACAACGCCAGTTGGTGGTGGGCTCTATTGTCATGGTCCAGCCATCACTGTGGCCCCACGTTGCCATGGAAATGAGACAATGAAAAGTCGTTCTCGGTAGCAATAGTTGACATGTCCTATGTTTTTCTACATTCAATCCAAGTCACCAGCTAATGGCAAGCTAGGTAGATACATTGTTTCTGTCATTTCATTTTCAACACATGGATTATGTAGCATTTTTCTTGGGTAATTCTATTGTTCTATAGTACTTCACAAGTGAAGAGAAGGTTATATATATATATATATATATATATATATATATATATATAAAACATAATTATAGTAATTAAACCCAATTAACTCATCCCATGACCTGAGTAAATGATTTGTTAACGAGCATGCATGTTAAGTAGATAAATCAAAATATCATTTTAATTTTTTAAAAGTTAAAAAATAAAATGTAAAAGTAAAATTGGGTTTCAACTGGGTGGGTCGTTAGTTGAGCTACTCAGATTGGAACTTCGAGTTGATTTTTTTTTACACCTAGCCCCTGCGTCAAACCAAGGTAGGTTTAGAAACATTGCATTTAGTAGGGGTCTACGCTACGTTGTAGGCTATGTCTATCTTTTTAACATAAAAAAAGGATAAAAAAATCCCACAACATAAGTCAGAGGGACAGATCCAATATGATGGCTTCATCTAATTATATGATAAAAAAAAAACAACAATAATAAATGTACTAAATTAAAAAAAAATCATGAGAACCTACATAAAAAGAATGCTTGATAAAAAAATAATAATTATGAAGCTCAATTTCAAGACAACCTAATATTAAATAATGAAATAAAAATTTTTTTTAAAGAAAATAAACAAAGTAATTAAGTTAGTCGGAGTTAGCATGCCAAAATTATTATTCAGGTTATAATGCTGGGATAATCCTATATAAATAAAATTGAGAAAAAATACGATGCCCAATTTCCAACCATTCAAATGTAGAAGGATAAAATTGAAAAAACATGCTTATTAATAAAAAGAATAAAAACACCAACAAACCTGACCAAGGCTATAATAATAATAATAAAATCAATCTTAAAAAAAACAACCCAAAAAAAAAATCTTAATTAGTCACTTGACCTAACATGCAAAACCTATGACCTAGATCATGAGACCAGAATAATACCTTAAAAAGTAAAGCAAAGAAAATCATAAAACTCAATTTTCAACAACTTCAATATTGAAAGATGAAATTGAAAAAGAAAACAGGTGTAAAAAAATCTAAAAGAAAGACCTATCTCAGCCCGGGTTGACATTCCAAACAAATGGTCTGATTCATGAGACCAGGATCATCCTCTCGAAAAAAAATTACAAAGCTCAATTTTTAACTAACTTAATATCGAATGATGAAATTAAAAAAATCAATTCACAAAAAAAAAACCTAAATCAATATATATTCAGGCAAGGGAACATTCGCTACCTTACACCGCGAGGGTCTCCATGCACAAGCCAAAAATAAATCATAAAGACCAATCCCATATCAACAAAATATTAATATACTAAATAAGACAAAAATAATTAAGAAACAAAAAAAAACTCAAGGAAAAAAAAAAGAACCACTATATGTGAATTATTATTAATTTGCAATATAATAATGATATAAAAATAAAACAATTAATGCTAAAATTCTCCAGTTAGAAGTGGATTGACTTACTTTACGATGGTGGCTGCTGTGCAACTTTTTTAGCACGTTTGTAAGAAATTCAAGCAATAATTGTACGAGAACTCCAATTTGTGTTCGAACAGGTTGTCTTGTTGCACATATATTCTGTTGTATGCAGACTACAAGAACTTATTTTGTGCCATGTAATGTTTGTTTGTATAGAGGAAGCTGATGCCTTTGGTAAAATTCCATTTGCTAGATCAAATGATTATGAAGGAACACGCCGGGAGTTCGTTGAAAAATTATCCAATAATGCAAGTTAATGGCTTCAATTAGTGCTTATTGAGTCATTTTGTTCCCTTTTCTTCCTGTGATAATTTTCCTTTTTCCCAGGCCGTCTAGAGTTTTTTCATGAATTTATTTAAAATTTCCACCTGGGTAAATTACGGTTTACACAAATGATTTATTATATATATATATATATATATATTAGGGGCTAAAATAATTTTTTCATAAGGTTCAATTAATATTATCAAATTAATTAGGATTAAATCGGTCTTCTCACTTTTTTAGCACAATAAATGACTTGGTTAGCGGTATAAGAAAAAAGTATTTAACCTTGTGTTCAAGGGCTGTTCAATCTTTTCAATCTTTTCAAAATAATAAAATAACTAAAGAACTTTAAAATTCAAAATTTACTTAGCTTAATTCCAAGAGCTTTTTCATATTTTTATAATGTTTTTTTCGTCTGTTATAATAAGAAAGATTGAGGGATGATTTTTTTATTTAATAAATATAAATATTATTTTAAAAAATAGTTGATGTGTGCATTGCATGTATTAGTCTGTTGGTAATGCTTGTGCACTTCAGAGGCAACGCTCGGTGGCCAAACACCATCTTCCGAAATAACATTAGAATCTCCTCGGTGGTCCCTCCATTCCCAAGTGGTGCATGTATTCAACATAGCTTCAATTTGGTGTTGAGGGTCTTTTTTCTTTTCCCTCTTTCTCTCTCTCCTCCTCAATACATGAGTCAAACCATTTAATTTTTCAAAGTAGCTATTCAATTTTTCTCCTTTACGTTCGATCAGAGTTTAATTGATTTCTATTTATTTTATTTGAAATAATTTATAAAATTATATTTTTTTTTCAATTTCATCATCCTTTGATTTTTTTTCATTTATCATATTTGGTCCTTATTTTTTTATTTTTAAACTTCTTCCCTCATTCTTTCATTTCATTTAATTTTTATATCAGATTTGATCTTTATTCTTTTAATTGTTATTTGTTTTGTTTTTTGATTTTAGATGATTGATAATTTTTCTTCGTGATTTTTTGGGTTTGCATTCTATGAGGTAATTTAGTCTCATTATCTGGATCACGAGTTTTGAAGATTAACTTGATTTGACTTCAATATATTTTTTTTAGGTTTTTATTTTTAAGAAAAGTTGATTTTTTTCAATTTCATTTTTTGACATTAGGTTGTTAGGTCTCCAACTTCGTGATTTTTGTCATTTTCTTTCTATAAGGTTATCTTGATCTCATATTTTGAATTATGAGTTAGTCGAGTTAACCTAAGTAGATTCAAAGTTTTTTTTCCCTAATGTTTTTAATTTATGTTTTTTAGTTTAGTTTTTTATTATTTAGTTTACTTGAGAGTTGACCCCAGAGGGAGATTATATGTTTAACATGCTCATAAGAGTCATGTTTTATTATCTTTGATTGATAAATAAATTAATAAAACATACATGTGCAGATATAAATATGAAGCATAAACGGCTTTCTATATATTCATCAACTTTCAAACAATTACATTGATAAAGATACATGCAATGCATTTACATATTTCATTTGCAACGAGGGAGAAACAAAATTTTCTTTTTCTTTTGAACGACAAACAAACGACAAACAATATTAGAGTGATATGAAACTTCATCCAGCCCAATGAATTCAGGTAAGTTTTATGATGAATTGAGATACAATTCAACTTTTTTTTTAAAGAAAAAAAATTAAAATAACATCGTTTCCAATTAAGTAATCCAACCCATGACTTAAATCTAAGATTAAAATCATGCATGAAGACGAGTTTTATAACTATGAGCACGTGTTTTTTTGCTCATCCAAAGCAAAAGAGAAGAAAAAAGGTAAATGGTAAAGAGAAGTGTGCGTGGTAGGCAGAGATCTGGTCAATCACACTTTTAGATTATACTCTTTTTTAATCAAATTAATTAAGATATAAATTAGAGACAAAAAAAAAAAAACAATCATCTTGACGTCAGGAATAGAATATGCTGCTTAGAGAATCAGGGAATAGGGAAGAGGTCCACAATGATTAAAAGAACTATTCACAAAAAGAGGATAAGAACAAACTATTAATAAGTGGAAAGAAGACTCTTTAGGTCATGCAATTGACAAAGAATATTAAAGACGAAATTGACAACGGCCGGGAGGGAGGCCACAGCTTTATTGTCAATCCATCACAAAAGTAGTTTGGTGAAATGAGATCGTGGGCATGCCCTTCGTTGATGTAGCCATTCAGCTCACGAAAAGAGGGAGGGGGAGAGACAGAGAGACGGGTGGCTAAGCTGGAAAAACTTTACAGCGTGCCCGATTAGCTTCCATGGCTCATTATTATCAATATATTAATGTACTAATCAACAATACTAATTAGTTTAAACCCTAAAAAGGAAATACTTAATTGCTTTTATCCCTAAAAAGTGAAACACATACTTCTTAGCATGTACAAGTGTTTATCTCTGCTAATCTAAAATGATAAAAAAAGAGAGTTGAAGTCTATTAGTATTTCAGGAAATAGAAAAGCAAAACAGATACAAAAGACATAAAAGTGTTTGTTTGGCACTTTGGAAGGAATGAGGTAAAAATATAATATAAATATGTTTTTGTACAGCTTTAGAGTGAATTCTTGTTATTTCAAAACAAAAAGAATATAAAGACATGTCTTCTTGCACCCGACATCACGGCGGTCCTAAAAAATAATATTTCTTGAATATAGAAAAAGAAAACATATCTGGCATCTTGTTCTTTTAAGGAAAAAAGATCTTGTTTAAGGAGTCGCCACCTAGTATTATGGTCACTAGGAACCCTAACTGGTCAACAGAGATTCTACGGTACGGGATTGGTTACGTAAAAGGAAAGATATTATCACCCCTTAAACATTCTGCCTGAGGCAGACTGCATTGCTAATTTTGTCTTAAATTACTAAATATTTATTGGTTTATGCTCTGATGGTTTACTTGCAATATTCCTGACTCTGGCGCCAGTGAATATTCAACTACTAATAATTCCAACTCTGGCGTTGGTAAATATTACGTAGCTATAAAATAAATTTATTTTTACACATGCATGTATTTTTTTATTTTTCTAGCTAAATAAAATAAAAAATGACGAATAAAAATAATATAAATTTAAACCGGTATTTTTATTCCTGACTCTGGCGTTAGTGAATAAACCAATAAATTTAAATTATTTTTATTTATGCATACACATTTTTTCTATTTTTCTATTTTTTATTTTTTTATTTTTTATTTTTTATGTTTTTTGGGTGGGCCTACTATCACCCATGTGGGGCTGGGCGATTTGGACCGGCATTCGGACCGGCCATCGCCCAAGCGGTGACTGGCCGGGCTAAACAAAACAAACAGGAGGCACGGGTGAGGTGTCTCCACGTGTGCATGGCCGCGTGCGGGGAATTAATTTACCCAAGTTGCGCAATACTCCTCACAAAATGAGGCAAAAGAGGGAAAAAAATGAAAGTGTCAGAGAGAAGCGAGACGCGATGAAGGATTTCGGTGCGTTGCCTTCTTCCTCCGATTTTGTTCCCTTCACCTTGCTTTCGATCCTCTTCTCTCCTGCTCTTTCTCTCTCTTCAGTATATTCTTTTACACGAAATGGCTAAGACAGTGGCCAACCTTTTCTTTTTTTGCATAATTTCTGGGGATGAAAACTGGTTTTCATCCCTACCCTACTGTTTTTTTTCGGTCACCGGTCTCCCTGGTTTTTTTAGGTATGCGGGCTTAGCTCCCTCGGGCTCGCTCCCGTTTTCCGTCTAAGTCTCTCTCTATATCTCTATGTCTAACTCTCCCCTGTATCTGTCCGTTCTTTTTTCTAGTATGTGAATTTGTGCTCTGAAGACAAGGGCGAAGCTGGGTATGCTGACTTTTTCTCCGGTTTCTTCTCCCCGTTTTTTTCTTGTGCTCAGTCGTTCTATGGCTTTTATAGCCAGAGAAGACAATGCCGTTTCTTCCAACCATAAAGTGTGATAATTGCAGAAGTAATGGCTGTGCGGCGGTGGGCGTCCGTTTCGGTCGGGTGAGGAAGATGAACAGTAACGAGAAACGGTGTCATTTCAGTATTCACAACTATATGCATTTTGGCCCTTGAAGTTTGGAAAGTTTTGCAATTAAGCCCCTAGTTAAATTGTAATTGGACCCCTGAATTTCGACGTCTTTTACAAGTTAGTCCATGGACTTTAATCTGCTGCAATCGTGTCCCCAATTAACCCCAAACTTTGCTATTTCTTTAATTAAGTCCCTGATTTCATTAATTTAATTAAATCCAAAGTCCAATTAAGTCTAAAACTTATCAATTCTCTAATTAAGCCCCTGATTGGATTAATTAAATTAATTCCAAGCTTAATTAAGTCTCAAAACTTATCAATCCTCCAATTAAACCCTTGATTGGATGAATTAAATTAATTTCAAGCTTACTTAAGTCTAAAAAATTATCAATTCTCCAATTAAATCCTTAATTGGATTAATTAAATTAATTCCAAGCTTAATTAAGTCTAAAAATTTATCAATTCTCCAATTAAACCCTTAATTGGATTAATTAAATTAATTCCAAGCTTAATTAGATTAATTCCAAAGTTTAATTAAACCACAAAACTTCCAATCATTTTGCCCTTAACCCAAATTTTAATTCATTCTTCATTTACTTGTTTTTCCAACATTATTATTTTTTTCATCATTTTTTTTCTTTTCAGTAAATAAAATAATAATAATAATTAAAATAAAATGGTCAAAAATTGGGTTATGACATGTCTAATAATCTATCAATATTGTCTTTTTTTTTGCTATATCAAGACAGTAACTAAATATTATTTTAAATTCTTCGATCCCGGATTAATTTCAACATTTATACAAACCAAACACTTAAAAAAAAATTGTCTCCTAAATAGCATTTGTTTATTGTCTCGTGTAACAGAACAAACAAAGACAATGATCTCAGATAGTCATTGAAGACAAAAGGGATATGTCCCCAAGTATTTCATGTTTTAAGAGAACAAAAATTCATAATTTAATTGTTCTAGAGATATATTTACGTTATATATCTTTTTTTTTTGTCTTTTTAATCAAATACTTTTTCTTTTTTTTTGCATTTTTCCCTTCTATTCTAGGATACTAACCAATCACAAAAACTTTATGTCCAAATTAATTTCCACACCTTTGCAAACCAAACACTTTATTGTAAAAATAATAATAATCAAAGATGGTAGATAAAATTCCATGTACCTACACCTATATCACAAGTAGACCGAATAAAAATGTATTAAAACTAGTGGAAGAAAATCATTACTAGAAAATTAGTAAATACCAAGAGAAATGATGATAATTAAATACATTTTGTTATAAATTTTCGATGGCAATTGCGACAGGGAATTTAAATCGGAAGTTTCTAAAAAAAAATAACGACGAATTATGTTTCGTCTGTAAATATCAATGGAATTGATGGAGCAAGAAATGAAAAAAATAAATTAAAAACCATCAGCAATTCTGTTGATAATTTGATTTACCAATAGAATTGCCATAAAAAAATTTTATCTGCAAATGTTAATATGTTATAATTGACAGCCCTTCCCTCCTCCTCCTCCTCCTTCCTCCTCCTTCTCTTCCTTCAAAAAACAAAATATCACCCCCTTTATTAATCACGAAGGACCTCTTAACCCACCACCGTCAATCTACATCTATCAATAGTGTTAGCATCGATCGTTGAATTTTTTTGTGAAACTTTGATACATAAAGAATGCAAACCCGCCCACTTCTTGAACTCATTTATGTTTAATGTTAATTTGTTGAGATTTATTGTATTTTTTATAGTTTTTTATATATATTTAAGTGTTTCATAGCTTTTTCCTAGCAAAATTTATTATATGATTTATATGCTAGGGTTTGTTTATAATATGCCTATGGGATCGACTAGAGAAACAAGGTCAGGTTGTAATGCTTCAACTTTAATCACACAACAGTTTAACCCAAGCCAATCGATGCTAGAATTTGAATTATGGATCCTAGAGTATGTCAAGAAGCGAGTAGCCAAATTAAAAAAAAAAAAAGAAGAAATGATAGCCAAATTAGAAGAGAAAAATATGACAAATTGAGAGAAAATGATGGAATATATGATTTTATATTACCCTACTCCGCATTTTGGTTCTTTTGGCTCAGGGTTCTCCCTTTCCATCTTCATCTATGTAACGATAACGATGTATTTATAGTTGTAAAATTAATATTGTAATGAATATTAAAATTAATAAAATTTTGATGTTCATTAAAATTGATAGTGTTTGATTTTATTGTGATAGAGATACTATCATAATAATTTAACAACTACTTAACTAAAAAAACAAAAAAATTACTAATTTTCCGATAGAATCATTGATGGACAAAAAAATCTATCGGTGATTCTGTCGGAAATAAAAATACTATTTCATTAGGAAATTACAGAATAATTAAGAAGTTTTAGAATTTAGACGGAGTTAGTCATGAACATTCTATCACCAATTCCATCACCTAACCCATTGACAATACTTAGATTGTACCGACAAATTCAGTGACAAAATACTTCATGGGTAATTTATTTAGCGACAAAATGATCGATATAATCTTGTTGATGCATTTTATTTGTTTAGTGTCACTATTTTTGTTGGCCTTTTCATCAATAATTTATAACCCCGATAAAAATACTACCGACAAAGTTTTATTTAGTTAGTATTTAATGAACTTGTTTTATTATTAAACCATGAATTAGACATAATCGTCTAATTGAAAATGGCCCATTGGTATTAGGATATCATTTAATTAACATAAGAAGATACACCTTTGATGGTTTTGCGGATTTTATATGATTTTTTCTAACATTAATGTAACTTCAATTCTTAATTAATTAGAGTCAACTTTGCTAATCCATTTTGTCTTGTACATCCATGTACAGTTAGTCAATATTTTAATCTTAGAAAAGATTATAAAAACGTATTAATAATCAACCTCAAGTTGATGTTACAATCACATGAAAGAGTATTTTAAAAAAATATGGGGTATTCATTTCGTGAGTGCAACCTATATAGCTTGCCTCATGCTATATAATCTGACATTAGTTTAAGTAATTTAAGATTAAAATTGCTTACACCTAAGATAATTAAAAAGAAAAAGAAAAGAGGAGAGTTATAATTATAATATATTTTTTTTGGCATCTCTCACATCACTTACCCATCTCTAAAAACTTTGTCCCAATTGTATCCTCATATTTTTCAAAAAAAAAAATCAAATGATTTTTCCAATTAATTACTATTTTTTACTGAAAACATCAAGCTTTATACAAAAAAGATAAATTTTTATGCATAAATATAGGATTTTTACGAAATCTATTTACTGCCATGGACTGAAGGTTCAGTTGAGAATCCTATGAATCATTGGGAATTCAATTGATACAAGAAAAGATGTTTGAGGATTTAATTGAAATTCCTATATAGTTTGGGGGCCTATTTGAGTTTTCCTTGAATTTTTTTTTTTTTTGGTGTTTAACAAAATTTCAACCATATAATCCAAACAAGCCAAGCCGTCCATATCTAAACATATGCGTGGCCAAAAAATCATGGAGTTAATGTTGTCATTTCAGTTGCAATAATGGCATCAAAGTCAAGCTTGACATCCTGATGAATGATAAGGAGGAGGAATCTTCCTCCTTCACAATTCTCAACTACACTAGAAAGAAGCTACAAAAGTATAAAAATGCCCACCATTTTCTTTTTCTGTGTGTTTCTTTTCTTTTAAAAAAATCATATAATTAAATAGTATAGTTACAAGTAACTCAGGCTGATATGGTACATGCAAGATTTAGGTCATAGATTGATAAGTTAATCAAAAATATTAAAATTGATATTATTTTATTTTTAAAATAAATTGCATCATTTTAATTAAAAAAATCTAATTTAAAATAAAACTTGACTCGAAAGATGTTTTTAAACCAATGAATCACTAAATATTTAACCCTTGATACATTTATATTATTGGTTTTCATGGATGGAATTTGTTAAACTCAGCACAGCCACGATTATAATATATGCCTTTAATTAATATATGCTGACAACTGCCTTCATGGAAGATCATATAATGGCGCACAGTATCACATATTTCCACATAGTTTCGTCTTTACTCGTCTAGCTTTCCCCTTATTTATTGAGCACCTTTTGTGAAGAAGTTGCAATCACAGCCATCTTCTATAAAACTTTTTTGCATCTTGGCTAGCATTCCAAGTTATCTTCCCAAAAGCTCTCTCAAGCATCCATCTTTCCTTTCTATACCAACATCCTAACAATATATCATTTTGGGTTCTCTTGATCATCCACAAATGTCTCCAACAAAGAGTGGCCACGGATTCTTCAAATTCAGAATTCTTCGAGTCATTGCAGCTATATCTATCTAATTAAACTTATACATATATTTTTCCTATACTATATCCTTGTTTGCAAATGATATTTTTTCTTTTCCACCCTCAGTAAAACTAGCCAACAACATTTTTCATCACTTCCTATAATACTGTCTTGTCAATTCTAATACAAATTCAATATTTGTTTTTTCTTTCACCCCAAATGGTTTCAAAGAAGTACGACTTAATATCTTCAAGTGGGGTTGTAGAAATGGCTTGGATCATGCTAAGGATAGACTACTCGAGACTCTTCTGGCTTCTCTTTGGTGTTTTCTCTTATGAAAATCATGAAGGAAAGCCCCGGATTTAGGGCACATCGATCTTTTTCTTAGAATTAGTTATATAGCTAGCTACACACACAATATCTACGTACGTCCAAAAACCCTCAAGTCTTATCTATTTTCCCTATTTTTTTCCATAAAGTTTGCAAAAGTTTTGGCCATAACACAAGGATGTATAGAAAGCATGTTGAAGTGCGTCCTTTTGATGAAACCAAGGCCGATCATGGCTATGCTGAAACCGATCCTACAGGCCGTTATGGTCGGGTAAGTTTTAGCCTTTTATATCATCATCATCATCATCATCATCATCATATATGTATGTATGTATGCATTAATTTGTTGTCTTCATGCATCTGTTTTGTTCTCATCTTCTTGCAATTACTTCTACAAGTTGGATTGATTCTCATATATAGCATTGAATAGAAGGTTAAAGGTCTACTAGTTTGTACCTTCACCAAGTCTTACCTTAACTCACAATCTAGGGTTCATTTAGCAGGTGTATTTGAGCTTGACGAGACTGGATTAGATTGGACTGTACAAGATAGTATTGCTCATAAGATCGGGCAAAAACCATTCCATGACGATATATGTGTGATGTTGTCCTGTCCAGTTTGATGTACCAAAACTTAGGTTTAATCTAGGACACAACTTGTATTATTAATTACTTTATTGTATAAAATACATGTAATATTAATTGAGAATGTGTAGTTTGAGGAGGTTAATTAGACATGATTGCACAGAGTAATGAATTGTTTTAGTTATCACACGTACATGTTCACCATGTCAATACATGAATCTTAATAATTTAATAGGATAAACCTTTTTCTTTTCTTTTCTTTTTTTAGCTGGGAAGTCACTGTCCTAATCTTTGTTTATGTTATATTTTTTTGGTTTTAATCATCCCTAAATTTGATGATTTATTAACACGCTAGTTGGTGGTACCAGTTAATTAAAGAATCTGTGCAGACTGAAAGGACCGTAGGCTATGATTGGTAGATATTACAGACAAATATTTAGTTTTGGTGTTCCCAATTATCTTAATTGATTTTTTTTGTTTAGTTTAGTAGTTAATCAAAGATTTGTGTTAGGTTACGCAGCGTATAGCATGGATAGAAACAAGAATTTTTAATTTCTAAGGTTATGGTTTTAAATTGTAGTGAAATAAATAAATAAAAATTCTGATATTTTCTAAAAGCCTATAATTTAATAATTTGATGAAAAAAATAATACTCCAATTGTTTATATAGAGCTAAAAATCTACCTAACCAAAAAAATCAAAAACTAGGTAGAAAAAGTTATTAAAATATGAAATTAACAAGAAAAATAATTAAAATAACAAAAACATGGACCTAATTTGAAGCCTTCAAGATCTCGGCTGGTTACAACTACTAGACATTGCCTGTAGAACTTCCCAACCAAATTTAAATCTAATTTAATGATTAAATCTAAAATTATAGTTATTTTTATCATACTATACTTTTAACATATTTAGACTTCTTCGCGAGCTTTGACTTGTTTATATGGTTCATAGACACATCTGCAAACACATCATCACTATGTTATACCTTTGGGATGGAAAATATGTATGATTCAAGTGATGATTGACACGTATGTTTAATCCAAGATTTCAATTTAGTTCCTCTATGAGATGATTGACTGATTACTTGATTAATGGGACTACTGAAAATTAAAGATTATTGTATCCACTTATGACAAGAATTGAATGTGTTTTAAATGAATAGTTTGAAGAAGTTCTTGGCAGAGGAGCAATGAAAACAGTGTACAAGGCAATAGATGAATTCTTGGGAATAGAGGTAGCATGGAACCAGGCTAAACTCAGTCAGGTGCTTTGCTCACCAGAGGATTTGCAGAGGCTTTACTCAGAAGTTCATCTGCTCAGAATCCTCAATCATGACTCTATCATCAAATTTTACGCCTCTTGGATTGATGTTCGTGGAAAGACCTTTAACTTCATCACTGAAATGTTTACTTCAGGAACTCTCAGACAGTAATTTCCTTCGCAATTCAAATTTGTTTACGTGGCCATGATCCTTTAACCTGATGCGTTTTATGCCATAATGCAAGAACCATCTGCTGTTTTGCAGATATCGCCAAAAATATACCCGTGTGAACATCCGAGCCATCAAGAAATGGGCTCGACAAATCTTAGAAGGCATCGTGTATCTACATGGCCATGATCCTCCTGTAATTCATCGAGACCTAAAATGTGACAATATCTTTGTCAATGGCCATCTTGGACAGGTCAAGATTGGTGATCTAGGTCTTGCAGCCATACTCCGGGGTTCCCAATCAGCACACAGTGTCATAGGTAGTCATTTTTCCTTCTTTGATGCATGGATCAATGTCTGCTCCATTTGTGCTGACTTATATTAAATCTCTACGACTCGGTGACCATTTTTAGGCACTCCGGAGTTCATGGCACCAGAACTATACGAGGAGAATTACAATGAACTAGTTGATGTCTACTCATTTGGCATGTGTGTATTGGAGATGCTCACAGCCGAATACCCGTATAGTGAATGTACTAATCCAGCACAAATTTACAAGAAAGTAACATCGGTAAAGTCTGTTTTCATAGTAACACTCGTAATTTCTGGTGAGCTAGAGTATGCCCAGCATAATACTTTTGTTATGCAGGGGAAGTTACCAGCAGTATTCTACCGGATTCAGGACTTGGAAGCTCAGAGGTTTATTGGAAAATGCTTAGAAACTGCTTCAAAGAGATTGCCAGCAAAAGAGCTACTGCTTGATCCATTTCTTGCATCTGATGAAGCTGAACTGTCACAGGTTCCAAGGATCAGAAATCAAAAGTCATTTCTGAATGACAGGGAAATGGAGAAACTCCAACTAAACGATCATCCCCCAAGGACAGACATGATAATCACAGGGAAGCTGAACCGTGACGATACCATCTTCCTTAAAGTGCAAATTGCTAATGAAGATGGTAAGGGAACAATTATCTCTTTCAATGCAAATGTTTTAAAACGTTTGTTCTTCAGGAATTGTTTGTTTGTTGCTGAAAAAAAGGAGTTTTCATAGTTTTTGCCAAACTGATGACAGTGTGGCTTTCATAAGCTTTGTTAACTGGCCAGTATTTGGAGACAAGCATGTATCTGAAGTGCTTTCCCCTTCAATGTTTTCTTGCAGGAACTCCTAGGAACATATTTTTTCCTTTCGACATTCTACATGACACAACGATTGATGTTGCAACGGAGATGGTCAAGGAGCTTGAGATTGGTGACTGGGAACCATTTGAAATTGCTGATATGATTGACGGGGCGATCTCTGATCTAGTGCCAAACTGGAAGAAATGGGACTTACCTCATACTGAACCCCGCCATATATTTGATTACCAAGAAGATGATGAGCATAATCATCCATTCCACTCTTCCTCATATACATCATCTCATTCATCCCTATCAGGATCAACGCCACATTTGCTCCAAGGTATGTCTCCCATGATGCCTTACAGCTTAGCTGTTATGTAGTTCCTATTTGAGCCATGGATTTGTTAGCCTAATCAAAGAATTAGTTAATTATTGCTTGGCCTTGGTCTGTCTGATGTATGAAGTCAGGCCCTGAATTTTGTCAAAATCAAGTAGGAATATCTTCCTTCTATTCAAAGAAACTAATTTCTTAGAATTTTGGAAATGCTAATCAAAGTTTTCCAAAAGAATTGGTATAGGAACAATTGTATGCTACAGCCAGAACAAGCTAGGTATGCCATGTTCGTTCTGAGAGGAAAATCGAGAAAACTAGTTAATTCTATTGTTTCAATATAACAAAATCAATTGGAAACAACTGCTGTTGCAGATGATTTGTTTGATGATACCAGCTCTCAAAGTTCTTCACACTCAGGATCATATTCTTGCTTGAACTACATCTCTGGCGATGAGCACAAGCTTGATTTAAGCACAACAAGGAGGGAGAAACATCTGGACACGAGGACTCAAAATTCAACAAGATTCTGTCCTCGAGAAAATTCAAATTCCAATATTGGCCAGGTACTGGCGACAAATGCCTACAACAACTGCAAGGTTTTGCTGGAATCACAAAGTAGAGTTTCTAGCTCTAAAAGCAAAAGGATGATGGACAGTCGTAGATTAACAAGGAACCGATCACTGGTAGATATTCGTAGCCAGCTACTACACCGATCACTGGTGGAAGAAGTGCACAAGCGACGATTGTCCAAGACAGTAGGAGATGTAGAGGATGTTGGTTTTCAGGCACCTGCCGAGGTTTGCAAAAAGGCGTCACAACGGACTTCGAGCAGAAGACATTAAAATTAGCTTTTCTGTATGTGAAAAATGAATGAGAGAATTGATGATCTTGCAGAATGAAGCTATAGAGAAAATGCTTTTAAGTAGCAGATAAATTACCCCTTACGCAGAAAGTCTACAAAAACAATATGAGGAAGCTTTGTTTGGCATCCATGTAAGTTGGTATTAAGAATTCTGAGGTTGAAGGTATAGTGCTGGATACATTCAGTGTAAATATGTATTTACATGGTTTGTGTTGGATGATACTAGCTTGTATTTGCAATGACGTATTATTGCTTTCTTTTACTTGCAGCCATGGGAAAATCTTAAGCGTTTATACTCGAAGTTCTGCTTTTTGTGAAATTCTGCTTCAAATTTTTCTCATGTGAAACCCCATATGGAAAGGTTCCAAGAAGCCATGCCAGTATACATTTTAGGGCTAACCTGAAAGGAGGAGATCCTGAGGCTGAAAATTTGACAGAGCAAAAGCAACAACAGTTTCAACTAATGTTTGGTCTCCAATATTTGAGCTTGCAATAATCAAGCTATCAATAGTTATGGATTGCATGATGGCATTTAATATTTTGTCAATATAGTGAAACAAATGGAAACAATGCATCATTGAAACCAAATAATGCAGTACAGCATGCTGTGTTCTCCATGTCCATAATTGCAAAGCATTAACTGTAGAGATTTCACATTTGTGTACCATCTGCAGTTCCCAATCGTTTTCCATTAAGTTTTGCCGGGTGGATCCTGCCTGAATTATGATCCTCCCACCTTTTCTCAAATAATGCAGCCCTTGAGGTTTCTGACTTTGATACAAGTTGTTGACAGTAAATACTTCTCTGTTAGTTCATAACTTTAATGCAACAGGATCTGATTGAGGGGTTGGAAAATTTAGGGTTGTATATTATGTGTGGAAGTAACTGTTAAAGAATCTGCTGGAAAATAAAGAGTTGGTTTAAAGAAATGAAAACATACTTATCTTATATAGAGACAACATTTCTAAAATACAACTAAACCCTTTAAACCTTTAAAAATATAAGAAGAGAAGACAAAAGAAATAAAATATCTTTTTTTATATTATTATTCTCTGCATAGTAACATGTTGATTAGACTTGAAATATTATAATAAAATATTATGTCTATTAATATTATGACTGTTAATGAAATAATTATATTTGAAATTAAACTGAATAGCTAATATTCAGTTTTATTCCAACAGTTATAAATGTTAAAATTAATTATGAAAATTAAAGAAATTAATTCAAAAAATAAATTAATCTCACTAACATATTAAGTTCCAAGTGCCCAAATGTCAAGTACTATCTTTTGATATTATAAATATTCATATAATAGCATTAGAAAGCCCACTAGAAAACCTATCCATAATGACTTTCATTTAATTTATTACACAATAGAAACTCACACTTATAAACACTTAGGAGAGAGTGTTTCATAGCAATATGAGATAAACATCTTTTCCTTCTTTATTCATTTACAAACTACACCAATATTAATCCCCCACTAATTTATAATGAATATCTTTTCACTTGATAGAATTATGCTTACAAGAAGGTATTTTGTAATTTAAACTTTCAATTAGTGTTAGAACCAAGGTTGTTAAAATCATGATTTTGACTCGGCACGGAAAATACAAAACAAACTCGGATCGTAAAAACGGATCGTAAAATCGTAAGGAATTTTAAAATACATTAAAAAAAATTCATGCTTCAAATAAAAATTCATAGCACTTTAAAATACATGGTTCAAATAAAAATTCATACATAATTTAAATAATTTTTTATTAATTAATAATTAACAAACTTTTTGTTATATATTACAATTCACAAAACTATAATACTTTCAATTTGCTTCAGTACATATACTATACAATTAATTTTTTCATAAAATCAGGCAGAGACACATTCCAATTTCAATCAGGCAGAGACACATTCTAATTTCGACATTCCACAGACACATTCAATCAGGCAAACACATTCCATTAAAATCATTCCATCAATTCATCATACTAAACGAACTCAATGCTTTTATAGTTTTACAAAACATTATCAGGAATCCTATCCGGGGCAATATTGATGGATTTCGATGAAAGGACCTTGATCAGGATACTAAGCAAAACATCAGCTTTACACTAAAATCATTAAAATCATTCCATCAATTCAATTCATCATACTAATCAAAACATTATAAAATCATTCCATCAATTCAATTCATCAACATCTGTACATGGGAATATTACACTATTACAGTTTAACGTTTTGAAGGCCTACACAGGGGAATATTACATCATGGGCAATCACATGAAGGCTGAAGATACAGGGGAGAAACTTACGGTGAAGAGGAAGTCGTTGATGATGAAGGCTGAAGAGGAGAACAATGTCGCCTGCTGCTATTGATGAAGAGGAAGCCGTGAGCTGTTGATGATGGGAAAGAAAGAAGATCGTTGCCGGCTTGCCGCTGTTGATGAAGATTGAAGAGGAAGCCGTGAGCTGTTGATGATGGAAAATAAAGGAGATCGTCGCCGCCTCGCTGTTGTTGATGAGGAAACCGTGACCGTGCTGGTGACTGAAGTGAAGACTGGACTAATGACTGGAGTGAAGACTGGACCGATGACTGGGTCACTGGAGTGAAGACTGGACTGATCGTCGCCGCTTTTGTGGTAGCCGGTTGGTTAATAGAGAAGGAGATTAGGGATTTGTATTTAGTGAAAAGGAAGAAACACCCAAAATGCGATCTGGCGTGATGACTGGAGTGAAGATTTGGAGTGACTATGCATTTAGCCAGCCAATAGGCGCCGGACAGCTGGAGCATGAGAGAAACATTTACTTCAGTTTATGCATATTGGTGAAATCGTTCAATCGGTCCTGTAATTGTGATTTTATGCGATTTCACCCGATTTCAACCCGATTTCACTCATTTTTTATTTTTCTAAACGATTCAACACACAAAGCATGTTTTGACTCGTAAAATCATACGATTTTACGAGTCAAAACGCGATTTTAATAACCTTGGTTAGAACTTAAATCTTACTAAAGTTACGATTTTACGAGTCAAAACGCGATTTTAACAACCTTGGTTAGAACTTAAATCTTACTAAAGTTATTGGTGTTCACAAATTAAACCAAATTTTTTGTTATAGAATCAAAGATATTACATATACAATATTATTCAAACTCTTAGAGAGGTTTATAACTATTTAGCACTATTATGGTCATGTGCTAAAATCTTATTTTCATTAATATTTACAAGAGAAAACCTTAACTCTAGTCAAAAGTGGCACAACTTCTACATTCATAAAGGTAGAATTATAAATGTCTTTATTACATTAGACAACTTTAAATTCCATTAAGAGCCTACGCTCATCCTCCTTAACGTAATAGAATACACTGAATATTATCATAATAGGGTACAAAATTAATTATCAGTGTCCAACAGATACTAAACAATAATTTGTTATTACTCATTAAACTTAGAGATAAATTTCTTACTAATCCGAAGTTGGGTTTCTATTACTTGTATCTTTAATAACGGGTTGCAACCCCATTCTACTAGTTGTTTTCCTTACCATGTCTTTAGATAGTCTTTTTGTAAGCAAAACCACTAAAGTATTCACAGACTTCACATAGATAATGGTGATTACCCTATTTGTAATCAACTCTCGAATATATTCATGTCAAATGCTTATATGTCTTGATTTACCATTGTAAATATAACTATAATAAGCTCAAGGTATAATTGCTTTATTACGCAGTATAAAGAAATAACTGACATAGGTTATGACCACAACTTAATATCTAACAATATATTTCTTAGTCCTTCTGTTGTAACAGCCATAACAATAAATATTTAGTTTCAAGTTCCAAATGTCCAAGTGCCATCTTTTGATATTATAAATATTTATATAATAGCATTAAAAAACTCACTATAAGAGCCCATCCACCATGATTTTCACTTAATTTACTACACAATAGAAACTCACACTTATAAATACTTAGGAGGGAGTGTTTCTTTATAATGTGGGATAGATTTTTTTTTCATTTACAAACTATACCAACAATAACTAGTTCTAAGGAGGTGCTTTTGCATGAAAAAAGACTCACCAAGTGTGCAATCATAGGTAAGCCCCCCTAAAGAGCTACTGGAAAGTTGAGTTATCCCTCATCCCCAGCCAACATGTAGTCCTTATTGTTTCCTTCATATACATACCTAGTATATGATGATCTGGTGGTCCCCATAGTTATTAAACCCGGTCCGGGGGTTGACCCGGTCAAGGGGCCGGGTCCCGGGTTTCAGGGGTCAACCCGGGTCAACTCGGATTAACCCGGAAAAATTTTAAAAAAATAAAGTTTTAATATTTCATATGAAAAAATCCATGTAAATATAGATTATATATATTATGAAGTTTAAAAGAATATTTTAAAAGTTTTTTATCCCACATTAAAAAGATATTATGTTAAGTTTTTAAGTTAAAGTATTTAAACTAAAAAAGTTGTTTATCCCACATTGAAAAAACATAACTTTTTCCTTGGAAACATAGAGTATATATACTAATGGGTTTCAAATCCCACATTGAAAAAACATAACTTTTTTCATGGGAACATGGAGTATATATATGAAAGGGCTTTAAATCCCACATTGAAAAGATACTATGTTATCCTTTTAAGTTGAAGTATTTAAACCAAAAGGTTTTTTTATCCCACATTGAAAAAACATGGTTTTTTTTCATGGGAACATAGTGTATATATATGAAAGGGTTTCAAACCCCACATTGAAAAGATACTATGTTATCCTTTTAAGTTGAAGTATTTAAACCAAAAGGTTTTTTATCCCACATTGAAAAGACATGATTTTTTTCATGGGAACATAGTGTATATATATGAAAGGGCTTCAAACCCCACATTGAAAAGATACTATATTATCCTTTTAAGTTGAAGTATTTAAACCAAAAGGTTTTTTATCCCACATTGAAAAAACATGACTTTTTTCTTGGGAACATAGAGTATATATACTAATGTGTTTCAAATCCCACATTTGGAAAAAAAAAAACCGGGTCTCGTCCGGGTTCGCCCGGGTTTGGCCTGGCTGTTGCCACAGCCGGTCTTTTGTTAAACCCGGACCGGTCCAGCCACCGGGTCGACCGGGTCCCGGGTCGACCCACCGGGCCGGGTTTAATAACAGTGGTGGTCCCTATTGGTGACTTGTAGCAATTCAAACCTTCCTCAGCTGATAGATCCTTAACTATACTAGGCCTCTCTCATGATGTAGTTTTTGGAAGAACTATATAGCTTGCTATCCTAAATTAGGTTAATGAATGTAGCTGTATTGTTATCTTGAACTTTGAAAAACAAAAGGAAATGAATTGTCATAGTCATTACTAATTTAGTTTTTACTATTCAATTTCATTGTTTACGCAGCTATTAGAGTATTTTTGTACTTTAGCACTAAAAATACGGATGAAATAACATAGTACAAAAAATATTTAGAAAAGTAGCACAGTTTAAAAAGTCGTAAATGCCATATATGACTCACAAGTCGCAAGTGTCATGTGTGACCCTCTCCAAAGTTAAAAATAGGCTAACACAATTTACAATAAAGAGAGATGAGAGAGAGGATAACAAGGAAAGAAAGAAAAAAAGACCACGAAGACACATCAAATCTCCAATGACAACACCACCAGTATTGTTGGAAAGATATCGATGAGAAGAATCCAATGACACCAAGAAAAATCATGAATGGTGACCGAAAAGGATCACACGAGCCATCCAAATATGTTGGGACTCATTTGCCTTCAAATAGCTCATATGACTCACCCCGGCCACCATTGATGATCTTTCTTGATATCATTGAATTTGTCTTGTTGAGATCTTTTCAACGATATTGGTGGTGTCATTATCAGAGATTTGGCGTGTCTCCAGGATCTTTTTCTTTTTCTTTGTGAAGAGAGATGAAAGATAAAAAAGTAAAAAAAAAAGTAAAAAGATCTCAGAGGCACACCGAAGCTCCAATGACGACACCACATGTGCTATTGAAAAGATCCCAACGAGAGGAATCCAACGACATTAAATAAAGTCATCAATTGTGACGAAAGTGTGCCATATGAGCCGTCCAAAGGTAAATGAGCCCCGACATATTTGGACGTCTCATGTGGCCCACTCTAATCATTGTTCTTGATGTTTGGTGTTGTTGGACTCATCTTGTCGATATCTTTTTAATAGTGTCAGTGGTGTCATTATTAAAGTTTTAGTGTGTCTCCGAGGTCTTTTTCTTTCTTTCTTATGGTGTAATCATCGGAGTTTCAGTATATCTCTAAGATTTATTCTTTTTTTCCTTTCTTGTTTCTCTTTTTTTTATTATAAATTATTTCAGCTTATTTTTTAATTTTAAAGAGTCATGTATGACACTTGCTACTAGCAAATCTAAATTGTACTACTTTTTTAAGTATTTGATGTAATATGTTATTTTATCTTCTTTTTTTAAGTGCTAAAAAAAAAAAACTGCGGCTATTACACTGACCTAAATTGACTGTCTTGCTTATTTCCTGACCATAACAGCATACTAGTTTTGTCCTGGCCATTCAGTTTTCTTCTATCTTTTCTTCTGATGGGACTAGCCATTCAAAACATGTCAGAAAAATGAGCAGTAAGAGATGGTAAATTAGTTTAGAAACCTAGAGAGAGTTGAAGTGTAACTGCTGCTGCTAGGGCTATCACCACCTTAAAAGTTGAAAATTACAACTCCCTGCATCCCTGTTATTTGGATTTTCCCAAATTTAGATTTATTTACAGAAAATAATCGAACAAATAGTTTTTGGCACTTCATGATGGTTCAAAACTTCAAAATCTTCAATAAATCTACATAACTAAACAACAAAGAGACATAACTTGTTACCAAAGCGCCAATTCTATACCACTAAAGGTAACATAAGAATTTGTGGTCCTGTTTTACTATATATTGGCTATGAAACAACTTTCTGCTAAAAGGTTCAATAATGGTTACATTAGTGAAAATGTCTAACAAATTTACCAAGGTACAAGCTTACCTGTTTGTGTAAGGATTCTAATAATTCCTATCTTAGGTTAAACGTTTTCCGATACCGAATCGGCACATGATCCGGCCTATCTGGACCTGAGTAGGAAATCAATGGCAAGTCTGAGAGCAGGTTTATACAGTTGAGTGCCACCATTTTTCAGTTCTCTTTGAATATCCAAATTTTCTAAGAGGTCTTACAGTTACAAATTAAATACAAAATTAACATGTGAAAGTTAATAATCAAGCCTATGATGTTATCTTTAATAGCATGATAAAGGTTTTGCGTAAGTGAATTATTAAGGTATTCTTTACCAAATACGATTTGACCTCACTCAACCAACCTTGTTTAAAGCTATCCATGCATGAGGAAGTCTTGTCTATTCAAAGTCAACTTTCACTTCAATCATGTCTCAAACTCAAAAGGCTCATGCTCATGCAGCTGGCAATCATAGCATGTTATGATCATTCAGTCCTTCATCATGATCCATTAGCTTGCATTTCAGCTGATTGTTTTCTTCAGACAATCTGATACCAACAGGAGCCTGTTGTGACAAATGTCAAACTTCCTTTTAGTTTACTCACAAAAACAGGAAGTCAAGTGTTCTACTGTCAGTTATTGACTCAGTGGTTTTGCTTGGATTTAAAAATTTAGAATCCCCCTGAGAGGAGGCAACCTAAGGTTGGAAAAATTCTTCATGAGACTCCAAGGAGGAAAAATAATTTGGAACTAAAATATTTCAACTTGGGAAGCCAATGATTGTAAGAAAGGATAGAAATTTTCATTCAAGTTGTAACATTTACAAATCATATTATTCATGCATCTGATAATCTAACAAGATTTTACAATTACAAGTGAAGGTCAGTCATGTCAAACCAGATTTGCTCAAATGCCTTGATAATGAAATCATGATATTTTTTTGAATTGAGTGAAAGGTAACAAGCAAGAAGTTCTTCCAAATCCTTTGAATCCTGGATATTGTTCTCCACAATCATCTCCACCATTGAATCCTTGAAGTCTCTCTGTGGATCAACTGAGGACATAACCACTGCGAAGCTCTCTGAAAGCGTCTTGTTTCTTGAAAATGACACACCTTTTCGAGCACAAGCCTGGATTTTCCTGCTTGCAATTCTTGGAGTATTAGCTCGGAGTTTTATCCCAGTCGAATTCGCTGAGGACTTTCTTGTAGGAGGATTGCTCTTTTGCTCTTTACGAGTCCTAATGCTTCTCTCATTGACAATCTTGACAGAGAGAGACCTATGTGCTTTTACCCCTTCCAATTTAGATGAACTTCTTCTGAACTGAGTAACTTCAGTTTCCTTGTCGTTGAATTTTGCTGGCTTGGTCAATATTCGAGGAAGCTCTAGTTCGGGGATCCTGCCAAACCCTTCAACCTCCTTAATTTTCCTTTCATAGGATTCTTCATTCATGTCAATGATAATGTCAGCGGTTGAAGAGCTAACATTACAGTTACAAGAGCTAGACCAGGATGATAATTGATGATCAATTGAATCAGGAACAAGAAAACCGTCATCTTCATCAGATTCTGATAAGAAGTCAAGCTCGTCATAGGAGCTCTCAGCAGGAGAGCTAGAGTAGTCAGGTGAATCACCTGGAATTGACTTGGTCAGGTTTGAGTTAACCGTTACGCGACAGCTACAATCAGCAGAGAATGTGGAGACCAGTTTTGGAGAAGGCTTGTAAATGGTTTTTCGTTTGTTTCTTTTATTGGATGATTTTCTTGGTAGATCAGGAAAGTGAGTATCTGAGGCTTTTGGATTTACAGGTGAATTGTAATGGAATTTCTCAGCTCTTCCAGGTTCTGTGGTGAAGCAATAAGAGTATCTTTGATGAGAAATGTTGGGTTTTTGTGATGTTACATTTCCTGGGGGTGGTTTTTTCTTGAAAGCTTGAGAGGTGTATTGCTTTCTGCCTTTGCTCATGTCCTTGAGCTTGTAAAACCAGGCATTTGGTATCATATCTGACAATCTAAACCTGTAATTGCCCATTTCTTTCCCTCTCTGAGATCGTTTACACCTTTCCCTCTCTTTGATACCTGGAAAAAGATGTAAAGAGCTACAATGTCTGGACTATAAAAGGTAGAATAAATGGGGCTCACTAGAAAAAAGTTCAGCATGAAAGCAAGGAGTGTTGAGAAAGTCTATTATCAAAATGACTTTTCATCATGACCACAAGCAGAATTACATAATCAGATCTTTTGTTTTGGATTACACCAACAAAATCAGGGTTTGTTATGCATAATGATCTCTTAAATTCAACTTTACTACAAGAAACTAAGGGCTTGAAAACGTTGGCTAAAGTTTAGTCTGTCAATCACTTGTACCATTTTATACACACTCCTGAGGCCAGCAGCCAATATTTTGCTGCAACTTGAAGATTTGTCAAAACTACTCATCTGGGGCCTCATGTTTTGCATAGCCAAAGCAAGGGTTAAGAGAATGTAATGATGATTTTAGCATTAATCAAGGCCCATATGTCTACTAAGTGCTGTGTTCTTTCCCATGATTCCATGTTTCTTAAATGATGATATTCCATGCCTTTCCAACTGCTTAATGTCACAAGTTGTCCCACATGCCTGGTGCTGCACCTGCTGTTTCTGGTCCCCTACCAAGCACTTTACAGGTTCTTTCACTTGTGTTTCCCAGGTGAAGATGAAACTGCATTTCTCCAGACTTCAGGGGAGAAAATGGCTCTGTAAATTAGCCGAATTCATTGATAACATCTCTGTGGAGCAATTATTCGATAGTAAATGTCTGTCCATTCACATTCATGCGAGGTTCATGCTCATCCATGGTTGTAATCAATGATGGATTCTGAATCGGACACAGGCAAGGGAGGTAATCGCCGGTCATGTTAAAAGAAAAGAGATTAATTTGAGTCCATTTGCTGGAAAGTAGTTTTATTTTGAAAAGTGAATTTTAAAAAAATTAATTTGAGGAAAGTAAATTATTTTCTGATGTTTGGTAGTGTAATGTAAAATAAGTTGGAAAATATTTTCCAGTGTTTGATTATGCCATGGAAAATGAGCTGGAAAATAATTTAGTAATGTTTTATTTTTCTTAAATATATTAAAATAATGAGGAACAAATATTACAAATTAAAAAGTTGAATGAGAATGAAATTGAAAAAAATATAATTTCATAAATTATCTCAAATAAAATAAATAATAATCAAAATAATAGAGATCAAATTTAAAAAATAAAAAAAATTAAAAGATGAAGAAATTAAAATAATAATAATTAACATTTCATAAATTATTTCAAATAAAATAATTAACAATCTAAAGAATGAGGACCAAATTTAATACATAAAAAATTGATAAGAGAAAAGCAAATAACAATTATAAAAATAAAGACGAAAGTTAATATAAAAATTAAATTTTAAGAGATGAAATTGAAAAATAAATATTCAAAACAATATATATATATAGCAATCAAAAGTTTGAGAACCAAATTTGATACAATCAGCAAATAATATGACATTTCTAAATTTTTCACAACTTCCAGAAAATGTTTTCTGCCTAAATTTTTCAGGAAAATACTTTCCTGAAAACCAAGCCAAGTTTTTTTTTTTACTGGAAATGTTTTTTGTTGATCAACTTTTTTAGTGGCAAACAAACACAATAAAATTTATAAAGTAGTTTTTCAGAAAATAAATTCTAAAAAATAGCCTGAGTTTCTTTTTATTTCACAAACACATGCCAAAAACACAATATTTGGCAAACTGCGCAAGCCAAAAAAATACAGAGAAATAACACAATTTCTGTGTTGCGTTGTTGAGCAGAGCGTAATCTCTAAGATGCGTTGTAATCAATAGCTAGGCTGTGCTACAGAAACCAAAAAAAAAAATAGTTGGCAATAATTTGTAATCAAGAATTAGATTAGCACTAGATAGGTAATCTAGAGCTGAATCTTATTTCCATAATTTAGAAATCATGTACGGATCACAACAACTATGCCATCCATCTTCTGAAAAATTGCTGGGACCTTAAGCAAGTTCCTGACAACCACTGTTGATGTGAAGAGTGAAATCACAGAATTGAGAAAACAAACTTAGTTAATTATTTATACTGGAGAATTAAATTAGACCACATTTCATAAAGAGAAAAACTTGACAAAATATGAAGTTTAATATTCTGAGAAAAAAAAATTTTAAAAAAAAAAAGAGAGAGAAAAGAAGAATACAGTCTATTAACAAGGAATGGAAGTTCTTGGCATTCAACTATTTTATTATGAAGTAAAGCGTTGCTAATTGCTCAGGTGATCTACCTAGTTAGTATTTGGTTACAATCTTCGAATAAAAAAGATGAAGATAATTATAAAAGAGAAAACCCTAATGTTTGGGAATGATAGAAATTCACATCAAAAATATCCTAGAAATATATTATTCTTATATCTTTGTATTTGTTTTTTTAAAAAAAAATATCTTCATAATTTATTTATGAATACATTAATTCCTATCATATAATATAATTAATGCATTCATTCATATATTAAAATATTTTAATAACTAAAAGACATTACTGATAAAAAAAAGAACTAGCAATATATTTTTCATAACCAAACCTCAATCTAAACTTATGAACCTGTAAGCTTGTTATTCAATTCACAAAATTATTTTGGATTTGAAATTTTTATTATATAAATAGTTTCTTAAGAACATTTTTTCATTAATTTTTAATTTATTTTATTTTAAAAAAAAATACATGTTAATATATACTCATGTTGAATTACAAAGTCCTGTTGAACTTATTTTAACCTCAAGAAAATAAGTGTATCTCACATTTAATTTTAACTTAAAAAATCTATTACATGTTTTACAAAACCAATTCCAACAACCATGGACTTCGAATGAATCTACAAAAGATACAACCCAAATCGAGGATGGGTTTTGTGAGTTAAGCAATTCGGGTCTCAATGTGAATGGTCATGGGGCTCTAGGAGCTTGAGTTTAGCCCAAAGAGAGCACCAGTCACTAAGGTTGCTTTAGACTTGAGCTTTATAAACCATGGAGGGTACTGTTTTATAATTGTTGACCAATATGAGGTTACATATTTGGTAAACATGCCTTCCACTTCTGGCCTTGCTAGCCATCTGAAAACCACAATGGGATCATATTAGTTGGTAGATCATTCACAAATTGGAAGACTAGGACCCCTTTTAATTTAATGGAACTTTGCCTCCAATGATGAACATCTCCATACGACTCTTCTCCACATCAGGATTCTTGTCAAAATATACTCACTTCATGGTGTGCCACTCTCCTCCTTCAGGACATGAACCCTACTATAACAAAGAGAAGCACAAAGGGCATAACTAACCTCTTACAGTATCCATTTTCTGCAAACTGTCTCTCTGCAATGATATGCCTTTCCTACCTCTTTCCTTAAACTAATTAGAAGCAATAAAAGCCAGCATCCTGCTCCATTTCTTCAACAACAATCTAACTGCAATCATTAGAGATTAAATGAAAGCATTGGCTGTCTTCAGATCCAAGCTTTTCAGTCCATGCAAGAAACTACTGTTACTCTTCAGATTCAAGCTCAAAAGACCTGTCTTTATAAGAGGTCTTCAACTTCGTCGTCGCAGCAAGAAACCCAGAAAAGCTCCTCAAAAGAATCGAGTTTTTAATTCTTTACTCTCCGTTTTTCATCCTCTTAGGAAGTCGAGAAAGATGGACAGAGTTTCCGAACTTAGGAGCGTCTCAGAACCGGAGTGTGAAAGAATGCTCTTTCCATCATCACCTCTTACACCAGCTTATATCAAGGCCAGTTTGGAAAAGAAAAGGCGAACCTTTGGTGATGAAGATGTAGAAGATGCGTGCAGAAGTTTCGAGAACTATTTGGTAGAGATGATGGTTGAAGAGGGGCAAGTGAGGGATTTAATGGACGTGGAAGAGCTATTGTATTGCTGGAAAAACCTGAAGTGTCCCGTCTTCATTGATTTGGTCGGTAGATTCTATGGAGAGCTATGCAAGGACTTGTTCTCTCCCGATGACGACAACACTGACATAAATAGTCCCAAGTGATTCTGCAACTAGTGTCACGGTCCCTGTCTTCCCCTTAATCCTTCTCTTCTAATCTCTCTGTTGAATCTTTGTAATGTTAGTAGTAGATATGAAAGGAATAAAGCCCATTGTTGAATAATTTCTTTTCTTCGCATTGATGATGCACAACATCGAAAACACAAAAGAGACAAAATAGAGCTTGATGCACCTCTATGTCAGTAAAAGCTAATAGATCCTCTTGAATGTCAATCCTAGATATGGAGAGGCCTAAAAGTTAGCCCATTATAGAGTTTTGCCTCTCTCAAATCTCAATCAAAAGACAGGAACATCTCATTGTACCCTGAAGATTATCATAATCAACCCTTATTCTTCATGCTTATTAAGCTAGCATGTTGCCAAGAACTTTCTACACAATATAAATGGTTCCGCACACAGCAAGGCCTCTAAAAACCCACAGCACAAAGATTAGCTTAATTAACTAATTGTTCATAAGCAAGAAAGAAACACAAGCGAAAAAATGTAAGGCATATGTTAGCATCGTTAAAAGAAACAAAAATATAAATAGTTGAAGTGATGTAGACAGAGATAATAAATCTCTTTCAGATACAGTTAAATTGAATTTCTATCCTTTTAAAATAGAAAATAGAAAAGATAAGTGACATATTTCCTCTGTTTCTATCTATATAGAAACATATGTATATTCTGTTTCGAGATAGTAATCAAACACAATTCGTAGCTATCTATTTACAGTTCAAGGAGAAGCATGCAACAATTTTCATGTAGCTTGCAGCATATATAGATATATCAAAAAAACAACTTGGAAGAAGTACAGGCACTAAGCTTCTGGGTTTCAATGCCACCACATTTCACTATCTATCATATTCTCAACTAACTTAACCTAAATATGTTAATCATTTTAACAGAAAGGTGATCGGCTCTGGAAAGACACCCGTCATTACAGCATCTTCAATGGATCACTTTCCTGTGGAATGTTTCATTTCAGAAAGATAAACCCGAGACTTCAGCAATGTGCTTCCAATTCTGAACCCAGGCATGACCGTAAGCTCAACTTTGAAGTTAGATTGTCCTCCATCAAACACGACCACACCTTCCTTGTTCTCTTCATCAGATTACGTGTAAACATCTGAGAATCTGCTTCCCCTGTTCACAGAAAATATTTGTGAAATGGGATCAATTGAGGTCGCAATCCCTTGAAGAATCCAAACCCACTTTGCCATTCTTGCGAATATTTGATAGAAAGGAGTCCTCGGATGCTTGCCACTCAATACGAACATCCTCTGGTCTAGATTCCGAAAGAAACACGTCTCCATCATGGGATGAACAACAAGCATGTACTTTTTTTCTGCAGAAATTGGAAAGTTCTGAATTTGGATTTTCTATCAAAGAATCAATAGTATCTGTTAGTTTAATATGATATCGGTCAGTTATATATGAGATTATTATATTTATGTAAATATATATTTATTATTAATAAAAGTTTAATTTATTTTTAATATTAATATAATATTAGATTAATAAATTTAAAGTAAAGATAAAATTCATGAGATAAAAATACTTTATAAAGAAAATTATAAAATTGTTATAATTATGAGATTTATATTGCATCAGAGTATTATTTTTAAAATATTCATAGTCGATACTCTCTTAAATACTAGATATTTATTAGAGTCGTAGAGACTGATACATTATGTTCTTTTTTTTTATGAAAAAAAGCAATTGTTCTCCTAAGCTGGCATATACGAGATACCTAGAACTAATATATATGTGCTTGTCATAAGACATATACACTGAACTATCCTGCATGAGAATTTTATATGGAGAGATAACCTATGTTTATGGAAAGACTCGCGTGATAGTTGTGTAAGTGATCCTTAAACTTGAAATCACTAAGTCATCTCATATAGAGAATATTATGCTTTGATCATGTTACATGTTATCTTAATCGAGGTAATGAAAGGGCAGACATTGGGTATAACATGAATTATATGAAGGTACTTGAATAATCAAGAGATCATTCATCATTATAGGTGAATTAGAAAAAAAAATTGTTTCATCTGTTCTCAAATAGTATTGACTGAGAAATCCTTAATTGGTCAAGGTAAAAAACAAACATGATTTAACATGACTGACATAATTCATACTTTAATATTAAATCAGAACATTAATGATGAAAGGATATTAATTACACTGAAAAACCAGTCACTAAAAAATTAAGTCAAACCACTAATGAATTTTCTAATATTTAAGGAATCATAAAACATAACTAGATGACACATCTGATCTTTAAATATAAATTAATCAATTGTTAAATTAATATTGAATTAATAATAAATTAAATTTTTTAATTTATTTAACTATATTTAATTAGAATTAGAATTTATATTTGGGTCACACACATTAAAAACCATTAGTCAGAAATTAAATTGGGATGATCTAATTAAGTATGATTTTTTTAAAATATATTTTAAAAATTAAAAACTAAAATATAATTAATACATGGAAAAATCAAGGACTTGATTAAGTTAATTCTAAAATTATATTGAATTAATATATGGATATTATTCAGGGGAAAATTAATATTTTGTCAATCTACAGGGTTTTTCAGATTTTTCTATAAATAATAAGTTATACCTCTTATTTTTTAAGAATGGTTGTCTATTAGATAGAAAAATTATATAAATTACAGAATAGAAAGCTAGTACTCTAGGCATAACAATACTACTCTTTTAAATAATGATTTAGGAATTTTCTCATTGGTAGTTCGTGTGGATTATATTGTTGGAGGCCGGACAATTGGACGACTTGTGATTTGTGATAACTTAGCCTTTAAAAAATTATTTAAAGTCAAAGAAAATCAAATTTTTAAATAATAAATTCCTAAAAAACTCTAGATCTATCTAATAAAATTTTAAAATCTTTCAAATAATTTTATTTTATTATTTTCAATAGATATATAAAAACCAACAGGATCATCAAACCGCAAAACGTCATCCACGTTATAGGATTTAAGTGATAGCCCATGAAACATTCTTCGTGCAATGGAGGCTTCAAATGCGTACTTGTCTGACCTTTTAGCATAAACAACCCCATTTTCAATGGGCTTTGCTGCCAGGTTTAAATCCCAACCTGAAGTTTGCATCAAGCTAATTATTGGCCTCGCAAAGTCATGAATCGACTTCGAAGCTCTTTTGAAGGCATCCTCAAACATGGAAACATTCAAAATCCTCATATTCTTTCTCTCCAAACTTTTCTCTGTAATCTTCTCAACCAATGCCATATTCCCTGAATCCAAATCGTAGAGTTCTTGTTGCAGGCGTACAATCTCAGCATCTTTATCTCTATTTTGAGACATCAATTTCTCTAAATGCTTCTCAATAACATCAATTTCTGATCGTGGACAATCAAAACGAGAGGGATTAAGCTTGGTTTTTAAAAATTTCTTCTCCTTAAATGCCTTCTTGAACTTACAAAGTGCTTCAAGCTGAACCACAACAAGTTCATCGGCAGCTACAATCTTATCCGGATCATAGGGAATAGGTGCTTCCTGAAGCTGAATATAAGCTAATTTCAAGGCAGAAACTGTGTTAAACAACTCCACAATATCCTTATCACCACACATTTTGCTTTTGCTTGGAACTACAACAGGTTGTGGATGGATTTTCTCATCATCAAATTATGTTTCCTCAGCAGCATCACTACTATCTTCACCCATCAACGTGCCATCATTGTTTCCAATGAGGTTGTTTTGATACCGGTGGTCATTGGAGAAGACACCAATAGATCTCAATTTGCAAGCTTTCGCAAATTTGGAGACCATTTCAGATATATTTGAAGCGGGTTTACAAAGTTTATTGGTAACATGCTCCATTCCTTGGAGATATCTAAAACCCCAATGTAAAACAGATCTACTAAAATGAAGATTAACAGGATTTAACAATTTTTTCAGACACTAATCTCCCAAACTTAACAAAATCACAAAAATGGGATCTTTCAAAGCATATCAACCACCGACAAGAACCAGGATTTCTGGTCAGATGAGTTAAACCTGGTAGTATAGCAGCGAGAACCATCCAAAGATTACAGAAATGAAATGGGGTTTTAATACTTGATTATACAAATATTAACAACTAAGATTAGTGCTTAAAAGAAAGTGAACACAAGAGATTCAAACTTTATCAAATCAACTACTTGTCTTTTACTAAAAAATCCCAAATCTAAGATGTTCAAGAAGAACAGGACGCTATGATCAAGATCATCAAACAAACAACAGTCCAAGATTAAAACTTTGAGCTAAAAAGAAACAGAAAAGAGCACTAAAAACACATTCTAACAACACTCAAAACAAACAAGAACACTGAAGTTGCTTCCGTTGTCACACTCAAAACCTGTTCACTTCATGCGGAGGTTCAAGTGTTTGAATTCTTTGTTTTTTTTTTTCAAAAATAGCATAGTTTGCTAAAAGTTTTGGAAAATAACAGTTTAAAAAGTGTTTGGAACATAGAATAGTCTGAAGACAACCGCTTTTTAAATAATTGTTTTTATACATCACTTCTATTTAGAATAACATTCACGTTTTAGAATATGTTTTTCTATACAACCGCTATTTTAAATGGCAGTTGGATAGTAAATATTTCAAAATATTTTTTTGTATAAATTAATTAATTTATACAAAAATCAATCAAAATTTTTATGAAAATTCAATAATTAAAAGATTGCATTCAAGTTTTAATGGCAAAAAAAAAAAGATATGATGATGTGGCATGAGAGATAAATGAAAGGAAAAAAAAAACAAAAGAAAAAATGGATCATTATAGACACACCGAGACTCTGTTTTCGACACATAGTAACATTAGAAAGATCTTAATGAGAAAATTCTAATTACATATTGGAAGAATACCAAATAATGTTGTAATTAACCCCAAACAAAACCTTTAACAAATTACAATCATATTTAGTGGTCTTTTAAGATGTGGTTAAAAATTATATTGTCGAGATTTTTCTAACGGTTTTGGGTGTGTCGAAAATGGAGTTTTAATGTGTTTCTGGTGACTTATTCTTTCTTGACCGTTGGATCTTAAATCTCATTTCTTGGTCATTGGATCCTCATAAAAAAAAATTTGTTGACTTTCTATATATGTTAATTGAATTGAAAGAGACAAGGTTTTTGAAACAACTGTTATAACATTTGTGTCCAACCGCTATTTTCAACAGTGGTTGTGCTCAACCGTGCTTTTTAATAGGAGTTATGTTCAAACTATGCTATTTTTATAATATTTTTCTAACTTGTGTTACTTTCCCAAAACATTTTATGAAATTGTGTTAGAATTCTAAAATACCTGAATTCTTTCAACCTATCTTTACCGGTAAGAAGATGAGGTTTTTGGTTATTACAAATCAATATAATTGTTATGTTTGTTTCAAAGTAGTATCCAAACTAAGACCCTGTTTGTTTATGCTGTCACGTCGTACTTTTTAAATTATTATTTTTTATGTTTTAAATCATTTTGATGTGTTGATATATATATATATATATATATATATATATATATATATATATATATTGTGATGCATTTTTAAATGAAAAGTATTTTAAAAAACAACCAATAACACAAAGTCATACACTAACCAAATACTATTGTTGTTTTATCAATAAACTAGCATCTTTTGTATTTGTGTTTTACATTTAGATTGTTTTTCAAGAATGAGAATTGATTAAATTCTCTTACTTGATTTGATACTATTATTAATAATCAAATCATTCAATTATATTCCATTATACAGTAACTCATGAATTTTGTGAACACTTAAACAGTATGTAGTGTGTGTGCACGCGAGCGTATTTAGTTGTTTTTTTTAGGGTCGCTAGGAGACTCGTGTGTACTGGTCTTATACAAAATTCTGAAGGTAAGAAACTTGTTATGGTTAAAGAAGGTATTAGCACCCCTAGCACACCTTACCTGATATAGGCTACATTGTGTGATCTAGATGTGGTTTAAAGGTATTGATAGGTTCCTAGCAAGTGGTCAGTCTATAGCTCAGAAAAAAAAAGATTTACTTTTATGAATAAATCTGGAATTTTAAATTTATTATAGGATCGTATGTCCAAATGAATTATTGTAGGAAGAATCTATATCGGTGCCCTAACAGAGTTCAGTTATCCTGAAAAGTGAAAGAATTTTTCACAACTTGTATATTGTGGTGAAAAATAACTCCAAATAAAATTGGTGAATATTTAAAATAATTCTAAGAATTTTTTGATCAACTCCTGATATTTAAACATCAGCCTACTTGTAGGTCCAACATTTATATCATAATATTGACCATTAATTCTCGTGAATTAAAATTTTTAGGGGTTATTGAAATATTAGTTAAATTCTCATAGATTTAATAAACTGGTTATTAAATTTAAAATGCATGCAAAGATATATTTTTGAATTTTGTATAAAAATGCGAAAACACACCATGTATATTAAGATATTTTTTTCAATAAATATATGATTTTTATTTATTTATTTTTTGAGAGACTTGGATGTATTTGTGAAAACAAAGCAAATTTTTTTGTAATTTTTAAATGAGGAAAATTTTTGAATTTTTTTGAAATTTTAGAGAAAACTAAGTATTTTTAATACTTGGTTCATATCTTATAGTGTAAGTCTACAACCCGATATTAAACAAAAATATCAGGAAAATATGCATGGGACCCAAAAATAATTTCAAAATTGTCATTGGAATTTTTAGAATTTTTTCTGGATTTTCTTAAGGCTTTGTTTGGCTAGATATTAAAATAAAGACAAGTTAAAAACTAAAAGAGAGGCATTAGAGTATATTTGACAAATACACCTTCACTGTATAAACACTAGAAAAAGATTTTATTTTTTCAATACAAGATTGAAAGCCAGTTAGTATATATATTTTATGTTCACAAGAAGAAACTTTTGTGGTTTAAATACTTCAACTTAAAAAGAGAAGATAATATACTTTTAATGTGAGATAAAAAAACCTTTTAAAATAATTTTTTAAACTTTATTATTTACAGCATATATAGCCCTAATCCATATATATTGTTTTTTAATTTTTTTCACATAAAATATTAAATTTTCAAATATTTTTTTAATTTTTTGTGGTTGATTTATGTTAACTTGTATGATCCAGAACCTGATCTCCTCTTGATAGGTTCACTTCTAGACCTGGTTTTGGTTTAATAAGTATGAAGGTAAGTAGGTTAATACGCTCTTATGATTTCAAATGACCATCAAAATTAGAGACCCAATTTGTAGGTAGCCCAAAGAAAGAAACAACCACAAGACAATTACCAAACCAAAGGAGGTACTTGTGTTGTTAAAAGACTAACTATTAACCGCACGCTGGTTTCTTTTCCTGGATATTTTTTTCTTCTTCTAAATGTTCTGAGTCAGAAGTTTTAGGTATCCCAAGAAAAAGGAATTTAATTATCAGACTGAAACACAGCCATTGAAGTGATGCAAGAAAGGTGTAGGGTAGCACCTACCTCTTCGGCCCTGTGTGGCAGCGAAGGGAAATACATAGAAATTATGAGAAATGGGCCAGATGGTTTTTGTATTTCATTGGAAATGCAAATCTAGTGGGAGGACTTAAGCAGGCCTAGCTAAGAGGCCTAATTGGAATGAACAATCGAAGAACAGGGTCAGGGAACAATTCGTGTTTTTTTTTAGTATGTTTCCACACAATGAAAAAATAATAATGATAATGCATGTTGACCTTAAGAATTGGTATTTATAGGGTTTTTAGGGTTTTTTTATAAATAAAAATTTATTTGAAGGGTAAATTATTTTTTTTCGTTTATAGAATTTTTAGATTTTTTTATAAATAAAAAGTTATGTCTTTTATTTTTTAAGATGAGAAAAATATAATACATACACACTTAAAATACAAAAGATAAAAGTTAGCAGTCTAAAATATAGCAATTGCTTTATCCTAAAAGGATTTATAAGATTTCTTATTAGTTACCGATAAGAGTCAGACTATTAAATAACTTATAATTTGTGACAACTCAATTTTAAAGTAAATATTCAAATTCAAAAAAAAAATATATGATTTTTAGAAAATCTTCACATGAATCCTGAACAACTTTACATCTATCAACAAAATCTTTGAGACTCCAAAAAGAAATATTAAAATTTATAATTTTCATTGTTTGTACTATTTTGTAAAACCCAATAATTATTACTTCATCATGGATGTTGCATATTTACAACTTCTTTTCAGTGTTTTCACTGTTCTACAATGTGCCTTCTCATGTATCAAGGGGCCAGCCAAAGTGACTATCTTTTGCAAACAATGCTGCAAAAGCTGTTTGCACTATGCATAATTCAGAGACAAAAGGCCTGTGGATCAAGCTAACTTCAAAAGTCAGTGGTTGTTACAAAGTCATCCATCAAACTGCTATCACTTCAATAATGTTACAATATTACAATATTTGATTCAGAGGTAGTGGCGGGAGAATTTCGCAAACTGTTTGGAGTCACCCCCACAAGATCTCTTGAAGATTTCGGCTACTTGTTTTTATCTTCTGAGTTGATACAGATCATTTCTTGATGATTTCAACTTGTTTTTGTCTTTTCCTTTGCAACTTTTTTTCTTAAAGGATTCAGCTCTTTTATTCAAATCAGTAAAACCTAAATTTTCAAAATTATTAGAATTCCTAGGACCATATTGGCCTTCCAAAAATAATTATAGATATTTTTAATTCCAAAGCCAATTCTTGTGGACAGCAAATGAAAAGGCACAAATTGATTGATGTTTTTTCAATAGCCAACTCTAGGTTTCAATCAAAGTAATTTCTTTTAATTATATAAATGCACGAATTACCTATCTAAAATTAGATGATTACGGGTAGTTTGAATGTTTATCGAATTAGACTGATATATTATCAGAACTTTATTAATTAGAAGTAATTCTAATTAATCTTGTCACCTCATTCTTTGAAATAAATGAAAGTTTTCATAAGTGTTTTCAATTAAAGAAAATACTAGAGAGTTTAAATAAAACCATCCTCATCCAATATTCTAAACCTTCCTTGTTAAGATAGTTCACATTTTATATATATATATATATCAATTAAAAAAAATTCAAGTCAATTCAGTTAACCCCCAAAAATGTTAACTCGGAAAATGTAGATTAAGATAACCATGTAGAAAGCAAATCAAAACTAAATCATAAAATTCAATCCTAAACAAACCAATTTTTAAAAAGATAAAATTGAAAAAAATACAAAAAACAAAATACTATTAAAAAATTTCAATTAAAAAAAATCTAAGTCGATCGGATTAATCCATTAATTAAACCTGCAGCTCCATCATAAAGTTAAAATAATTTTATAAATAATAAATTAAAATAAATAATAAAAATCAATATATATAAAATACTATTAAAATTAATAGTGTTTTGTAAGATAATGAATACTAAAAATATTTCTTTTAATATTTTGTTAACATGATATGATATGATATGATATGATGACTTTATTTACATCTCAATCCTATATTTATTACAGATCCTAAGGAAAAAAAAAATCTATTGGATTTTGCATGACCTCTCTTGTGTTTGTAGTGAGATTTTAGGTGCTATATGTCTAGTTTTCCATGGACATTTTTTCCATGATCCTGATCCAACAGTAGTTCACTGTCGCTACCAATGGCTTTGTCTGAGAAAGAATTTTTACAGGCCCTCCATTTGTGGACCCAAAGATATTTCCAAATTATTCACTATTAAAAATTTATTTCTATAGGAAATTAAATTCCCATTTGTCACAATCTACAACATGGAGACCATCGGCTTTATTCAAGTTAAATAATTGAGATGAGTCTGTCAGGATGGATAATTGTCTTCACTTGTCACCCTCATTTTTTCCACGTTACTATCCAACCTCAAGCTTTGGAGGGGCAAATGTCAATTTGGGAATTTTCTTAATTGAAATAAAAAAATATTCTGGAACCAATTTATACATTAATTAAAACTATGTTAATTTAAATTTTAAAATATTTTTTCTGTAATTTTTTTTTAGAGATTATATGTTTGGACCATAGTATTTTATGGATGCCTTGGAGTTTTGGCTAAACTAGAAATGGAATTACTTTTATATAGTGATCTCAAATTGGTTTTAAAATAAAAAATATCTGTTTTATTTTGGAATTGAATTTAAAAAGTTGTAGTAAAAAGATTTATAAATATATTAATTTGAATGTGAATAATATATCTCATCAATATATTAAATTTTTTTTATCGAATCACTCAAATCAATCTTCTTTTTTATTTTTTTGTGAAACTCGAATCAAATTAAGTTTTATATCAACTTGTTTGGCCACTCCAGATTTTATAACAGTTAAAAATCTTCTTTCAAGAGGTGTGAGAATGCAAGGTTATGGAATTCATTGCAAGATAGAATCCTAAATTGTATGCTATTAGTACAGGAAATGGTTTTAGACTCTTGATATAGTTTACTTGTTCATAACACAAAAGGGAGTTTTAACTAGGAAGAGGATCGATAGGATTTAAAAAAAAAGAGAGAGGAAAAGACACATCGAAGGTTAAGTGAAGGTTAGAGATTTTGGCTGTTAATTTCGAGAATTAAAAATTCATACTTTTTCAGAGAAAGGGAAAAGGTTCGATGGAGAGAATTGAAAGGTCATTAGGACCATGTGGAGTACACGTACTCCTTGGAATTTAGTCTGAGCAGGATATTGGGTACAGGCTGAGTTGATCCATTCATAGATCTTACACAATTTGTTTGGGTTTTGTCTTCAAGTTCTTGCCTTAAGAATCTATTAAGTTCATTGATAAGGTTGGAAACGGTACTACTTAGCCAGTGATGAAGACATCCCATGCATATTCCCATCCCTTCTGTTCCTCTTCAAGTCATTGATCAATGGCCTATCCAAGGGCGTTCTCATGCAAAACAATTCCCTGAGTGAGTGAGGATGGTTAAATTGGTTCAGATTAATATAAAAAAGAAAAAAACTAGAATTTTTATTAATTTATTTATTCTGGAGTGCTTGAATTAATCTAAATATAAAGAGATTATATACAAGTTAAACTAAAAATATTATTCTACCTTTAATAAATAAAATAAAATAAATATATTATTTAACAAGAATATCTCGTAGGTAGGTTAGTTGTGCATATAAATTTGAGATCAGGTCAATAAAAAATGCGTACCCAGATTCATTTACTTCCTAGCTAAATGCCTTTAAATTGATTGTTTTTGAGTGTTCATTTAGGATGTACACGCATGGGTTTCTATGCAAATATAGATTGCAAGAAAATATTTGTTTAAATTCCAATTCAGTTACGAAAATTCCATCCTCGAAAATCAAGAAAAAGATGATTAAAAAATATCCTAGTATGTGGTTTTAAATCATCTATTTGATTTGAGTTAAAATCAGTCAAATATGATTAAATTCGGATATATTTTTCTAAAATTATACATGGACACCAGTACTCCTTCGATTAGCCTGGCCACAAAGCCCGACAAGCACATAATACGGCAGACAACATGTATCTTTTGTTTCCATGGTGGCAAGTCGAGTTGAAATTTTGGGCCCTAAAATGCAGCAACGAGTACTGGCCAACAGGGAGGTTGTGTCATATGTGTTTTAAATTAATGTTCTTGGCATTTCAATTTCAAATAACAAAATATTCCAAAGCATCTAAGTCCTCAATGGTTGTTGGAGTTTAATAATTCAACCAAACCAATAATTGAAGCTAGAAAATTCAAATTCCATAATATTGCACATGTCCAAATTAATTTTTTTATGAGTTTATACCCCTGATATAAAAAAAAAATAAAAAAAAATTCATTAGAGCCATGAATATGATGCATGCTTGAATAAAAATAATTGTTTTTCACTTTTGTTCTAAATAGAAATTGATATCGTGATTATTTTTTTTTAATATGATAATGTGATTATTGAGAAATTTTGATGGATTTGATTACTTCATTAATTTCCAATGAAATTCATCATTTTAATTACTTCCTTGTATTGAAACGTTTTAATCTATTATTTTCTTCAAAAATAAACAGTCAAGAACAATTGAGCAATATTAAGGCTTATAGATGCTAAAATGAACTACAAACCATTAGAATCACATTTTAACCAACCACTTTTATATGGATTGTTTGTTGTTTATGTGCAACTTTTCATGCTTGGTCTTGAAAACACGGCAAGACAACGAAGAAAGCCTGCAAAGAGAGAATCCAAGACTTCAACATTGTAATTAAAGCTTAGGAACCCATGATCCAAATAACCTAGATTCAACATCCTCTCTCTCTCTCTCTCTCTCTCTCTCTCACACACACACACACAATCACACACACAGCAATATACTTTCTTTGCAAAGATCTCTCACAAGTCACAACCCACTTAATTTTTCCATATATATTTTCCATATTTGCAACCACCCCCACTAACACACTCAAACACACAAACCTAGTTACCTACTACTCGCTACATCAAGATTCTTGAGAGACAACGACATAGAGAGAGACAGATGAACGAAAGTGAATTTTGGGTTACTCTAGCAAGAAGGATAAGAATAAGATGTTAGCTATTTGGTTTAGTACGAGCTTAATTTTGCATGGGAATTGGAAGAAGGAGTATTCTCTCACTATTCAAGTCCATATGTGACTATTACTGTAGAATCCAAGTCTTAAAGAGAGTCAAAGAATTACAAAGAAGGAAGTTTATGTCCTTGGAAAAGGCTCACATTCTGTCAATCTTTTCCCTACATGTATACTCATCTGTACGTAGTGGCTAGCTAGCTGCTTATAATTATATTTGTCTTCTTAAAGGGAATTTTTAGTACTAGCTCTTGAGTCCCTCTACTTAATTGTTAATGGAATGCTTGAACAGAAAACGATCAGTCATCTTCAACAACAAGCCCTCTCTCTTTCATTATGTCTCCTTCACCATCTTCTTCTTCTTCTTCTTGTCATTTGTTTCACTCTTCAGTCCCTTCACTTCCAATACTTCATGTCTAGGTAAGCTACGATTCTCACCAATTCTCTCTCTCCTCTTCTTTAAACTTTCATGGTGATCATCAACCATCTTCATTAATTTTTACTTCACTATTTTCACTATAGTGCTAGCTGTTCTTACCCCATTTCCATTTATACACTAACATGTATTAATTAATTGAATTCCTTGCAGGCATAAGGTGCCCATTATCTGAAAAGGCAGATAATTTTTATTTTCAGGTGAGTTTGGTTATTAATTAATTTTAATTATTTGCTTGCACTTCACTTACCTACAATATACTTCATTGTACCAATGTCATTACTGCTTCTTATCAATTTCATTAATTTCCCACATGCATTATATCATCAATAATTTAATTTTAAATAATTTCCCATATGATTAAATGTTTTTTTTTGTTCTACTCAACATATTTGATCAAGATTTCCAATATATGTTTTGCCCCGTTATGATCGAAGATCAAGTAAGTTATGTCTTGTCAGTACCTAGTACCTACATCCTCAAAATTTTAATCTTCTAGTATTTATCAAAAAGAAAAAAAAAAAATAAACGATGATCTTCTGATCTTGTAGCCATACAAAATGCTATGCTGACCCCTCTGATCCAATGAAAACATCAGTCATATGATTTAGATTTATTAGTCATCACAGTAATACAGTATAATATAGGAATGTACTAGTTGTTCCTTTAAAGGTAAACCATGCCATACCTATCCGGCGCACATTACCCAGACTGAAGATTAATTTCCTTATTTACTTCTTCACATTTGTCCTGTTTCCATGAATGCCGATAACTTATGGCCACCAATGCTCAGCGGTTTAACCGGTACCATGTCCATGCACTCTAAATTCCAGGTCTCATCTATCAATGTCTTCTGGCGAGGGCTTGTGCTCCTAGTCCTAGGCTATTCTTTGTGCGCACGTTAGCGCCTGTAAGGATGATTCACCTAGTGGGAAATTGAGCTAGTTAATTATTGTGCACAAATTTTTATGTGTACCATGCACATGATTGCTACGATGTTAGTCATTGATTGATTGACTTTTTGCAAGAAAGCTGTGCTAATTATTAGATAATTAATGGGGTTATGGTATTTTTGTAGGAGTTTGAGAAGACAAGATCAGGTTATGATGAACAAATGGAGGTTTCTTCGAGCATGGCAAGGAGGTTTTTGAGTGGGCCAGGGTCATCTCCACCGCGGTGCACGTCCAAGTGTGGCAATTGCACCCCATGCGAGCCGGTGCATGTGGCTATGCCGCCGGGGACTCCGGTTACTACTGAGTATTACCCAGAAGCATGGAGGTGCAAATGTGGGAACAAGTTGTACATGCCATGATGATATATAATCATGCAGTTAGCTAGATAATTGTTTTTTAAGAAAAAAAAAGAGAAGAAAGGAACTCGAATTGATGAAATTACTTGCTTGTGTGGTGACTATATGGAGCAAAAATGTTAACAGTTAATTATTAATCCTACCATGATGAATGTTGAGGAGGATAGGAACATATATAGGTTTCCCTAATTTACTTTATTATGTAAAGAATATGATATTAACACTACCTGATATATAACCACCACAAAGTGTTATGCCTTTATTTTGTGATTGTGAACTTAAACAACTGTTTTCAAGGTAAATTTATGTGATTTATTCTAATTCTGTGAACTTAACAATTAACCCAATAATTATCTAATAATTAGCACAGCTTTCTTGGAAAAAAATCATTCAGTCAATGATTGGCATAGTACCAATCATGTGCATAGTATACATAAGAATTTGTACACAATGATCACCTAGCTCATATCCCACTTGGTGAATATCATTACATGTGCTAACGTGCGCACAAAGAACAGCCTAGAACTAGGAGCACTAGCCTTCACGACTTGACATTGATAGATGGGACATGGAATTTAGAGTGCATGGACATGGTTTAAGTGAAACCGGGTGGCGCAAGTTATCAGCATTCATGGAAACAGGACAAATGTGAAGCAGTAAATAAGGAAATGAATTGTCAGTCTGGCTGATGTGCGCTGGATGAGAATGGCATGGTTTACCCTAAGAAAAAACAAGTACATTCCTATGTTGTACTCTAGCAACTAATAAATCCAAATCATATGGCCGATGGTTCCATCAGAGGGCTCAGCATAGCTGTTTGTATGGTTACAAGATCAGAAGATCATCATTTAATAATCACCTGGAAATAAAAATTATCAGCCTTTTCAGATAACGGGCACCTTAATTAGGCCTGCAAGGAATTCAACTAATACATGTTAGTGTATAAATGGAAATGGGGTAAGAACAATTAACACTATCGATGATCACCATGGAAGTTTAAAGAAGAGTAGAGAGAGAATTGGTGAGAATTGGAGCTCACCTAGACATGCAGCCTTGGAAGTGAAGGGACTGGAGAGTGCAACAAATGACAAGGAGAAGATGGTGAAGGAGACATAACGAAAGAGAGAGCGATTGTTGTTGAAGATGAGTTATCTTTTTCACTTCAGGCACTCCATTAGCAAGTAGAGAAATTTAAAGCTAGTGCTGAAAACTTCCTTCAAGAAGACAGATATAATTATAAGCAGCTAGCTAGCCACTACGTACAGATGAGTATATATGTAGGGAAAAGATTGAGAGAATGCGAGCCTTTTTCAAAGTCATAAACTACTTTTTTTTTTTTTTGTAATTCTACATATGGACTTGAATAGTGAGCGAATACTCCTCCTTTCAATTCCCATGCAAAATTAGAACTAAACCAAATCTCATTCGGAGTAAACCCAACATTCACTTTTGTTCACCTCTCTCTCTCTCTCTCTCCAGCTTGTCTCTGATCAAGAATTTTAATATATTCTTACAAATTTTAAGATTATTTAAAATTGATATGATCCTTAATTTCAAAATTTGTAAAATTAATTGAAATATACGTAAACTAATTCTAACATTTATATTAATAAAATAGTGTATAATTGGTAACTAGTATCTAAGTGATTTGGATCACGGCAGGTTCCTAAGCTTTACCGTGTTGAAGACTTTGCAGGCTTTCTTCTCTCTGTCTTGCTATGTTTTCCAAACCCTGCAAGAAAAATTGCATATAAACAACAAGCAATCCTTAATCTCCACTCCCTTCCTGCCCTCTGCGGCCAAAAGCTGGCTAGCTCCTGCCACACCACTCTCCAGTCTCTTTTCCCAATTGATCCTCAGTGCCTCATCTTCGCTTCTTCTTTTTTACTTTTATTTTATTTCTCTGGCCTCTATCATTCTTCTGTTTTTTTCTCCTTTTTATTTTACTCCTTAGATGATAAAACACTATATAAAATTAATAAATAACAATGAAAATACCAACAAAAATAATAGCAGAATACTTATGTTGATAATTATTAACAGAAATAACGATAGAATATTTTTCATTAGTAATTTTTTTTATGGAAACTGAAATAGAATTGAAAAAATAAAAAATAAATAAATAAAAATTTCATCAACAATTTAACACTCCAATAATAACAACAAAATTATAGAAAAAAATTTTATCAATAAATTTAAATGAATTAAAACCTGACAATTCTTTCTTCGCCCTTTTTTCTTTTTCCTTCTCTTTAATTAATTAGTAAATCTAACCACCCCTTTACAAATTCAGCCACCTAACCTGCCATTTATATCTGTTAATAATGTCAGTTTCCCTCTCTTGGAATAATTGATTGGAATATATATTATATTTGCTAAGTTGATATAAAAATTAAAAAAATAAAATTCTAAGAAATGAAATTGAAGGAAAAAAATTCAAAATAAAATATATAGCAATCAAAAGATTGAGAACCAAACTTAATATAATTAACAAATAGCAAGATATTTTAAAAAAATTTGCAACTTCTAAAAAGTATTTTCTGCTCAAAATAAAAAAAAAATATTTTTTGTGGAAATTAAGCTACATTTTTATTTGACTAGGAAATATTTTCCATTAACCAACTTGTTTCATAGTAAAGAAATACGGGAAAGTTTGGAAATTGATTTCCAAAAAAATTATTTTCCAGGGTCTAAATATTTTTTTATTTTAGAGACAGAGACAAAGTTATAAAATAAATTTATATACAGAACAATTCTAGAGTGAATTGTTGCTGTTTCAAAATAGAATGTACAAGAAAACATACTCCCTCTATCCTCTATTTCTGTTATCCTTGTATTTTCTATAAGAAACCAAATAACAATGTCACTGTCCAGCCCACAAGTCCACAAAAAAAATATAGCAAGGCCGACAGTGACACTTTTTGGGTCCTAGCCTTACACCTTCCTTGAACTTTAAGGAACAAAGACCGAGTCCAGTTGGAACTAACACCATCAGTGATGGATCTTCCAGCTACATGAACTTCCAAATTTCACACCAGCTAGCAGTCCCAATATGATTTCAATAAACGAAGTCCATAGTTTATTTTTTTTTAATTATACTGTGCTGAGTAGAAAGATTCAACCCAGCTTTGCAATGAAACCTTTACAGGTAAGACAATGACAACTATTAGTGGTTAATTACACACCTTCTAGTTAATTAATTATCAACTTTTTTTTAGTCTGATAATTAATCCATACTCTTTTGTAAATAAGGAATTCTTTTCTCTTATGTCCGTGTGATTGGTCTACGTTTCAATTCAACTATGCTAAACAGGCAAAGCTAAGATTTGTGCACAAGAACTCGATAGAGTGATGGCGCTTGTTTCTTGTTGCTGTCGTTTCTATCAGTTCTTAAAGTGATATAATTATTAAGATAGCTCTGAGATCTCTATCAGTCCTTGCAATATTCCGATACAAAAAACTTCTCAAACCAGAAGAAATTCTACTCTTGCCGTGATCCGGTTTGATATAACTGTTAAGATAGTTCTGGGATTTTGAGTGGGTGATGAAGTAAAGACAGAGCAAAAGACGTTGTTCATTAATAAGTTTGTCATGGATAATCACGGATGACCTTGTCATGATTATTGCAATTAACAAGAGTTCTTCTTTCCTTCATTCTTATCGTTTATGAAATTAGTCAAGGATATAATTAACAAGGTGGAATTTGAACACAGCACCTCACCTTACCTCTTTTACTTTACAAGAACACTTGTACATCATCAATTGTCCAAAGATGAATCATAAATATCCACGATGCTGGCGCAAATCCACTATATTGTTGACTTCTGAAAAGATATTATTTCATGCTTGTACTCGTAATCTTACAGTAGTTATTAAGTTAGTACTTTATTGAAATAGAAGACTATTCGATATTAAGTTAGTAAATTATAAAATAAATAAATAAAAAGTATAATCACGAGAACAGGGATTTAAGAGAGTGAATATTGTAATTATTATATCTCTCATGATCTTTATATTTACCTAATAACTTGAGATATTTATGAAAGTATCTTGTTGATGGAGTCTCAACCACCGTATAGATGGAGAATAATTATACGAGTCATACTGAAGAGAAGTTTAGGTGGGGAAAAAGATCTGCGTCCATTTAAGAGACCGGTAGGCACAGAGATAACCATCAATAAAAGAAGAAGGTAGATATCGTGCTGACAGTTCATGAAAAAAATAGAAGAGTTCACTGCTATACTGATATTTTTTTTTTTTTGTAGGTCATAACACTGTTATTATGGTGTATGTCATTCATCGAGCTTCTTGAAGATTTGCATGGGATTGTGATTAATTTGGTCCCATGATTATTAGGAGTCTAAAAACAAGAAATTGTTGTTCGTTTGGGCCCGAGCTAGATGGCAAAATGTCCTAAACAGAGAGTCACCCTGCCGTTTAAGGCTAGCCCAAATGATAGGGCTATTTTACTACGACAACCACCATGTTATTTGGGGCTGGTCGAGTCAGCAGAGCAACCACTTTGTGCTGGTCCAGACAAAAAGGATGTCCTGATAGAGCTAACACTTTTTCTTGGTTGTACTATCACAAATATATCAAATGACAAATTATTATTGTTGTTGTTCTGATCAATAGTTGTCTTGGATGATCATGACAAAGAAAAATCCAGTGCTTGATCCATATTGTCGTAAATGTTGCTAACCTATAATTGTTCACGTACATTCGAAATCAAAAGCAGCATATAATATTAATTTTCACTTTGAGAGTCCCCCACAAATGCCACTATAATTTCACGTGATGCTTGAAAAACTTCTGTTTCCTATATATTCCAGAATGAAATGCATGTATTTTGGTGAGCATGAAATGCAAGTGCAAGGAAATTTCTCACAGGGAATCCTATGAAGTATGAACACTCACGTGCAAGGTGTACACGAGCCGAAAAGACACAGAAGAGGTGAACAAGAATTCAATGAGACATGGAGATGGAGAGTTTCCAAGAAACAGCATAGGTGAGAAATTTTCTAACCAAGAGAGTGCTCGTACGTGCTAGTATTGTACCTTGTTATCTATTAATGTACGTAGATTTTGTTTCGATCTATTTGTTTGTTCATTTCTATGTTGTCCGTCTTTACGTTGGAGGCTTTGTTTTCTTGGATTATTGATATCCCTTTTCTCATTGAAATATTGCATGATGATCGATGAATGAATTGACATTTATCATATATTTGCTCTAATGTTAGACTTAGTATCTCTCATGATATTTCTCAACATTATTTCTTTTGTTTAGAAAAACCTCAAATCAATTCCCAATCTATCAAATAAACTCTAGATGCAGTTTCTAACTCAATTACTTTCTTAATTGGATCCTTGAATTACATGACATTGCTCTATTGAATCCTTTGAGGCATGTTCCTCTTGAATAGAATTTGAAATTTTCAATTTTTACAAATTGGGGTGTTGTTGGATAGAAGGAGATCTTTGTGAGAAATGTTGGTGCATTAAATAGGAGTTGATGAAATTAATTGTTAGATAATGAAATTAAGGATCAAATAGCACATCAAGGATGAAAATAAGGTTTCCCAATTTATTTATTTTTGCTTTTTTTATTTCACCATCAATTTTTATGAGATTATAACAAAACAACTAAAACAAAAGGTAAAATCGCTCTAGCCCCTCTTCCAATTTTCTATTCATCATTATAGTGTAATGACTTTTGTTGTCTTTAACAAGAAAAATTACTTGCGTTTGAACTAGGAGTATTTTTATTTTTTTACAGGGTATATTAATCATTATGGATTTGTATGAAGATATCTTTATCTATTGAATATATTTATGAACAATAAAAGAATCAAAATATCACTGGAATAAAAAAAAACTAACACTGTAGGGAAATAGAAGTAGTAGTAATTATACTAATAATATTTAATTTTTAATTTTCAATTTACTCGAAAATTTTCAGAAACCCGTCAAATAACACCGATGACTTTTCAATTCGTCGGTGATTCTGTTAATATAAATGACATGTCATCGTATTTTTTTTGTTTTTTTTATTTTTTTCCCATCGTAATTCTCTCGGTATATACCGAGAGAATATTTCGTCAGTAAAATTCATTATAATTTACCTATAGAAATATTCTGTCAGTGTTTCCGTTTATATTTATTAATTTTCTGGTATTAAATAACCAAGTTAGAAAATCAATTAAAAACTTAATTGAAAAATAAAATTCAATTAAAATTCAATTCGACTTAAAAATATTGGTGGCCAGCACTTAATCTCCAGGAATGATGATCAATCCTCTTAAAAATGATGATTTATTTCCTTTATAAAAAGGATTGTTAGTCACCTATAAAAAGACAACAACAAGTCCAAGCAAGTGGGGGAGACAAGACACGAGGGAAGATAGATCCGAGCAAGTGAGACTGACAGAGAGGGTGAGAAACATAAGCATATACAGAGTGTTGCGTGTGGGCGTCCCGTGTAATAGGATATCGGACCGACAAGTCGTTATCTAGTTATTTAATTTAGAGTTATTAAAAGACTTGAATATACTTAGTTTTATCAGAAATTTCAAGAATAATAATTGTTTGATGTTTGATGTAGATATTTAGTAAATTTTAAAATAAATTATAGCCTAGTCTCTTTAATTTTTCAAAGCGAATTAAATAATTCTTCTAATTAAAAAAACAACTAGTCTCACGAACATTTTTTTTATCATGTTTATTTCAATAATTTTTTTATTTTAAAAAAAATATCTTCTTTTCTCATCACCCTTTTTATGCTATCCATTTTTTTATTTTTCTTGAAATAAAAAATAAATTAAATTTAAAAAATTCATGAAATGAGTGAAAAGGGATCAAATTACAAGTAGATTTGAAAATATGAAGAATGATTAATTGTTTTTAAACCTAGAGAAACTACCTGATTAATTTTGAAAAACCAAAGAGATTCTTTAATAATGGAATTTAGTATTAATCTCATCCATTAATTGTTCAAATATTTACTCCCAGAATCATTTGGGTCAAATTTATTATCGCCAGCATCAACTTTCGTGAGCAATTAATATAAAATGTTATTTTATACACAGCAAACTTTATGTTGCGAAGATTTGACTTGATAAATACTTTGCAAAATTATATATTTCTATTTTTTTATTGTATTTTAATATATACTTTGCAAAATTATGTGGAATTATTAGGCCTTTAAATTAATATGTTCGCATCTCAAAATTATTTATTTATCTTTCTATATATTGGCGTCGATGTTCCTCGCCGTCCCTGCCAAGTTTTCGGAAACAGTTTCTCGGTCAAATCCAAAAATTCTGAGGTGAACTAACCATCATCCTCCAAGGTCCACCAACTATGGCCCATCATGTCTGCTTTTTTTATTTTTTTTTAACAGTACTAATATAAAGTTGAAGACTGTTTTCTTTGTCAAAAAAAAAACTAAACTTATATATATATATATAGACACACAAAACTCTAAAATTGTATAAATAATTCACTAATACATTTATAAAACATTGTGAATTTACCGTTTCTAATATTTTTTTCTTTTGTCCTTTTTTTTATTTCTCTCTTCCATAACCAAATCTAAAACCAATTTAAGTTAAATTATTAAGGAATAACAAAATTGAAATAAAATGACCGAAATAAAATTGAAATATAAGTAATGAGAAATTCAGTCTTGATATGTTAAAAATATCCTTACAATAATATATATATATATATAAAAAAAAACTACAATGATTAGGGGAATGTGCGATGTGATAAGTAGATTCATTTGATTCAAATATCCTAAATTAATTAACTAATTAATTAAAGTTTCATCAATACAGTGGATCATAAAATATAGTAGTTGAATGTTATTTTCTTGAAAGAAAATAAAAATAATTAGACACATATCAATTATCAACAGTTTTGCTTGCCTTCTTAAATGTATTTAAAATTAGCGGTGGTGTTTCAAAAATTTTTATTTAAAAAAATATTAAAATAAATAATATTTATTTTTAAAAAATTACTTTTCATATTAACACATTAAAAAAACCTAAAAATATATAAAAAAATTATTTTCAATAAAAAAAATTAAATTTAAAAAAACATGATTTCACCACATTTTCAAACAAATCTCTAAAATGATAACCAGCAAATTGTTAATCATATCCTTGCTGAAAAAAGATGATTTCCATGTTTGATTGATTGAAAGCCAAGTCATTGTTGTTTTTTGAAAATTTACTTGCCTTCTACACTAACTCTTCACAATTTATCTTTCAAATTAAGAAAAACAAAAACTGTTTACTGGTCATGATTCTATATAATTAAATGCTAATTGGCTGTAAACCTGATAAGTTTAGACACACACACACACACACACTAATTTAGATATTAATTTGAATAACTTGATATATCAGTTCAATATAATCGGGTTAATTTTATATAAAAAATTTTTATAATGCGATATAATTTTACCTTACTTTTTAAAAAAAAAGAATTATCCAGAATAACATTAATTTATTTATTAAAAATATTAAAATAACATTATTTTAAAATCAATTTGATAATTCATTAACTCGAGTTCAACCGCTATGTGTACAAGCAAATACAAGAAAAATACTAATACCAAAAGAAGATTCTGGATGTGTCACCAACGTGTCTTTCGTACAAGTCCCCCCACTTTCCACCCAATAACATCCCACCAGGTGTATGACAATAAAATTTTCCAATTTTTTTTTTTTCAAAACACGGTTTATAAAAGCCAGATGCTTTTCCACCACAACGCGTAGTCAATAGACACTGTAACCACCTCCACATACAGCCCCATCACATAAAAAAATAGAAGAAAATAAATAATTGTTCCATCATCAAATCTCCTTCACTCAAACTTTCTCCTCCAAGTTTTTCCACCATCCCTAAATTTGCCTCTCTTCCTCGCCTTCTTTCAGCCATTATCTAGTTATTGTTATCGTTGTTGCTGTTCTTTTATTGGGTCGAGCAGGTACCAGACGGGCTCGATCTCTAGGTGAGAACGGTATGCCGGAGATCGAACATGTTTCCGAAAATGCCTTATTTGGCAAGTATGAGGTTGGAAAGCTTCTTGGATGTGGAGCCTTTGCGAAGGTCTACCATGCACGAGATGTTCAAACAGGAAAAAGTGTTGCTATAAAGATTATCAACAAGAAGAAGATCTCTAGCCCTAGCTTGATTGCTAACATAAAGCGGGAGATCTCCATCATGCGAAAGCTAAACCATCCTTATATTGTGAAACTCATCGAAGTCTTGGCTTCCAAGACGAAGATTTATTGCGTCATGGAGTATGTTAAAGGTGGAGAATTGTTTACTAAAATTGCTAAAGGAAGATTTAGCGAAGATCTTAGCAGGAAATACTTTCGACAGTTGATATCAGCGGTCGGTTATTGTCATCTTCGGGGGGTTTTTCACCGGGATTTGAAACCTGAAAACTTGCTTCTTGATGAAAATGGGAACCTGAAGGTTTCAGATTTTGGTCTGAGTGCTGTCAGAGATCAGACCCAACTTGATGGGCTTTTGCACACGCTTTGTGGAACTCCAGCTTATGTTGCCCCGGAGATTCTTACAAAGAAAGGTTATGATGGTGCTAAGATTGATGTCTGGTCTTGTGGTGTTATTCTCTTTGTCTTAGCAGCTGGTTATTTGCCCTTCAATGATCCAAACCTGATGGCCATGTATAAAAAGATTTACAAAGGTGAATTCCAATGCCCTAAATGGATGTCCACCGATTTGAAACGATTCTTGTCTCGGCTTCTTGATACGAATCCGGAGACAAGAATCACCATTGATGAGATCTTGAAGGATCCTTGGTTCAAGAAAGGGAAGCATAAGGAAATTAACTTCTACGACGAGGAGTTCAACAAGGATGATGAGAGAAAAGACGAGGAATTGGCTTCTACAAGCTTGAATGCCTTCGATATCATATCTTTCTCCTCCGGTTTGAACTTATCAGGGATGTTTGATGATTCATATAACGTGGTTGACGACGGAGAGATATTTGTCTCCACCGAATCACCGGAGGATTTGGTGAAGAGAGTTGAGGAGTTTGCCAAGGAGGAAAGGTTGAGGGTGAGGAGAAGGAAAGAATGGGGGCTGGAGATGGAAGGGCAAGATGGTAATTTGAAGCTGTCGGTCGAGATTCGCAGGTTGACCGATACTTTGTTTGTTGTGGAGGCTAAGAGGAATGGTGGTGATGCTGGATGTTACAAGGAGATTTGGAAGAATAAGCTTAAGCCTGTGATATTTAATGGCTTAATCAGTACTAATAGTATTGTTAATGATGATTAATCAACAAGAAACCCAGGTTTCTGCTAATTGGAATTTGGTGATCCTTTGTTTGCCAGAAAAATGAATTCTGGCCATGTATGTTGTAATCTATTATTTTTCCTATAAAAAAAGAAGAAAAAAAACTACGAAAGCTATATATTAAATCTATTTACTTGTACTTTTAATCTCTGTTCATAATATAATAGTTCCGACTTCCGAGGTACTTATGTTTGGATTCGGGCATGGATAATACCCGAAACTTAATTCATGGATATTTATTTTCATCCCAGTACAGAATACAACTTTACTCTCCTTGTTAGTTTGGTAGATTTGTGTATATATAACTTGAGAATGAACTGATGAAGTTTAAATTTTGAATGGTGTTCCACTTTCCTTCTTACTTTATCTGCTAAGAGAGCAATTCAATCAAGTTTTTGAATTTGGCATAAAGAGCTTTAGCTAATTATGAGATTTGGTTTGAAATTTCGAACGGTATTTTACTTTCCTTCTTACTTTATGTGCTAAAAGAGAGCAATTCAATCAAGTTATAGAAAGATTCTTGTTGCTGGGGAGGGATTTGATTGTATTATGGTGGCCCAGAAGAAGGCACAGAGCCCCATTTCTTAAAGCAGATGGATGATCTGGATCGTATGATTGGTTTTAGGTGAACATGACATTAATTTCTAGAGATCCCATTCAATGAACATGGAGTTGCGCAGGTAAACTGGGAACACTTTTAGCTGCAATTCAAGTGGACCTACCATTTTGCTTCTTCTTCTTTTTTGTCATTTGCAGGTTGTTAATCGTGCTCTAGCTAGGTCAAAGGAGTTTGATACCTAATTTAGCTGTAATGAGCTAAGAATAATTGTCACTAATTAAGTACTGATTTTGTTAATTTGGCATGTATAATGCAGCCAAACTACCTCATGGGTTAGTTCATCAGTGGATTCAATCATTGTACCTGCGATCTTAGGGTCCATTTTTTAATGCCATTTTCACTCCAGATTGGCATATGCCATGTGCTCAAGTTTGTGGTCATGTACGTTGCCTCAAATTTTACTATTTTTTTTTCTTGTTCATGTTACTTGGAGATCGGCCTAAAATCCTTACATTCAGCTTTTTTATTTTAAATCATCCATAAAAAATAAAAAAATTACCCCAGCAACTTTGAGGGATATAATTTAACTAGTTAAATTCTGAATTTATTCTCTAAAAATCACTAGTTCAAGTCTCATAAATCTCAAGACCACTAGAAATTTATATGGTCGTTAACATTAAGGCTCATAAGATTAGTTATGGTATATGCAAGTTGACTCGAATACTCTTGTTAATCTAAAAAATATCACTAATTTTTTTTTTTTAGATTTGAATGCAAGAAAATAATATCGAGAATAAATTTGGATACTAATGTTGTTGTATGTAGTTGATATTTGAAGATAAAAACGAGAGATATAAAAGTGATGGGAAGAGGGAAAATTTGTATTTAAAATATTTTTTAATTGGATTTCAATCATTTCTAAAGAGAAAATATAAAAGTTATATCATCAATGTCTTTACCTTATTCGTTTCTTTTATTTTAAAATAATGAACAAACACCATCTTAATTAAATGTTTGATTGCTATCCAATCAAGTGCATGAAGAATGCTTCCATAATTCCATTTATGATTTGTTTACTTATAGTAATAGTTTTAAAACTCCGCCGGATTGGTTGATTTGAGATTTGATCGACGCGGGGTTAGAACCGGGTCAGATTGAAGAAAAAATAAGGGAAGAAAAAACCTGGTGTGACCCGGCGACCCGGTTAAAAATCCGGTTGCAATCTATTGATTTTTGTTTTCATTTTTTTTATTAAAACAATATCGTTATAACTTTTTTTAAAGAATTGATTCAGTCAAAACTCGAAACCTGAATCTTGAACCGGACAGGCTATCTAAAAAGTAAAAACTATGCATATAGTATTATTTAACAACTTGCGGAGCTATACAAAAATAGGGTACCCTTTTGAAGATAAAGATGGCAATGACTCTTAATGATTTAGGATCAGGCTGGTTAATTAGTAATCACTGATCATTAATTGGGCAGTGTTAATTAAGCAGAGGTGTGAAGGGAACCAGGGTGTTCCAAGCCCCCAATAAGGCAGCGAATCAAATAGATGGTGATTTGTGACTCAACTAAAAGAAGCATGGAATATCGATATATAATAATGATTTTTTAAAAAAGAAGAGTGAATTATCATAAGGAAACAACCCAATTGGTGTAAATTTCTTTATCAATTGGCAAGAACATATGAAGGAAGTTCAAAATTCTGACACTTTCAATTGTAATTTTTTCCATTTAATTATCACAGATATACCAGGGAAGTTCAAATCTTGACCAGTCAAATATCTCTCCTTCACCAAAAATAAACACAAAATGCTTCTAATTTTTACTTGGCTTGAAATTATTACCAAAAATAAACACAAAATGCTTCTAATTTTTACTTGGCTTGAAATTATTCTTATAATTATCCATTCATCTTTAGCCCATGCGTTGGAGTTTGAGATGATTTCTTTGTCCATTCAAATGGGTGACGAGCATGGCAATTTGCATGCTACTTTCTTGATACTAATAAAGTTATCATTTCCAAAGGAAGAAAAGATTCGAAATTTGAAAATTTTAAACTTTACAAGAGGATAAAAATTGATGCACTTAAAAAAACCGAACAAATGGGTCCTGCATGTAATGCCTAGATCCAACGACTATAGATCCCAACGTTTCTGGATTTATTTTCTGTTTTTAATGGGTTTAGGCAGCTTGTTTGAGTCTAATAGTTTTTAGATAGTTTTTTAAGATTTCTATGCAAATTACTCAATATTTTATATTAATTAAATATATATAATTTTGAGTATAATACAACTCAAAATATTATATAGATAAAATGATTTTTCAGCTCTTTCTTTCCACGTAGCACAAGATTAATGAGTTATAAATATCTCATAAATTCTTCAAACTCTAGGTTTACAAACTTTTCATTCTCTATATTTTTAACATATATATGTTCAGAGGTTAACTGTATAAAATATTATTGTATTTTCTCTTTTTAAAAATATATTTATTTAAACATCTGAGAGTTTCTAAATCTACAAAAAAAACCTTTTGTAAATACCAGTCACCTTGACCTATTAGGCACCGGGTATAAGCTACCCGTTACCTTGATTAAAAAGAATTTATCATATTACTAGTATCAAAAGATTAATCGATTATCTAACAGATAAAACTTGCTCCTAATATACTTGAATGTTTTAAAACCCAATATATAAACTTTACTTTTAAACTACTTGAATATTTTAAAATCTCATAAAAAAATATTATAATATGTGAAATAGCTTTATATTTGTGTGATTCAATCACTCAACCTTATATTATATGCTTTTTGTGGAGAATTTTTAATTTCCTCTATAGGAATTGAATTAATTTTCTATTTATTAGCTACTTAATTTTCATATTTAATTAATTTTCTAAGTTAGCTATGATTATATATATATATATATACATATATATATTAATTTGATCTTTTATTTTTTATGCACTCATTATTTTTATATCTTATATCTCGAAGCAGTATTGTATAGAACTAAAGAATATATATTATCTCTTATATCTCGAAACAATAATTAATTGTTGCATATAAAAATAGCGAGTATACAAAAAAACATGTTTCCTTGTCATTTATGTTTTAAAATAATAGGAATTCAATCTAAAACTATCTCGAAGATAGATTTTTTTTATTTATATCTTATTTTTTTAATCAAACACGTTTTATTATTTTTATATTTATCTTCTTTATTATAGACACTAACTTTTTCAAGATTTTAATCAATTTTTTAAAATGCATATGACAATGTGAACAACATAATCACTAGAATAAGACTAGATGTGTGTTTTGTAGTTGAAAAAAACATGGTTAAGAAAAACTATAAATTATAAATTTTTTTAATTAAAATTTTTTCAATAAAATCCATATAAAACTATAAAATATATATATATATATATATATTAATTATATTTTTAAAATTATAATTAAAACAAAATACAGTTTCAATCACAACACACACGACACTCCCAAGCGGACCCAATTGTGTTCCCTGTTAACATAAAACAAGGGTTTTCTTGGAAAGAACTTTTTTTGCCATGATTCCTGAATTAAATTTGCAATCGTGGGCTTAGCAGTATAAAAGCTCAACATCGGAAAATATGGCATGGAACCTTAGCTAGGCCTCTTACCATTAACCACAGACACAATCTCGGCCCATGAAGTCCACAATCACCGTTGTTACTTTTCCGGAGGGAGAGAGTGGCGGTAGGGTAGAAACAGAGTCCAGACAGAGCGCCAACATAAGCGAGAACAGCAAATGAAAGACACAACTCATAAAGTTCGAAACTTGAAGAGAACCCACAAAGGAATTTGTCAAGAAAAGGTATTATAACTCATTTCCACTTCTTAGTTTATTACTTGAAAAAGATAACTTGCCTATGATTTTTAGTTGGAAGAGTTCTTGCTTTTTTATGCTTAAGGTTCTTGTCTATTCATGTTTTGTGTTAAAATAATAACAATGATAGTTGTTGTTAGCTCACTGTTTGGTTTCTGGGAACTTGAAGAAATGCTAAACAATGGAGCTTTTGACAGTGTTTTTGTTGTTTAATTTTAAGTTAGTTGCATTAGGCATAGTTGGATTGGGGTTGTTTCTTTTGTAATGGTGCAAATGTTACTGAATATTTGGTTCTTTCTGATGTTTTTGTGATTGGTTTTTCACTCTAATGATGTGGAAATTTATGTTTTCCAGGTGGGTTTTACCTTGTTTAGTCGGATTGTTGAATAATTATTGGAGAATGTCTGCAGAAGCAAGTTTAAGGTATAAGATTAATAAAAAACTAAAACTTGATGTTGGAAAATTGAAGAATTCTAAGGAAAGAAATCAGTCTTATAAGGGAGAGAATGTTGCGCGGGGGAATTTAAAATCGAGAGAAAAAGGTAGAAAAGATCGCTGTGGTGGTGGAGAAGAGGGTGATCATGAGATTTATGGGAAGGGGAGGTTTGAACTTGTTAATTCTGATAGGAAAAGGAAGCGAATTTACGCAGACCAATACGGGGATCGGGGGACAACGAATAACAGAAAGGTGAAAAATAGCAAAGCTTTATCTAAGAGAGGGCAAAGTCAAGTGATAGATGATTCTGTTAAAAGGAAAAGTAGAACTGTTAGTCCTCTTCGCTCAATTTGGGTTTCTAATAAATTGAAGGCTTCTACATCTGAAACAAAACATTCTTCTCGTAAAGTTGAGGATACTAGCGTACAAGTATCTAGTGTTAAGCGGAATACCAAGGTAAATGAGGTGGATACATTATATGATGATAGAAATTGTTTGTTGAAAAAACAAACTAAAAGCAAATTTGAGTCTGGTAAGCAGAGTGCCAAAACGAAAGAGGAAGATAAATTGGAGAGTGGGAGGAATGCATTGTTGAAGAAACAAAAAAAAAGCAGTTATGACTCAAGTAAGCGCTTGGATCACAGTCAAAGCAAGTCTGCTAAAGTATCTCCTTCAGTTTCTATCAAGAAAAGTGTTCAAAACAAAAAAAGCCCTGCTGATTCAGAGATTACGGACGAGCAGCCACATAAGAGAAAGCGGATTAGATTAGATCCATATGATACCTCGAATAAGCGACTTGATGATGGAATAATTTCTGATGGTATGAGTTTTATTGAGTTATTCTTGCCTGTGATATGTGGTCTTTTACCTCCCTACATATTACCCATTTCTAATATTTCATCTTTGGTTTGAGAATATGCAACATGGAGTAAGAAACTCTGGTGCTTTTTAAAAGAAGTCAATAGCTAATGTTAACTTTTAATTTGTGGATGTCATTAAAAACTGGGCATGTAATTGGTGGATTCAGCTTTTCTAAAGAGGATTCTTTCGTCATTTTAATTGAATCTTTTCAGGAGTCAGTAGGGATTAGTGAGATTACCATGTTCGCTAGTTACATGTGCTAGTCCATCCCTACTATCTATTAGTCAAGGCCAGGGCAACACAGGACTGCTCTTGCTGTCAAAAAATTTAAACAATGTGAGCTTCTTTCATCTTGTTTAAGCAGGACATGGCCTTGCTTCCCAAGGCTCTTACATAATTTAAGATACTTGAGATTTATGTCCATGGTACTAGTTGTTCAGTTTCTCCGGCATGGATAAAGATTCATTGTTTTCTTGCATGGTGGATATATTTGATAAAAGCTTTCTTCTTTTCCTCTTTGTGTGGAAAAAAGGGTACGTGGAGGAGTTTGTCTTGCGTGAACTTCAGAACATCACCCCCTATACCACCCTCATGTCTGTCTTGTGTTCTTCATTTCCTAAGCTGAAATTATTTGGGGATGCCCTTTACTTAGTAACTGAACTCCTTCCCATTAAATGTTTTGGGCTCATGTCTTACATGCCACAATATTGTTTTTTAATCTTACTTGTTTGAGTTTTGGAAGTCTTCTTTCTAGGGCAGTTTTCATTTTTCAATCACTTTATTTCTTCCATCTTTTTTTACAGTGAATTTTTCCTCCTGTTTTTTATGAGTAATGATTCATTCTTACATGCTTTTCAGAAAGTACCAAAGAGAGGAAAAAAGAATTGGAGAAAGATGCTGGAATGTCAATGAATGCACAATTCCGTGCAATTCAACCCAGTCCTTCCATTCTTTCCTTCGTAGAAGATAATGTATTTGCTTGAAAAAAAAGCTTCAGATGTTTGGAAAATTGATTTATTTATATTATTTCCTGTGTTTTAATTCAAGATAATTATGTTGGCAGTTTCTAGGTCGTAGACGCTTGATTGAGCTGAAAAGAGCAGGCTACAACACTGATCTATCCGCACCATTAGATAACATCCCCTTCTCTACAAGTTCTGAGAGAGAACGAATAGAAGAAAATGTATGTATAAACTATCCACTTTAAGATATGTTTTGTTATCTATTGCTTAACCATTCCATTCATTTCAATCTAGTCATAGAAAATGGTGGGGACATTTATGTGAACCTTTGACTTCTCTTTCTTCTATTGTTGTAATTATAATCAGGGCAGGTACTAACTACTTGTAACAGATTTTTAGGAATAAATTGACATTTTTTGCTGCTGCAAAGGTCTCATCTTCATTCCCTCCTCCTGGTCTTCCAGAGATTGCATTTGCAGGTAGAGTGCAATTTATCACTATTTTGCATGCTTCTTACCTCCATTTTCTTTTCCTTATTTTTCTCAAAGTGTATTTTAAGTATTGTGTTATGTTTTCATTGTCACAAGTGTGCAGTTGTTAGTATTGCATGGAAAATGCACATATCCCATCAATTGTGAATATTTACTGGTTTCATAAATGCCTATAATTTGGCTACTTGCATTGTTTAGATCTTAACTCATGGTGATCAGTATCCAGTCTTTTAATCCTTTGGTTTGCTATAACTGTGTTATCTCTGACTTTTTGGAGTATAAATAACGACCTTCTTTCTTAAAAAAAAAGTTTAAATTGTGAGGAATTACAACCTCTGCAGTTTTTGACACATTTAGTATTATTGTTACCATTGCTAGGAAGGTCAAATGTCGGGAAGTCATCTCTACTCAATTCACTTACTAGACAATGGGGTGTTGCACGGACATCGGACAAACCTGGCCTCACTCAGGTGCTATAATTCCCATGGGAATTTTTTAATTATTGTCTTTTTTTTGTATTTCTTTTGTAAAACATGAATGGTTCTTGTGCAGACAATTAATTTCTTTGAGCTGGGAAACGTTTGCTTGGTTGATTTGCCTGGATATGGCTTTGCTTATGCAAAAGAAGAAGTCAAGGATTCTTGGGAGGAATTGGTAAGCACACACAGAAATTGACTTTTGTTCTTTTGGGTGCCTCTTGCTGAATGTTTTGGAGTTTAAGTTCTGTGAAATTATTGTACCTTGGAAACTGTTATATGAGACCATGTTGATAACCACTGTTGTCTGGCCTTCTCTTTTACCATTACTAGGCATGCTTTTTTAGTTTTTTATGCCACAAAAACACGAGGTTGTTGCTCAACTTCTGAAATGTTTGGTAATCCTAATGGTTAAATTGTTTTCTTCGTAAAAAAACTGGTTCTTCTGGTTCAGAAGGTGAGAATCACTACTTGAAGAATTTGCTGTTTGTCTGTCTTCATAGAGTCAGTTACCCAACTGGTTGATATCAGAACATGTCTACTGCTGTGGTGCACTCCCACTTTTTCACATTTTCATATGTTGGAGAGTGGGGTAAAGGTCTTGTCTTCCTTCAGAGTTGTTGTTCATCATTGATGCAATTCTTCTAATAATGCAGGATCAATTATTTTTTCTCCATATCTTGACTTTCATGTGACATACAATACAAATGCTTAAGACTAGAGACTTAAAAGCAAAGTGCAAGATCATTTAGCTCTAAATTTGATGTTGTAGTTGCAGTCGATGTGGGAATTGGTGACATGGTTATTCGAAGATGAAACATTTCTAATTTTTCACTTGTTTATGAGATGTTGGGAGAGAGAATTATATTGGCATATATATGCCATTTACCTTGTTGTTTAAGAACTGTTAAACTTTGCAGGTAAAGGAGTATGTTTCAATGAGAGTTAATCTAAAAAGAGTGTGCCTTCTTATTGACACGAAATGGGGTATGAAGCCAAGAGATCGTGAACTCATTGATTTGATGGAAAGGTATATAAATCACGAGCCGTCGCTTGTTATTTTTTTTTTACCATTCTTGAGTATTTGATTGCATGCTTCAATTTGTAATATCCACATGGCTAGACACTGAACGAAGTTGTTCTGTCATGTACAGGTACCAGACTAAATACCAGGTTGTAATGACCAAGACAGATCTGGTGTTTCCAATTGATGTGGCACGTCGTGCCATGCAAATTGAAGAGGTGAATTCTGCACACAAACACAGATGACAATTTTGCTTAAAGTTTGGAACTCTCTTAAGACTAACAAGTGTCTACCTATTTAATTGTGCAGAGCCTCAAGGCAAACAAGTCTCTTGTTCAGCCTGTGGTATGACCAATTTTTTTTATTGAACAGGTTAAAATTGTTTTACTTGCCTTCGAATGTGTGATGATGTAAGTAACTTTAATTTGGTTTTACTTAAGATGATGGTGAGCTCAAAATCTGGAGCTGGTATTCGAAGCGTAAGGACAGTGCTTTCTAAGATTGCTCGTTTTGCGAAACTATAATTCATCGTAAGGTATGCACTGCTTTTGTTGGTCAAACATATTTTTATATTTTAGAATCTTGAGTTTTGGCATGGTCTGGCCAATCAATAATTCCACATATTTGGAAATGGTAAACTAAATCGACTGACTTTTCTCAGTCATTCTTGTGTGATGGAGCAGCTAGGTTGGTTGGTTATATGGTAGCCCTACTTTCTGCCTTTTCCTTCACTAGTCCATGGTTGAGTAGTTGAACAAATTCTTTTATCCTTGCAGGGCATGGCTTACAGCTGACATAAAAGTTCTCAAGCTGGCGTTGCTAAGCTGAAAGCTTAAGGCTCATTGACAATTTGAAGCTGCAGTTTTCATTACCTGCGTGCTGAGTGTGATTAACATGTCCATTTCAGCGAGAAAGATGATGCCTTTAGAGTTGAAAATCATCAACATCAATTGCTTCTTTAGATTCCAGCTCTTACAGAATTTTTTCATCGCTCCCAAATCTTTATTTTGCTACCCCATGAGGAGGAGAGAATGTTATGTAGATCAAAAAGAATCTTCGTAGCTCATAGGCATGTTGTGTGAGGAAGAAGCCTCACAGAATCAAGATATATGACAAAAAACCTGAACTGAGGGCATTTGTGATTTTGTTGTTGAGGGACCTAATGGAGTTGCAAAAGTAGTGCCTGGGTTCATGCTTAACTCACGCCAGTAGGCCTCCAATTTAGCTAGCTCTTATTAGTTCATTTTGTTTGCTGTGGCTTGGCCAAATTTTTTTGAAACGTCGACCGTTGAAAATATTTCTGCATATAAAACGCAATATAATGGTTTGAACTTTGAAAAATTCTAACTCAATTTTCTACTGAGGTTGATTTGTGTCTTGTTGTCTACATAGGTCGAATGAAAATGAATTATTTTACTTAAAAATAGGAAATACATTAGCAAAGCTAGCATATTTTTCTTTATGTTTTTTTTTTAAAAAAAATTTATAAACTAGTGGCGGACTAAATGAGTGAGTGAAATATCACAAGTGGAGCAAGTTCTGGCTGTAACATAAGCTCGATTATCTCTGATGATCTTGACAAAAGGCCAAAAAGATGACGTCTTCCTCCATCAATTTGATAGACTAATCCAATTCTCGTGGCAGAGACAGCTTTCGAACGTGAGATTTATTCCCCTTGTGTTTTTTGTACTTTAATATGTTTAGCACTATGATATTCAATCGAGGTTTTTTAAAAAAGTATTTTTTACTTGAAAAATAAAATATTTTTATAGAAAAATACATTAAAATAATATTTTATTTTATTTTTAAAAAACTATTTTAATAACGGCACAACAAAATAATCTAAAATTCCATTAAAAAAATAAATTTAAAACAAAATAAAGATTTTTTTTTTCAGAGCATTAAAACACAAAAACAAAATGGAGGTGAGCTGGACAATGTCACAATCTCTAGCATTAACAAAGAGGGCTGGAAAAAAATGGAATCCAACCCTCCAAGCACCATTGCACCATGGTTGACTTGTTATTGCTTACACCATTAAAACTTGTTTGAAGAATTCTCTTTGTTAAATACTAAAACAATGAGCCTCAGCCACTCAAGGAATTATTGCCTTATCTCATCTTTCAACCCATCAACTTGAATTAAACAACATTCCTTCTCACATCCACACCAACTTTTTTTTTTCTTTCTTTTTTCAGACTTTTCTACTTCCCTTAATTTCTTGATGTTCTTAATTTCAAAGCTAATTGATTACAAACTATTATGATATTCTATTTCATTCAAGATAATTTTTAGTAAGGAATTATTCATCCTATTTCACTCATTGTTTTAAGAAATTCACACAATGTAGACTTTTTATATCTTTCTTTTATTATTTATTTTTAAGTATAGATTTCATTAAGTCTGGTTTGTAATTAAATTTGATATATTCTTTCTAATTCAGATTTTATAACTCGTTGAGCATTTTTAATGTATAACACCATCTAAAATTATATTTTCAATACTGAAATTGAATTCGCTTCCTTCTATATTCAAAATAATATTCTCTATCCCTGGATTGCAATGAATAAAATAAATAATACACGTGACATCACATTTATTAATCGCAGTTTGATCTGACTTTGACTCGAAACCCAACCTATCTGTCTTTTAACTTAGGTTAAGTGTAAAAATAAAATTTATTTAGAGTTGATTTAGTTTCATATGGTCGATCTGATATGATAGATTAACATGTGACTTTATCAAAATCTAATTTATTTTATTTTTATTTTTTTAAAATAATATTATTTTAATTAAAAAATTAAAACATAATTATTTTAATTAATTCGAGTTTCCTAGTTCCTAGTCCGGATCGGGTTTAAATACTACATGTACAATGTAACCCCATAAGCTAATCCTATACAAAATTGATTACAAAATCATCAGAATATCACCGTTGACTATTCTTTCTAATCCAATTATTTATTAGAAAAAATCACGTGCAGCAGCCCCCAGTATTAGACCAATAGACCCCACCATGCCCATTGATTCTTCCAAGTACCAAGTTTCTATCCTCTCTGTTCCTTTTCCTTTCTCTAAACCATTTTTTGATTTTGACAAAACTTAAACCAAACAACCTTCTTCTTCTTCTTCTTCTTAATAATAATAATACAAACAACAAAAGATTATTTATCTCTTAGATTTCTCAAATTTGACACGTAATACTAACAATGTGCCCATTGAGGCTGATTCTGGTATTCCTCTCCGCCACTCTTGCCGGTTTTTTTGTTATAAAAAACCTCAAGTCCCGCCCTTTCTCCGCCAGCACCGACACTGGAGATGATGACAATTCCACCACCACCACCACCACCACCACCACCGACAGCAACAAGAATTCTCCTCATCCATCTGATTCTTCTTCTTCTTCTCGGTTCTCAAAGGTGTGCAATAGTTACCCTTGTTCTGTCTCTATTTCTGGTTTTTCTTATTTTGGGTAAAGTTTTGATCTTCTCGTTGAAAATTTGCAGGTAAAGTCAGGGCTGGAAATGGGGTTTTGGACATTGGTGGATATGGCAAGTGGGAAATACTTGTGGAGGCAATTGGGTTTTTCCTCAAAACGTGAAAGTTGATTGCTTTTTGGAGTTTTTGTTTCTGTAGGTAATGGAATTTACAAGGGTGTTCAGGTTTTCCTTTTTTCTAGTAATGGTTGCGTGTTTCTGCAATCCAATTGGAAAAAATAGACCCCATTTGGAAATCGTTGTTGTTGTATTGGTTGTGGAATTGTAACTTGTAAAGTAATATTAGCATTTAGTGAGAGTGAAAGATCAGTACTTTGTACTATTAGCATTTAATAAGAATGAAAGATCAGAACTTTGTGGCTTTTAGATGTTGTGTTGATCTTTAGTGTTTTCATTTGTGTTGTAGCGGTGGTGAGATTCTGTTCTTGTATTTGTAGTAATGTTGCTGTTGTTGTATTGGTGATGAAATTGTAATTACTAGGACTAGCATTTGGTAAGAATGAAAGGTCAAACCTTTTGGCTTTTAGATATCGCGTTGCTCTTTAGTATTTTGTTTTATGCTGTAATTTTGTTGAGATTCTGCCCTTCTATATATGTTTCTTTTGTTGTGATGTATAGGGGAGTATTTGGTTTAAAATGGGTTTGTGATAGTGTGAAAACTTTTTAGGGTTTTTTGGAGAATGGATAGTGATGTTTGTGTTGCTATTCAATTTGTGTCCGGGATCTGATTATTCAAGAACTTAAAGTGTGTAAGCTTGTTTAAGAGTTAGAGATCATCATGTTGGTGATAATTTGGAAATGTATGCTAGGTGTTATCAGGATTGGTGAAATGGAGATGTTTTTGCTGTGGGAGGATGGTGATGATAATAGTTTTGTAGAGTGGATGATAATCTGCCAAGGGTGTACATTTTCAGACCTAAACAGCTAGTGTAGACTGTCAACATGTGGCTCCTTTAGAACTGAATATCCCTGAACAATATTTATATTGTAGGTGTTCTAGCATGTGTGTTATATGCCATATGCCATTTTCCACGTTAATTATGTGTGTTTTATGCTAAATTTATACAATTGCTGACAATATCTGAGAAGCAACGTATTCAAATGGGAAGTTACTCTTAGTTATCTGGAGATACGGATTGGTTTAAAGTAGCCTCTTTCATGTGGTGATAGTGATGTTTGTATGCCTTTTTGTGCATATAGAAATACTCAATTGGACTGTGTAATGTTAGGTATATTCAGGCCATTGTTTTTCCAGTTTTTCTCATTCATGAGTTGGTATTTTTCTGCTGCTAGATGTAATTTGCCGAAATGGATGTTTGGCAATTAATAAACCTGATGTTAAACTCTTGAGATTGTGATTTCTAGTAGACAAAAAGGATACATGTTCTCTGCTTCGGTGATTCATGGAAAGTTTAGATTAGTGCTGCACAGAGCCTGGTTCCTTGGTAAATTTGGTGGCCACTCTGAGTACAAAAAGGTGGTTTCTTTGATGTACCCTATCATGAATTGCATTCTTAGACTCTGCTTTCTCCATCGATGCAGGATAGCAATACATGATGGTTGAAAATTTGGCTACATGCATCCATGTTTTGCTTTATTTGGTTTTAGAAGAAATGAATGAACTAGCTATCAGTTTGAGGTATTGGGGCTTGCATGAACTTTTCATCTAGCCAGTTATATGTAATCATACTTTAACTACTTCAGAGTGTTACCATAAATCTGCAGTCAGGTTGTTGTCTACAATTAGCAACTTTTCTGCCACAACAATTGCTTTCTTTGTGATCGCATTCCGTTCATAATACTGGATTTGTTATGATTTGTGTTTCTGATTTTGTTATCATGTGTGTCCATCGTTGGCTCGAGTTTGCCAGAAAGTATTACAGTTCTTTTTTCTTCCTGGTGAATGAAATGCTCAATTATGATTTTCATTATCATCCTAACTACAAAACAGAGGACATGAGATCAGCCTGCCAAGGTTAAGCAGATTTTAGTCCAAACACATAATAATGGCATTCAAATCACATGCAGTTATGCTTTTCTAGTCCAAAACTTGCTGCCCTATTTCAGGAAGTGGGGAATGTGTCTTGCGGGCTCCTAACAGACTAACAGTAGGGGTGCTGTAGAATTTGCTAGAGTACATGCTCCTTTACACATTCATTTGAAGCTGAATTCTTTGACATGATGGTGAATATTGTTACTGTCAACTGGAATCAACAAGAAGCATGCATCAGAAATATTTTCAATGTAATTGGATAACATAGCTAAGCGCTGAGATCTGAGCTCCTTTAGCAGATTCAATTCACATTCATCTTGGTAGCCTAGTACTTGCCTCAGGTAGCTATAATGATAGTTATCAAATCTAATCCCGGAAAAATGTTTTGAGTTATTGAGTACAGTTTAGGTTAATCAATTTTATTAAAATTGTGTTATCTTGTTTTTTGTTTTAATTTTTGTGTTGATCTAAGTAGATTTAGACTAGGTAAATCAAATTATTAAAAACATGGTCAAAGTTTAACTAAGTTAATATTTTTCAGGTTTAATTCGAAACCTGATTTAGTCGTATCACTTGTTTTTTAAATTAACTTGTTGAATCGGTCAAGTTTAACAACTATAATTATAATTTTATTATAATAGAAATACATGATCCAATGAACTGAAATTAATATAGCTATGTTAGTATTACTATCTTGCCAATCTCTTAATAAATCACAAGTGATATTCCAAGTTGAAGAAAGTATAATTTGGGATGGCAAAGAAATTTTACAGTTCTACTAACAAAATGTGATTCTTAATTAATGATTTTTTATTTTAATACCGTGTTCGATCAATGTCTCATGACAGAAGAATCATACAAAAAAAAAACCATAAATATATTTGATTAAAGAGACAAATACAATGTTATAAAATGAAATTTATCTATAAAAAATTCTTAGAGTGAAATTTTACCTTTTAAAATAAAAAATTTAGTATCGTGTTTGATTAATATTTCTTATTAATGTTTTAAAATAAAAAAAATATACATGAAAAACATAAATATATTTAATTAAATAGACAAATATAATGTTATAAAATAAACTTTATCTATAGAAAATTTTTAGAGTGAATTTTTATTCCCTGAAATAAAAAATATAGAGAGAATGTATGGTAATTAGCTTTATCATTTATATTGCAAGATAGTAACAAACATTAGATAAACTATTTATACTCAAATTCAAATTGGTATATTTACAGAAAAAAAATTTTCTTTTTATGAAAGAATTTGAATTTGGATGATACGATGTATTACATATCTTATGTAAAAGAGTTCCATTTTTTTTTCCTTTTCAAGACAAAAATCAAGAGTTGCCCTGAAGCCTTTCTTTTTAAAATTAACTTGACAGAAGTTTTTTTTTTTTTTTTAATTCCAAGCCAATTATTCTAGTATATGCCACGAAACATAATTTTTACAATAATAATCAACAGTAAATTACTATATGAATTATATTGTATCATTTATTAAATCAATAAATAAATTAAATAAGTATAATAATTTTAAAGTTGTGTTTAAGAACGTATATTCTATTCCTTAATATTTTAGATCCAAACCTTAATGTAATATCTAGTAAAATTTATTAATTTTTTTCTAAATATATCAAGTCGATCTGAAAAATACGCTTTTATTAATATGCATGTAGTTTGAGAATATCCTTTATCATCGAGAAGAAAACACGTATAATATACAAGATAATTTTCTAGGAACAATCAATAATTAATTTTCTAAAAAGAAAAAAAAAGAATTAATAATAATAAGTAATAATCTAAATAATTCATTTAATAATAATTGTATTTTTTATTCATAAAAAGTAATCAGTAGATTTTTAACATTATTCACGTTAGAATTCTCATTAAAAAAATACAGAAGTATTCAAAATCTGAAATCTATATAAAAACCCCTACACCAACGGTCGAATTGCACCGAACTCCGCTCCTCAGAGATACGGAGAGGAGGAAGAAGAACAGATCCTTATCCTCCACACCCAAAAATGACAAGAAAGAGAAAACCCCAAAAGAATCCTCCTCAAGAGATAGTAGAAGAAGGAGAAGCAGCAGAGAAGGGGAAAAATGGGTTCTTCGCTTGCTATCTCTTGACTTCTCTTTGCCCCAGATTCAAAGGCCATACCTATATCGGGTTTGGTTCCTTCTTTCATTTTTTTATGCTTTCTGAATCTTAATATTTTGGTGTATTCTTTGGTTTTTATGTATTTTTGTTGTTCAATCAATAAAGGGTTAGTCTTCGATTGATTTATAAATGTTTAGATCATTTCCTTTCTGGGTGTATTCAATCTTGATACTCTCTTTTTTCTTTTGCCCCAGCACTCGAAACCCAATTTCAGTGGCAAAGTTGATTGCTTTTTAGAGTATTCAATGTAAGGAAAAACAATTGACCAATCTATTAAGGGTTTGATTGATTGGTGATGTAGTGATCAATTGTTTTGTGGGGCCATATGATCTTTGTTTCAGATTTTTGTATCGACCCATTACTTGAAACCAATTTTTAATGGCAAAGCTTGTTGCTTCTAGAGTCCTTAATTTGTGATAATAAAAAGGATTTGATCTTTAGCCAAGCTCGGACAGGCTTTTCTCCTTTTGGTTTTTATTTTGAAGCGTGGAAGGGCTGGATTTGTTGCAGATTTACAGTGAATCCGCGGCGGAGAATTAGGCAACATAATGGTGAGCTTAGAAGTGGAGCATGCAGGACTAAGAAAAGAAGGCCATGGGAAATGGTTATCTGCGTTTATGGTTTCCCAACTAATGTTGCTGCTTTGCAGGTTATTTCCTTTTGTTCTTTTTAACTGTTTATTTACTCTAGGCTTTAGATTCTTATAGCATGTTGAAGCAGTTTTATCGTTTATTTGTGTCGATACAAGAGTCTACAAAAGAGTAGATTATCTTCAGCCAAACTAAGATTGGTTTCTTTACTAGTCTATAACTGAAATTAAGATTGGTCTTAGCTATCATGCTTTGGATTTTGGCAGTTTGCATTTGCCTGCTCCTGTTTCAGAGGTTCCTTATGATATCGGCTTCCTGTTTTTATTTTATTCTTTTCACCTTGTAAGGGATTATAAACAATATCTAGCAGCATGTCTTATACATTTTGTGCAGAGTCGACTAGTTGGTTGCCTCTTGGTGGGGCTTGCATTGATAATGTATGCACAAAAGAATTAAAGAACTGGCTCATTTGTGATTGCTTTCTTCGACCAAGTTGTACTTGGTAGGCATTTGGAATCAGAGCCAAGGTTTTTTTCTTGGAGAAATTATTTTGATTATACATTTTCAAAACTGCGCTTTTGAAATGACACCATGAAAAATAAAAAATAAAAAACTGTCTTTGGAGCTGTTGTATAATCTTGAGCTCACAGTTTTTATAGCCTGTCAAAACTAGTCTTCACTTTACCTGTAAGACCAGAGTTTTAAGATCTTGGGCAGGGTTTAGTGCTTACCACTTTGTCATTAGTTGCAATACATATTCTAGTGCTAACATATGAAATGTGTAATTGGATGCAAACCTGCAGTTTGAATGGGCATGGCAGCACCCAACAGAGTCAGTGGCTGTCAGGCAGGCAGCGGCCGCATTTAAATCCTTCTCGGGAGTTGCCAACAAGATTAAACTTGCTTACACAATGCTTAACCTCCCATCTTGGCAGAGGTACAACTTATTTAACTTCATCTCAAGGTTTGATATATCAAATACTGAATGTTTCTCTTTATATTATTAGCTTGAACATCACAGTAAACTATTTCTCAACGAAATACAAAGTGCATTCTGCTGGTTGTCCAAGCTTGCCAAAGAACATGAAGGTCCAAATTTGCCCCATGAATGAGCTTCCCTGCTATTCTGATTTTGTTGATAATTTGTTTGAAGAGAGAGATGAAGAAGATGCCTGGGATGGTGAAGAGGAATATGAGAGAGCTAGTGATGGAAGTGGAATGGTTGGTGCAAACTTGGTGGAGCTGGATGATTCCTCCATGGATAAGGTTCCATGCTATAATGGAAGGGAGGAGATTATCTTTGAAGGTGAATATGGTGAAACAGAAGATAGGGAAGCTTGTAACAGCAGTGGACCTGTAAACAAAACATTTAACAATTCTGGTAACACATGTGGAACTGTAAAAGAAACACATGCAGATGCTACTGATTGTGCACATAGCATTGAAAAGACTTCTGACGAGCAAATCAAATGGTTTGAAGAATATGAACAGCAAGACCAAAGGGAGCCATCCTCTCCAGAACTCGGTCGTACACAGCCTTTTCATTTCATGAATTCACTAGCGAGAAAAGCATTTTCGATGAACACACTAGCGAGAAAATCAACTTCAATTGTCACTGCCTTTTCTATTAGCGAGACTGAAGATAAGGATGTATTGACATTGATTGATGAGAATGTTTCTGAATTGGATTTGAAGAGGGAGAAGGAATTAGTTACCAACAAAGATGTTGAAGCTACTTATACAAGTGGAGCTGTAGAAACATGTGTGGATGCTCATACTTCTGCAGATTATCCACATAGCATTAACAAGACTTCTCATGAACAATTTGGATGGTCTGAACCATATGGCATGCAAGACCAAAGAGATCCACCCTCTCCAGAACCAGATCATGCCCAACCATTTGGTTTCATGAATCAGCCAGCAAGGCAAGCATCTTCAATTGTTATAGACTTTTCTGTGAGAGAGACTAGAGATAGGGATGTATTGACATTGATCGATGAGGATGCTTTTGAATTGGATTGGCCAAGATGGAAGAAGCACTCTAGCAAAATAAACACCGGTAAAGATAAACAACTGAACCGAAGTTCATCTTCAATTGTTACAGACTTTTCTGTGAGAGAGACTAGAGATAGGGGTGTATTGACATTGATTGACGAGGATGCTTCCGAATTGGATTGGCCAAGATGGAAGAAGCACTCTAGCAAAATAAACACAGGTAAAGATAAACAACTGAACCGAAGTTCATCCATCCCTCGGGAAATTGAGATTGTAGATTTGTCGTCTCCATCTCTAGAATGCAGAATTAGGCCAGACAGCAAGAAGAGGAGAGTTTCTCCTACGTATCCTGTAATTATTGACTTGACTTAGCCCGAGTTTGTCCAATTACCTAGTGTTGGACATAATAGCAAAAATAAAGAAATAAGTACACAGTTTGATTCTGCAGAATCTGCTTTGGCGTAATTATATTCTAACATTAACTATTCTCACCCATCCTGCTGGGATCATTTACTGATATAATATCACGTGTTTTCATGCTTGCTGGTTGCACAATGGGATTTAGTTAGACTGTGCAATCTGTTTCAGATCTTTAAACTGCTTCTTAGATTGGCACTGGTCTATTATATTTGTCATGCTCCTCCTTTATCAGTCTGCTAAGGATAAGCTGAGCTTCAACTTCTGTCAAGTAATCTAATAAGAATGGCATTCAACTTGCACCTTTTTCTAGTCCTTAACCTGGACATGACTATGGAACCTGCACCATTTCAGAAAGCGGAGAAACCTGTGTCTTGATGTGCTTCCAAGTCCTAACAGACTCTGTCTGCATGGGAGCTGTAGAGTTCGCTATTGAACCTTCTCCTTTACACCTACATTTGAGGTTGAATCCTTTGACATGATGATGAATATTGTTATTTAAACTGGAAGCAACAAGAAGCATCAGTAAAACTATTTCCCTGATAATGATGACTTAGTTTACTTTTAAGAATGTAGTCTTGAAAATCATGGTTGTATGTCATCAATAGTAAATACCATAAATCTTTAGCATTCATGATTAAGATGCATTAGTGGCCATTTTCTTTTTTTCTTTTTGAAGAAATTAATACCCTTGGTTTGGAATTCTTTCAGAAAACATCAGCTGAAAAACAATAGAAATTTGATTTGTACGTTTTAGACACCACAAGTGATGATAAGTGATAAATCTGGTAAAAATCTAGATGTATCTAAAGAAATATCATATCAAGCCATTTTCAGACTTTTCAAGGAAATACTTTCCAAGCAATCTGTCCCAGTTGGTCCCATCATTGTGTGGGAGCAAGAGATAGGTTAGCGAACATTTCCGATCAGGGATCATGAGGGTTTGTCGAGAGATGAGGACAGTTGGAAATACTATTAACCACATAAAACCGGGAGCCCAAGTTATCAATCACATGATTATTGCACCACTTGCTTGCTTTTAATCAAGACAATAAGAATCAACGAGGGTCCTGGTAATCAAACATCATCCTCCTATCCTGTCAAAAAAGGATCTTTACCAAGGTTGGTAGGTCTGTGTCCATGTGAACCCAAGCGAGGCTTACCTATTACTTGGACCCGACATGGGAATATGAATCATGTTGGCACAACTTTCAGACACACATGAGGTAAGGGCACAAGGTTCCTATTTGGACAAGGAAAAGGAGCAATTTCCCAACAGGATACAAATTTTTTTTCTGGGCAGGGGTGCTCCACAGCAATGTGTTCTCCAGGTGTACATGTGAAATCTACCTATAATTAAGTACACATTTGTGCACACGTGTACGTTTCTGTTAGAAAAGTTCAAACCAACTGTTTCCTACCAACTTCCAAAGAAAGTTCATGGGCTACAAGTGCAAAATCTCGTGCTACATGAAGTTTGTATCATTGACGGGAACATTGCACCACAGAAAATACTTGACACAAGACCATAGCGCATTAGAGAAAGTATTTTCTGAGATTGAACATGATCAAGAACAAATCTTTTGAAACTGAAAAGGATTTCAAAATAGGCTGGATGCAAAACAATGTTTGTACCTCTTCTTGCAATCTAAATAATAATAAATATAAAAAAAGTCGTCGTCAAGAGGAAGCATTCTTTTGCCTTACCGATATATATCGGCTACTGATGCAAGGTGATCCTCCTGGAAAATCCAGGTCATAATATTAACTTTCAGTGCATGCAAAAACAAAAACTGAAAATGAGGATAGAGAATGCCTGGAAAATGTTATAAAGGAAAATCATAGGATGTCAGGACACGAAATTCAAGAATTAGAGAGTTATGTGCATTGAAAGTGAAGTCATCATTTATCATATAGCAAATACGAGCAAGTTTATTGAGGGAGGTCAGAGGAATATAACACTCACAAGTACAAGCACGAAAGTAGAAAAAACGAGAAGTTTAAGAAATTGTACAAACACAACCTATAGCGGAAAAAATGGCATTAAGAGAATATCTCAAGCAAACTGTTACTAATAGTTTGGTCAATGTCATTGCTGCAACTGCTGCTGTTGTGGTTCTTGCTGCTGCTGCTGCTGTTCTTGCTCACCCTGCCACAACCAAACAATATCTTTGAGAGCAGGCCTTATATCTTCGTTTAATATCTTCTGATATTCCAGTGTATCTCCATTAGTTTTCTTCAGCTCCACCAAATGGAAATTTGGAGTCAGTTCAAAGATCTCAGCATCAATGGCCAACAGCCCCTTTCTACCTTCCTTCATTCCTTCCATTTTCAACAAGCCTGCATCTTTCTTCATTACCTTCAGCTTTAGACACTTAGAAATATCTTCCAGTTTGGAGATGACGACTGAGGCCGGTTGTGCAGATGTAAATCTTGCTTCTCTGTTCGGATACTTATCATCAAATAATCCTGATAGATCAAATCCAGCAGAAAGGGAAATGATATCAAAAGCATTTAAGTATGGAGGTTTGGCTGATTCTTGCTTTGCCTCACAGGCCACACTGCTATTCTCAGAAGGACCAGAACCATTCCTACCCAGAGCAGCTGCCTCCCTGCCTTCTGTTTCAGTTTTACTTTGTCTAGGCAACCCTTTTCTAAACCAAGAACTTTCCTTAATCTCAGCAATGGAGATCCTTGTATTGGGGTTTGGATCCAGGATCTTACGCAGCAACTTACGAGCATCTGTTGGAAACCAACTAGGGCATTTGAACTCTGCTTTGTCAATTTTTCTGTACATCTCCATCAAATTTGTATCATGAAATGGGAGATAACCAGCCAATAACACAAACAAAACCACGCCACAGGACCAAATATCAGCCTTAGCACCATCATAACCTTTCCTTTTGATCACTTCAGGAGCAACATATGCAGGTGTCCCACAAGTTGTGTGGAGTAATCCATCTTGTCTCTTGGATTCAGCAAGGGCACTCAACCCAAAATCACTAATCTTTAGATTCTCATTCTCATCCAACAACAGATTCTCTGGCTTTATATCACGATGATAAACATCCCTGCTGTGGCAGAAATCAACTGCATTGATCAGCTGTTGAAAATATTTTCTGGCAACATCCTCCTTTAACCTTCCTTTAGCGACCTTGTTAAAGAGTTCACCACCTTTAGCATATTCCATTACAAAGTAAATCTTACTTTTGGTGGCCAACACCTCGTAAAGTTGTATGATATTAGGGTGTCTAACAAGTCTCATTACAGATATTTCTCTCTTGATCTGATCAACAAGCCCAACCCTCAAGACCTTCTCTTTCTCAATTAATTTAATGGCCACACTCTGGTTGGTTTTGATGTTCCTTGCAAAATACACCTTGGCAAAGGTGCCTTGGCCAAGCAATCTCCCCACTTCATACTTTTGTGTCAACACACTAGGTTTATTTTCCATTCCAAGCTAAAAATGCTAATACACTATAATACACAGCACTCTCCTATATATTTTATTCAACCTGAACAGCAGGATCTATATATAAAGAAGAAGCGGTTCAACCGTCTTCACAAAGATCATACCATCTTGAAGGTCCACGGTGCTTTTGAGCACAAAAGCAAGAGGAATAATAATTTCCGAATCCAATCTCATCAAAAACAAAGAAGGGAAGCTCCAACAAAGCTGGAACCTGACAGGTTTCCGAGATGGACATCCAAACACTCAAGCACATCATGCAGCATTCCCAGGGTTTTCTTGGTCAAAGATCACCTTAAGAATGCCAACACATGGCGTTGACGATACACCTTCAGCAGGATACCAGTAAATCTACACAAACAAACAGGGTTTACAACTTGAGCAACAAAAAAGAGCAAACAGAAAACCAAAAAAATTATTACATTTACATGCTAAGAAATCCACCAAATTTGTAGCTAAGAAATTTGCAAAGCAACTTTCACATTTGTTATATCCTCAACCCCCACTTTACAAAACCCTTGCTTTCATACACCATGAATAAACAAAAAGAAAATTCCTGGTAATGAAAATTAATCTCAAACAAATCACAAAGTCTGCTTCTTTTGGAACTAAAAAGCCAACATAGGCTAATAAACCCTTGTTATCTCATCAAAAACTTCATAGCCAAACCCCTTCAATCGCTCACTAAACAGTATAACAACAACAGTTTGCAGATTTAATCACTATCGATCTCAAAGATGAAGCCTTTCAAAAAACTGAAACTTCACCACAAAACCTCCAATAAAAAAGATGAAAACTTTCACACACCAACGATCAAACAACAATCAAACCATCACAGAGCTAAACATTTCTACAAAAACCAGCACCAGAATTAAAAAAAAAAAACCCACAAAATCTAGACAAAAGGATGGCAAATTCAAGAAAGAGTCACTTGAGCTTACCTTTGTTGAGTTGAAAGAAACCAAAACAGAACAGAAAAAAGCAAACCACAGATAGACAACCCTGTCTCTCTATCTCTCTCTCTCTGTGTTTTTTTTTTTTTTTTCTTGTTCGGTCGGTAACAGTACAGATTTGGTAATGAAAATAAAAGGACAGTAGTAATAAGAAACCTTAAAGCACTTTAAATGGCATGTCTTGATACTACTAGATACTTGAACATGTAATTGCGTACATGTTGTTTGGTTAATGTTATATTTGGTCCCATTCTTTCAAATTTATCTTATTTTAGTCCTTTTATTATTTTATCCTAACACCATTCCCAATTGTTTTTCCCACTTGTCCTTCAATCAATTGCAAATATATATATAGTGGCTAGGATTGTAAAGGGTTAAAAGTAGTTATATTTGATTATTTTAGATGATTTGAATACATCAACCAAATCGTCAATCATAGTTATTGAAAATATCTTGGGTTGATTATAATAAGAAATTAATGGAAAAGTAATATTTTTTAATGTATTGATATAAAAAATAATTTTTAAAAAATAAAAAAAAAATTATTTTAATATATTTTCAAATAAAAAATACTTTAAAAACAATTAATATTACACTCTTAAACAATCTTGAAATCTGCAGTGAACCGGGTGATATCGCCAATGCTTGGGATCTATGGGGCAAGATCATAACAAGAATCATGGAGTCTTCTTTCTTGATGAGACAAGTGGCTGTATGATAATGCCAGGAGTCAAGAGAATTATGAAATGGCCGGAAGGAAAGAAGCTCGGAGTGTGATCTTGGCCAACAACCATGTAAATAAATATCTTATTATTTGACTAGCTGTTGTAAAACTGTTAGGTTTAGCGACGTGGGCACTTGGCTTCTTGGAATTTAGAAATTTAACCAAGCCAAAAGTCATAAAGTGAAAAAAATTCCACAATTTTTAGAATGAGAATCCATAATATATATAAAACTAAGGGAAAAAGGTACTAAACCACATAAAAAAAAAAAGATAAATATAAAATCATTTAGGGTACGTAAACACTAGACAAAACCAAGTGAACTTCTCCACAAAAGAAGACGAAAAGGTGATATTTTCCCATCAAAACAATTCCAATTCCAAGTTAAAATATAATTTCACCTCATGAATCTTTTGATCATAGATATTTATCACATCTAAAGTAAATTAACCTAATTTTTTTAAAATAAAATGATATCATTTAAAAAAAAATTAAAAATTTTAACTGTATCAATCCGGGCTTATCCCTTTATTATACTAGCTCAATTTTTTTTATTTTTTTTTATGAAACTCAATATGAACTGAAATCTAAATTATCAGATCTGAAATTTGTCGAATCCTAAATTAACTTGTCGGGGTTAGACTAGATTTAATAAATATACTTTTCATTTAACATTATAATATTTCAAGGGATCTTTTTTTTTTTTTTTTTAAGGTCTTGTTTTGTTTAGTTTTAAGTGATAAGATTAGAATTTAAATAAGAAAGAGTTCTTTAGAGTTTTAGGATTTAGTCTTTTGGACAGTAACAACGTTCTTGAATTAGGATTTTTTTTAGTATGTAAGGTTATGCATTGAGGTGTCATGACCTTTTTTTTATTTTTCAAAGTTTAATCTAACATAATTTTGACTAATCTTTTATTGAACTTTTTATGAAATAAAATATTAACAAAAAGAGATGAAAAGCATGAACATTACCTTTCTAAATTTAGTTTCTTAATAATTAAATAAAAATAATTATTAAACATGATTTTTTAATATAAAAGAATTATAAATGTGATTTTTTAATCTTAAGAAAAAAGAAAATAGAAAAATAAAAAAAAAAAGACTATATATATTATCAAGTCACACTTGGTTAATCATCTCATTTTAATTTCTGATCATTGATTTTTATTTGTGTGACTTGTTAGGTTCTTTAATAAGTTGGTCAAAATATAAATTGCAATCCTAAATAAAATAGGATTAAATAAACTAAAAAAATTAATTTATTATCAATTCAATAATTAATTGATTTATATTTAAATTCAAGTACAATGTCTAGCAACTTATCATGATCCCTTAAATATTAGAAAGTCATAAGTTGTTTTACTTAACTTTTCAGTTACTAGTTTCTCAGTACGATTATTATCCCTTTATTAACAATACTCTGATTTAGACATTATAACATGGAGTGTGTTTACTATGTCAAATCATATTTGTTCTTAACACCATAGTCATTGATTATTTGAATATGATTTGAAACTCTTTTCAAATTTTATTCCACCTTACATAAGGATTTACAATCAATACTATTTTAAAACAGATGAAATATTTTTCTAATTCAGCTAGGGTGATGAATCTTTTATTGATTACTTAAATACTTTCATATAGTTCATGTTAATTATACCTAATATCTGCCTATTTGTTGCCCTTGATTAGGACAACGTGTAGCAAGATCAAAACATGACACTCTCTATATAAAATAACTTAGTAATATCAAATCTAATGATCACTTACACAATTGTCACGTGAACATTTCCATAGATAAATGTGATTTCTTCATATGAAATCCTTATGCAGGTCAGTTCAGTGTACATATCATGTAATAATCACTTACATATTAGTTCAAGGTATCCCTCATACCTTAGTTTATGAGAATAAATTTTTTTTTTAAAAAAAGAACATAATATGTACTAGTCTCAACAATTCTAATTACTATATAGTCTTAATATATAATTAACCATAAATATTTAAGAACAATGCTTTGATACAATATGAATCTCTTAATTATAATAACTTTATAATTTTCTTTGCAAATTATTTTTGTCCCAAGAACTGTATCTTTACTTTAAATTTATTAATAAAATATTTGATGAATATTAAAGATAAATAAATTTTTATTAATAAATTAAATATATTTATATAAATAAAATAAATGTCACATATAATTGATTGACCGACTATATGATATATACACTAATAATGATAGCATGCTGAAATTATAGAGTCCAGATGAGTTTGATGCATACTGTCTAGAGTGAGTAATATGCATAATAATTTTATTTGCATTGTGTTTGTAGCCTTGACACAATTTTGTTTTTGTTGCTCATATTTGAGCTTGTCTTGTCCAGTGACACTAATTTAGTTGACAAGGTTCAAATAATTAGGACTATTTGAATGTTAATGAGAAGTTGAGACTGATGTTTTGTGTGTGAGCAAAAGGGATCGATGAACTTTATTTCAATTTGGTTTTAGTAATAGTTTGATTGGATAATAATAAGGTTGTTCAATGGTTAGGACGTTGAGGTTCTGAAGGATTATCGATGTTTATGAGTGAACAAGGTCACAAGGCTCCTACTAAAAAATAAGAAAGGATATATCTTTTTGTGATATCTTTGTGAATTGCCAGAATTTGGAAATGGGTTTTGGATTTGAGATTATTCAATATACATGGTTGCTTGACTTCTATGCTTAAACCTTGGAACTTTTGAGATGTTAGGTTAGGAGAAGCAAGTTTTTGAGGAATTCCCAAGAGAGATGTTGTATTGAATAATCAGATGCTATGGCTGGGAAGGTGGTGATAATTCTGTGCTTTAGACAAGTAGGGTGTGGATGCATAGTTAAATTAAGAAGACAAGGTTGAGCAATGCTATTATGATTAAGTGATGATCTTTTAACATGCACTGTCTCTGCAAGTACAGAAGCCGCTTTCCATGTATCTTATGACTTTTTACGGTACTCAGTTATTGTGGTTTATGTGTATTGAGCATGCATTAATTAAGAGAAAAAATATCTGGGCAAGGAGACTCATTAGCATCGTGCCCTATGAAACTTAATTCGGTGTTTTTCGAAACTTAATAAGCAATAGATTCGGACGCAGATCGATCAAGATGGATAATGTAGCACAGAAATTTATGCATTTCTAGATGAAATCACAACAAGATTGAGTGTGTGTGGAGACAGAACGAATTCAGATGTTCTGCTCCATGATACATGGAAGGAACAGAGAATAAGTGCAGTTAAAAGCTGTAGCGGGAGAATTGCTGTTGCTCCGGTTCTGAATTTCTGAGCACCCCCATACCTTATGGAGATGCTCTTCTGATGGCCCTTTCTGCTAAAGGAGAATATACAAGTAATCAAAAAAGTCTCGCAACTTCATTTTTTTTTTATAGTAATTGAGAATATTATAAATAAGACGTTCCCATTAAGAAGATGAGGGCTCCAAGATAAGGAATATTATAAATAAGTCTCACAACTTCATATGTGACCAATTTTTTTATATACAGATTAAATTTTTAGTGAATGGTTAGATTTATTGCCAGTATTTATCTCTTTCTTGGCACTTTTGCACGATCAAGTCTTGCTCTTTCTCTGTCATTATTGAAAGGGATTCAGGAACCAGGCCAACTATCGACGCCATCCTTCTGAGTTGGCTTGTCTTAGAGGTTAAGCTGAAAATAAAGGGAAAGAGGTTTTGGGCTTCAGCTATACGTAACCAAGTCCCCCTCAATGTGGACTTCACGTAGAGAAATGTATTTCAAGATGCTAACACACTAGCTACTTCTTGGCTTTTAATAGTCCGTAAAATCAAGTTTATTGAGATTCGTTCGGTGATGTTTACTTTCAGAGCTGTTGTAAGTAATTACTTGGAGATACAGTTTTTAAGTCATTTCCATTTTATATTGAAAATTTGCATGCCAGTGACTTGGTCTTTCGGCCATTTATTTGATTGTTGTTTCTTTTGATTAGAGTGCATCTTGCACCATACTGAACAGAAGGAAAGAAGGAAGAGTTGGCCCTTTTTGTGTTAGAAAGCATGAACGAAGTGGATTTGATTAATCTCATTTGAAGTTCAGTTAGTGTGGATTTGATTCTAAATGAGGTAGAGGAGGGAAAAGAGGATAAATGATGTAGGCGGCCGGGTATCAAGAATTTGATAGCTTTGAACATCACTTGCTAATCTATCATAATTAAATCATGCATAAAAACCGGCACTCATTTATGTACAAGTGATACAAAGTTAAGCCTAGAAGTATACTTGTTCTTGTCGAATGATAATCTAACAAAGAAAGCTTATAATTTTTTATTTGAACACTATTTCATCATTAAATTTGATTAGGAGATTCTTATATAATTAAAGAGTTGATGTTTTAACTAATTGAGGTTCAAAAGCCATTAAACTAGACTTGAAAGATGTTAATTTTTGAGCCAATTTCATTATTTTGTTTTTCTTTTTGAATTTTTTGTTTAATTTCAGATTTATGTTATTTCTCTTGTTGATTTAGAATTCTGATTTTTTTTGTAAAATACAATTATTAGCCAATATAAAGAGTTGTAAACTCTTGACTATATTAGAAAAAAAAATTCAGTAATGAAATTCGAATTAGGGCTATTATTGTGAGGCCCTTTTTGGCAAAAAAAATTTCTCTATTTTTTTTTTTTTGTTATTGCTTTCTTCTTTTCAGGTTGGGCTGCATCAATGATCTAGATCTTAGGTGAAGCAAAGATACATGGAATGCATTCTATCCTGTATTTATAAAACACAAAAGATTGGCTTCATCCCACGTAAAGCAAGAAGAGAGTGGCCATTATTCAATAAAATGTACAGAAAAAGAGTATTATTTATTCTTATTCACTCCAACCACCACATAGCCATTAATTATTCGCAGGAGGGCATTAAAATGAACTAAAACTTGATTAATTTTAAATATCTGATCACAACTCCATTATATCTTGATGTTGCTTTTGTCTGAAAACTGCCTCAGCAGCAAAGCTTTGCTATGGACGTTCATTTCTTGTAGAATTCAGCTTCTGATGTCTGATTTTAACTAACTTAACATTAAGATAACAAATGACAATGACTTAATAACTTCGTCGTGTATTAATGACGCCAATGGCTTCAATGGTTTATGTGAGGTCAATTTAAAAAATTATTTATCACAGGTTTGACCAAGTTTCTCATGCAGATTACCTCCCCCTACGGCTGATGATGAGGACTGTTTTACCAGTTAAATATGAATAGCAAGAGAAAAGCCGGCCTTCAAGGACGATGCACGTGCGTCTCCTTCAGACATGTGCGTCTGCAATGGCATTTTTTTTCTCCTCGAAATTCTGCTTATACTTTGTGTAAGTTTGTTCAAGTCTAGATGAAGAAATTAATTCTATCGGTCTTTGTTTAATGCTCTCGGAAAAAGAGGGAGGACTTGCATGCTATAGTGAGCTAGCAATGAAAGACATTTAGTGCCTGAACTAATTTACTTTCTCATTTCTCAGTGGGAGTTGAGATGTCTTTACCATATTCATTGTAAAACATCAACTATGATTAATTAACTTAGTTAATTTTGTGCCGATCTTGCTGTTCTCTTATCACCTGTTTAAATTTATTCATCAATATTTTTTGTCTCCTAATACATTTTCAAGTATTTGGTGTCCATTTCAAGGCTTCTCTTGTTACTACATCAACTTCTCTATACACCTATACTATAATTCTGCTGAAATGACAAACCATGAAAGAAGGGTGTATCCTCATCAGAGATCAAAAGGGCTATAAAAACTTGCTATATCAAGTTCCAAGGACCCAAATTATCTATGTATCTCTTCCTTACTTAGAGAATATACCTAACATTGAGCAACATGGTTGGAAATTAGAGCTATGTGGGCATTATTAAGCATTATATTAGGCAGCTATCCTAAATCAACAATCTTCTTCTTTTGGGCACAGAATTTCTGCATGTAACCCAAATCTATTGATGCTCCTTCACCATTACCGAAATTATTGACAATGAGTATTTAAGTAGCTGCTAGCTGCTCTCTTAATTGCTTCTTACTATGATGTAAAACAATAATGGAATCTGATAATTTAACCCAAGCCGAAAATCATGTCTTAACTGTCCGCGAAACTTAAATTAACTCTATATGTGGTCTACTGGCCTCACTTGTGTCGTATTGGTGTGTGTTCTATCGCAACCAACCAGGTCATGAGCTCCAAGGCTGGTAGAGATAGAAGAAGAGAAGAGCTCTACATACGATCTAAGGGGACTCATAAACGAAAGAAACATAGTGGATGCTACGAAAGGAATATGATAATCCATAGATCAATCACCCCAAATGAGTTTAACAAAATTTAACCCTCATAGCTCAAAAAAAAATAAAAATGTTAAGATCTATCTGAATTTCGTAGAGCAAATTTTTCTATATATCGGTCTAAATTGTAGACTACCTCTTTCACTCAAAAAGTAATATATATTTTATTTGCATTGGCAAAGAAGACATGTTGGGCCATGTTATACAACACAAATTGTACTTCATTGATTTTGAATTGTTTTTTCAACTAAGACATCATCAATTTTATTTAATGAAATTAAGTCTAGTGGGTCTAAAGTATTTCATAGTTCTAGATAGTTCGTTATGAATCTACTATTAGTGTATTATTCAAAGAATCTAGCAAACTTGTTTATAAATAAATGAGGTATAACTAAATTTTTAAAAAAAAATCTGTTCATAATACTTCACAAATAATCTAACAAGAAAAACATATAACTGTAGATCTAGCCATTAAATTTAGCTTAAAATTTACAAAATAATTCTACAAGTCTAGTTTTATATATGACTAGAATGCTATCGAGTCAGTTTTTATTATTTATATTTTTTATTTTTAGAATTTTAGTTTAGTTTTAGATTTTATATTGTTTTTTCTATTTATTTATTTTTACCTTATAAAAGTTGGTTTCTAACGTATTTAAAGAGTTCATAAATATTTTAAAAAGTTAAATCATATTAGAGAAAAAGATTAAAAAATAAAATGTGAATTAAGAGTTGTAAATATCTTACTGTAATTGCTTTCTTATATTGTTTCTTTCCGCGTCACCTTGGTATCAAAGTTTAATCAGATAATTTACATGTAAATTAATATACTAAAAAATTGTTTTTCTTATGAAGTTGTAGACCGCAGGCTCTCTTTTCCGTAGTAAAACAACTTGTTTTAAATAATACATCTTGGCTAAAAAATATTTTACTTTTGTAGTATATAATTGATTAATTATTGAGACCTAATTTCATCGAGAACCCAACTATGTATAAATAGATAAAGCAGACTTAACTATTTATTTACATTTCGGAACTCGAAGCCTTAATACTATTCCTTCAGTGCATCGGAAACCCTCCAATTACAAACCCTTGCTTGCCTTAAGCTCTACTCATCCTCTTTATTTCCCTGCCATATCTTCCTAACTCAGTCTCAAAAAAGAAAAAAAATGCTTACAAGTAGCTCAAACCTTCCTCAAAAGTCCTTAAAATTAAAGCAAGATGACAAAAAGGTCTTCTCCAGGCGTCCAGCAAGAGATGTCTCCTTGTCTAACTTGAGCACAGAAGATTACCATGTTGGCGCGTCTGTTGCAGTTCCATTCACTTGGGAGTCTCAACCAGGCACTCCTAAGATCAAGTTCAGAGAAAACCCTCTTCCTCCTTTAACCCCTCCGCCGTCCTACTCTTACAACAACCCAAAGAGACCAACAAAAAAGCTCTCTAAGTACAATCTCTTGGACTCTATTTTCCCTAAACGTTCTACAAGAAAAGCAAACCTGCCTGTATCACCAGCTTCTTCATCTTCTTCTTCGTCGCAGTTATCATCCTCATGGTCAGCAACGTATTCTGTGCCTTCTTCGCCAACAAAGGTCTCGAAGTCTCGAGGAAGTTGTCATGGAAAATCGTCAAGCCCAAGACAATATTTTGATTCAAGAAAAACAATGCTGGATCATCTTGATGATCAGGATCGTGGGAATGAGTGTGAATCTCCTGTTTCTACTTTGTGCTTTGGTCTTGGTCGTGGATCAAGTGCCGGTTCTCGAGGTTGCTATGCATCCATGATCAAGGTATTGCTCAGGGATGCTTAGTAAGTTAATGAAATGTACTGTTTGGTATCTAAACATGGATGCTTTAGTCCTTGTCGTTAAATGAAAGGAAAAAATCCATGTTATATATACCGATTATGTAGGTTAAATCAACGCTGAAAGTACTAGTGATGATCGCTGCCATGGTTGATTTTCTTGATTAGTGAATGAAAGTGATCATATCATCAATACAATCATATATTTTGCTGCTTAATTTTCTTTTTCTTCTTCTGGTGGTACAAGTGATTATAGGTATCTCCAAAGTTATCCACCAAATAATAGGTGCTACGTACCAGTCAAGCACATGTAATAATTTGTTTTGTGTTTCACAGTAACCTGTCCTTCCTTCCATTGTTTAACAATATTCTGTCAAATTCCTATATATACAAATATTTCAAGGAATTACTAACATATTGATGCCCCATAATATAAAAGAAATACAAACAAGATAAAAGTATTTTCAGATCAGGTAATAATATTTTTATTATTTTTATGAGCATCATAAAATTAAGAATTTTCTTATGCAGACTCTCTATGAATGTATGATCTTCTGTATTTGTTTGCTTATGATAAATAAAAATCACGATCAAAGTCTTAGTCAACGTTTTATTAATGCTTTCTCAAATCCTGAGAAATTAGTTTGTCTAATCTAAAGCCAATTTGTGGGCAGGGTCAACTGGATCTAGGATCACCAAGTATGTGAGTGTCCTAGATATACGGAATTGCATAGAGAATAGCAAATATAAATTGAATACAATATCATAACACTTATAGTAATGGAGTTTTTTTTTAAAAAAAAAAAACTATGAAAATGGGCATCTAAATAGGGTGTTTTCCCCCCAATTATTAAGAATATTTTTGAGTCAGTTTGAACGAACGATTTTAATAATGTATTCTCTATATTGATTTAGTAAATTCATCTAAATAAATTTTATTGACTAAATAGAATAATTTGATGAACATTGTGTATTTCCCACTGAATGAAAGACTAAATTCGTCATGATAAATGTTATCGTTGAGACAGTAATATATATTTTATATATTAGATAGATGATTCACGCCACACTACATACAAGTTAAATTATTATTTTTAATATAAAAAAAATTTAGATGATGTTATTTTTTTTAAAAGTAAGAAAGATCTGAGATCTAGGTCATTAATTTGATTAATTTAAACTAATGGTTAATTTATTAACAATACAATTAAAAATAATAATAATAAATAAATAAATAAGCAACTTCGGATGAATCTTCTAAACACGAGTTAATATCCTGAGCTCATCATATGTTTAGATTTAATCAATTAATTTAATCTAATTCAAAAAATAAATTCATTTTAAAAAAGCTAAATAAAAAAAATCAACAAATAAAAAAATTCGAGATAACTCAAGTCATTCTCAGAATTAGTAAAAAATCTTATAGAAAACAAATAAAAAAACGGTAGGAGCCAATATGCAATTGAATAAATGTTGAGTGATAGAATTGAAAAGACATGAGCTTAAAAAAATAAAAACCAAGCAAACCTTAACTAATCTCCCAACCTAGGTTAATCTCCCAACTCATCTCATATTTATATTTAATTAATCAAATATATTTAATTTAAAATCAAAATTAATTTTAAGAAAGCTAAATTTACAGGGAAAACAATGATAAATAAAAAGATCTGGGATAATCTGAGTTATTCTCAAAATTAGTGGAAAATTCTAGAGAAAGAAAATAAATAAAAATAACGATCCATAGTTGAATAAATATTAGGGATGAAATCGAAAAAACATAAACTTAAAAAAAGAAGAAGCAAATCTAGACGAATCTCCTAAACCTAAGTTAATCTCTCAAGTTCATCTCATATTTTTATTTAATCAATTGATATAATCTAATTAAAAAATAAAATTATTTTAAAAAATTAGAAATAAAAAGATCCAATATAACTCGGGTCGTTCTCAAATTTAGTAAAAAATATTATAGAAATTAAATAAAATAAAATTGGAGCCCAATTTCCAATCAAATAAATGTTGAGGAATAAAGCTGAAAAAACATCGGTTTTTTTTTAAAAATGAGTGAACTCAGACGAATCTCCTAAACCTGAGTTAATCATCCAAAGCCGCAATCTGTGATATCCTAACCCAAGCTTAGTTAAGAAAGCTAACTTTTGATAAATTTAATATTGAAGTATGAAATCGGAAAAAAAATCAATTTTAAAAATTTGCCGAAGCTAGAAAAAATAAAAATAATAAGGATCAAACTTGAAATTAAAAAAAATAAAAGATGATGAAATTGCAAAAAACAAAATCAATTCTTTAAAAACATCCTAAATAAGAAAAATAATAATAAAAAGAATGGGGACTAGATTTGACCTTTCAGAAAAATAAAGGGGGTGAAATTAAAAAAATTACAATTTCATAACTCATTTCAAATAAAACAAAAACTAATCAAAAGAGAAGAAATCGATTATGAAGGAAAAATAAATTGAAGGTCTGAAATGAGAATTTGAAAAGTCAGCACAGAAACTTAGAAAGAGAAGAGAAAAAGAGAAAAAGAAAAAGAAAATGTCACCTATACCAAATCAGAGCCCTTACAGCCATACGCCACCTAGACGTAGAGGAGATGTTATGGCGAAGTGAACACTGCTCTGGAAGCGTGAGCTACCATTTGACCATAGAAAAATACTCTTTTGCCTTTTTTATTATTAACCGGTGGGTATCCGGGCAGCTTGTGCATACCTTGACTAATCTTACGGGTTCTGAGGTTAATGATCATATAAGTTTTCAATGGTCATCATATTAATAATCACAGGACTCGAATATGAGATCACATGGAAAAGTTTTTTGTTTTAAAAGGTAGATTTATCATTGTATTATTCAATCCACCACGGTACAATAAATGCTTATAGTGTTTTCATCCAAGTTTTTTTTTTTTAATAGGATGGCCATCACAAAAAATCAAATGGGCACACGTTCTTGTCTTTCTTAAATATTTGAAAGCAGTTTATGTAGTTTTTTCTTTCTTTTAAGAGGCTGGAATCTGATTTATGCCTTGTCTCCATGCATGTGAAACAAGAAAAGAAAAAGGAACCATATACTATAATTAATCATAAGCTTCTGATTTGTATTTATTTATTTAATTTTGACCATCTATAATGTCAATGATACATATACAGCTCCTTATTAAACATTGAATGGATTCAATTATTAGCTTCACTTTAGAAATCCCAACACGTGATCACATGGCTTCTCATTGAATTAATTAGCAGCCATGTTAGAACTTAATTCCTCTACTTCACTAATGATACATTTTCCCGCATTTTCTTTTGTTTTCTCTGCTTTTATGTTGCTCTCGGGAATATTTTTGATGTAAAATTCTACTCTTTCATAATAAAATAAAGAGAGTAGGAACATGTTTTTTCTATTTCAATTATCGTAATTATTAATTTTTAACGTTATGTTAATAATTATAATGCCTCTTAATTTTTTTTTTATTCTTACCTGGTATTCTCATACCCTTTTAAAAGGTGAAAGTAGTTCCGTTCGGTGTTCGTCACTATCCCTTCTAATAAATATGTTTTTTAGAAATTAAACTTATATTCTTACACTTTTAAATTTTTTCCAAATAAAAACATATATTTGTGTGTGTATATATATATATTGTGTACAATCACTTTTATCAATATAAATTCAAAATAGTTTTTTTTATAAAAAAATTTCACATTTAGTCTATCAAATAAATATTTATCAATTTATTTTTATTATAAATATAATAATGTAAAATATTTCCTACTTCAAAACCAACATAAAACCAAAAAAAAACTGTGCAACCAATTAAGTTCCTTGTTTTTAAAAAACTGAAAATAAAAATAAAAAACACAAACAGAAAATGTAGATGATACCAGACGATCCCTCAGTTAAGGTTTTTTTTTTTTTTTTTTTTTTTTTTTTTTTTTTTTCCTTGGTTTTATCTTGGGCCCAGGTAATAGTCCTCAAGTAATTTTGTGCATGGATTGAAAGTTCAAGCCTTATATTGGGCTTTAGTTTAAAGTGTCCAAAGACAGTGAGGAATCTCAAATGCACAAATGAAAGAAATATCACTTAAGCCCAAAATCATGAGAACTTAATGGGCAGTTAACACAATCATTAATCTTGTCATTTCCATTGCAAAGTTCTTTTATAAAGTTATTAGAACCAGTTATGATGGTGATACATTGATGTGAAATTTAATTTGAGTTGAGTTTTAAATTAAATTAAATAAGAATTAATTTAATATAATTTGATTAATTACTTGAGTTAATATATGATTTGATTGATATGTTTAAAATTTGATTTTTTTAAAATAATATCATTTTAAAAAAATGAATTTAACCTGGAGTAATTCGAGTTATTTTTCTCAATTTATCACTAAATTTAATGCTTTTGGTTCTATATTAAATTTTTTTTTTTGATGGTCATGAATCAAGTCAAGTTTGATAACTTTGTTATATATTAACCAAAGTCTAATTCCGCCCTTCCCTTTTCAAATTAAAATATTAAGTCTTATATCTAAGATATTTTTAATGATTCTTTAAAATTATCTCAAAAAATATATTTAATCATATTAGTTTGATCGCATCTTTACTCATTCAAAAAGGAATATTGTTTCAAATTTTCTTTTTTATTTTATTTAAAAAAAAGAAAAAAAAGGTCAAATACCTAATTGATTCCTTAAAATAGCATATTCCTTGACCAAGCCACAATCAAATGAAGAAATTAAAGGTTCAATTGGCTCAAAAAGAAATTTCAACTAGCTAGCTTTTTGTGTGCTGAGTGATATTGACCTTTCTGGATGCACTAACTAATACATGAAAGAAAAAAAAAATGGATTTCAAAGATTCCCATTTACCCTATTATATATGGTCAGTGCTAATTTTTACTGTAGATCAACATCTTAGCTGCTGTGCCTGCTGCCTACTTCCATGCTTCTTCATACCAAACCTCCCGATTGAGTAAAAGTAAACCCATCATTTTTTTTCCAAGGAAAAACCATGTGCTGGCTTGGAAATCACCAATAATTACTGATTTGATCTTGGCCTCCTCTATTGACCATTAGATAACCTAAAACACGAATGTTTGTTCAGGCATATAGCTAATGGAAGTTAACGGGTCTTAATATAAAATTATGAAAATGGATGTCACATTTTAATAGCTAGAAATTGTAAAATTTCTCGCTAGAAAAGTGACATTTTCTAGGGCTTAATTTTGGAGAAGGGTGGCCACCGGGCATATTGCTATAAAGGCGGAAGATGTGAGGTGAAAGTCGGTGTATTTATGTGCATGTAATGGCGAGGTTGGAGATCGAGCTAGGAGGACAAGAGGGCGACTTGTGAGCCTTAAAATACGGGTCAAACGAGGACTGATGGTCCATTAATCCCTTCCATTTTAAGCAAACTTTAGATCCATCATTTTCCTTCAATTTCCAAAAATATTCCCTTTTTATTAGGTTTCCCTCCTTCTCTTCACCAGCCATGATTCTATAGCGTTCACAAGAGTTACTATCATGCATTGTATTGCCTTATCTGTGTTTTTTTTCTCTCAATGACAAGGGATATCCTCTTATTAGCATCAATTGAAATCAAATTCTTTCTGTTCCCGGACAATTTTAAGAGGGCACCTTCTATGTATGTTGGTGTCCTACATTTAGAGAAATTTAATAAATTATTTTAAAGGTTGATTTCAAGATTTGATTAGAGCTAAAATGTCAATCCCATTAAGAATAAGGCTGTAGAATGTCCTGAAATTTTTTTAGCCTGATCAGACTATCACATAAAATATTATGATGTTTTTGTTAGATTGGATGATTGGTGCATCAAATTTCTTCTAAAATTTTACTTTACCTATCTAGTCTGTTGTATATATACGGCGTCGTGGTGAAATATACGAGTCAAAAGAACATAAAATTCTTTTTCCTTATCCATTGGTAAATAATAACATGTTAGTATTCCAATGAAACTGCTGATGATATTTTTAATAATTCTTTTTAGTCCAACAGCAATTTTATTGAAAATTACCAATAAAACATATTTCATCATTATTTTTGTCAGAAATTTTTGACAAAAATTCTCTGTTGCTATTTCTGTTAAAAACTAGCAATGAAATATTTTATGCCATCGTTTTTATTATTATTTGCTAATTTTGGTAATATATTATATTTTGTTAGTGTTATGAGGCCATCTTGGATCATGAAAAAAGAAGGTATAGCTTGTAAGTAAATTCCAATCATTGATCCTACTTTTCCTTGTCAATCATTTCTTATATCCATTAGCTTAAGATGTTGTGATTTTTCTTGGAAACTTGTTGGCCTTTGATTTCAATAATCTTCATTTAACTTTATATATATGGAATTAATTTGTGATTAAGAGAGTTTTTTATATAAATTTAAATTTTAAGATTAATATTTAAAATATATATTAAATGTAAAACACCATATATGAAACATGTTTTTAATATCTTTACAAAAATCTTCGTTCACGCATAATTTTGTTGAGATTTTTTTTTCTTTTACAAATTGTGCTTGGGATGAAAGTGATAGGGCTACATACTGACATATAGTTCGAAGTGCTAATTAACACGAAGCTTGCTGATGCAATACCCTGATGATCCCACTTATGCACCATCACATATATAAACGCGACAACAATCCTAACAAGCTAGCCACGACGTCCGAATCCTCTCGAAATATTTCCGCCAACCAACCTGGTCGTGTCCACAAGGTCTTCTCGAGAAGGAGAGGAGGATGCATGCAGATTTTTGAAGAACTCTCTAGTATCAATCCAAGATGGAAAGAAGGGTAGGTGCTCTCGAGCCGTTCGAAAATGTCATCATATGCCAAGGAAGTTTGAGGTAATAGAGTAGTGTTCGTGATGTCCTTCAATGTTTTGGGTTGCACGCACGGTACACTAATGTATTCCTTGGTCGACAGCCCGAGTAATACAATTCTTCACTTGAATGGATAATATGTCTAAAAATGTAGTGTTTTTAAACCCAACCTGGCCGAGTTATTGGTTTTGATTGAGTTATTAGGTTTTGATCAGATCACCGGGATAAATCCTAATTTTTTTACAAATCAAAATGACATTGTTTTTTACCGAGTTACCGGATCAGCCCACTGTGTCAACCGGGTTAATTTTTAATTATTTTTAATTTTTATAAACTTAACCTGGTTTTAGTTTTAAATCAGTTAGATTTTGAGCCTATCTAAAAAATCAAATCGAGTTTTTAAGCTATGATAAAATGCCATCCAAAAAGAAGAAAAAAAAAACCTTAATTTCGGTGTTGAAAGCCACCGGCAGCCCCCAACAGTGATATGTCTCTTAACTGAGGCCAAACAGTGGGTTCATCATGTGGTTGCTTTGAAGGTGAGTAGACCAGCGATAGTTAATCATGAAGTTGCTTTCAAAGGGAGTAGACAAAAAAAAAAAAAAACTCACACGTGAACATAGCCTAGCCTATCTATAGCATTGTCAAATGTCAAAGCTGGCTATTCTCTTTCTCTTTTCTTCTCCAACTCTTCTTCCAATGACCTAACCCCTTGAACATTATTAACAACTTCTACGTTTACTGCTAATATTTATCATCAACATGATTACTAAATCTTATTCACTTCATAATCATCTATTTTTCTTGTACCTATTTTGTTTCTTTCCTTTTAAAAAAACATACATTGACCTACTTTTTGTGATTACCTTGCCTTTTAAGCCCTCCTTTCTCTAGTGTTATATTTCTTCTTTCTCCTCCATTTTGAAACTCCCCTTTAGCGATCTCCACACCTCTCCCTTTGATCTAGAACCTACTAGCATGCTTGAATGTCCAGAGACAGGTAAGAGTGAATCACCCACAAAAAGAATTGAATAAGATCTATATACCTTCCTAGAAAATGCATAACCCTAGCTTGTTCTAGCCTAAAAAATAATTAAGAACTATATCTGATCTTGACTAATTCTTCTGTAATTTGTTTCTTCTACCTCTATTTAGAATTTTGAGAAGGACAAAGAACTTTACTTTCTTAAAAACCTCATATAATATAGGTTCTTTCTCTTGATTTTCTTCTTGTTGTTTTAGGGAGAGATTTGAAGAGATAGGAAAGAGGATCAAGAGGGAAAGCGATGCATCTTCTCTAATGGGAAGGAGACAAATGTTAGGTCCTCCTGGAATCTTGAATACTGTTACACCTTGTGCTGCATGTAAGCTTTTAAGGAGAAGATGTGCTGAAGAGTGCCCTTTTTCTCCATATTTTTCTCCACTTGAACCCCAAAAATTTGCAGCTGTTCACAAAGTCTTTGGTGCAAGCAATGTCTCCAAGCTGCTAATGGTATGCATCAAACTCCCTCTACTAATTAATTTCTCTTCCGCACAATTTTTTTTTCATATAATTTAAGTGAGTTTTGGGATTTCTCAATTTTCTTTGTTTTTGGGATTTAATTATCTAGGAGGTGCCTGAAAGTCAAAGAGCTGATGCAGCAAATAGTCTAGTTTATGAAGCAAACCTGAGGCTAAGAGATCCTGTCTATGGCTCTATGGGTGCAATTTCAGCCTTACAACAACAAATTCAATTATTACAAGCTGAACTTAGTGCAACAAGGGCTGATATACTCAACTACAAATACAGAGAAGCTGCTGCTAGTAACATCATTTCTTCTACTCATGCTGCTTTAGTTTCTTCTGCAACCGCGTCCCTTTCAGCACCATCACAAACTCTTGCGCCACCACCTCCCCCTCCTCCCACCCCACCACCTCTTTCTGTTGTTGTTTCTTTATCTACATCTTCTCCTTCTCTATATACACCACCAACTAGCACATCAGGCTATAGCACTATTTCAAGTGATAATAATGTCCCATATTTTGATTAATTTTACCGTAGACCATAGTCAATTTTTCTACATTTTCCATTGCACTTGGTATAATAATGTTGTCTAATAGAGTAGCAGGATGGTTGTCTTTTATTATAGACCGTAGTCAATTTTTCTACCTTTTCTATTGCATTTGGTATAATAATGCTGTCTAATATATAGAGTAGCAAGATGGTTGTCTGATATTGTTCTATCGTAACTTTCTATAAAGATGGAGAAACCATGGGAAAAGAGAGAGATCATAGCTTAGATCGACCGGGGCATTAAATCAAAATCCTAGTTGAATTTATTTCTTGGAATTGAAATTTCATTTCTACCTCATCACATTGTTGCCTTGTTCTAGGGTCTCAAATTCCATGTCTACAAACGTTTTTATGCCCCTGCCTTGAAACTTCTTTATCATCTCTCTTTCTAGGGTAAAAGAAAACGGAACCTTCAAGTCCATGTGTGTACATGTTTTTCTGTGCCATTAAAGGTCCTGAAATCTTGTTTAGGGACGTGGGGGAGACAAAAGGTACGGTGGGGCTGTGATTCTTCCCATGTAAAAATTAAAGTCGTGATTAATTATTGAATTCGAGCAGTCATATTTTGCTGCATGACTCTTCAGGTTCCTTTATCAAATAGCCCTTTTCAATTAATTACTGTGTATGATCGATACGTGGACATGCATGCATAAGAGGTCACATTAATTACATTTAAAGCTAAAAAGAGCTTTGCTTTTTTCATTCTAAAATTACTGATTTATCCTTAACTATTCAAGTTTTACAGCGTGTATTCCAGGGTAATTTAATATTTTTCACGGACTATTAATCATTACAATAATAAACAAAGTTAAATAGCTTTTTATTTTATTTTATTGTACAACATAATTACTTTATTACCATTAACAATAAAAAAATAACTTTGAACAATGAGTTTTTTTTAGTGTTTGACTTAATTTTAAAATAATTATATTACAGCATTGCTCTTGAAATTTAAAAAGTTTTTGTCTTTAATTTAGGAATTCTTGTCTTTTTCATTTAATTATTTGGTAGTTATTTGGTGTTATTAAGTGTATTAAGTAATTTTGTAAATAAAAAAATAAAAGCTGGAAGTGCATGAATAAAGTTTGTCAGGTTTGAACGGCGCGTGTGGCACTGTCCAGTGGCCAAAACCTTACTTCAAGGATGACAGTTGAATACTCTTTAGTTTTTATCCAGTGATTAATTATCGCTTTGAGATATAAGAAATAAAAATAGCAAGTACACAAAAAACATGTTGCTTTTTAAAAGGATAGAGATTCAATCTGAAACTATCTCGAAGATAGATTTTTTTTTAATCTATATCTCATTTATTCAACTAAACATGTTTTATTATTTTTATAGTTATCTCTTTTATCATAAACACTAACTTTTTTTATACTTTCCATTTACAAACGATTTGTATGTCTTAATTGTTGTCAGTTTGACTCGTATGACCTTTCTCTTTTACTTGATTTTCATGCTGGCTTTTAAAAAATTCAAATTAGCCCCTAAGGTTTTTGTCCTTAAGATTCCATCTCTATTCTATTTATTATAACTTTTTTTTATTTAGAATAATTTATGAAATTAAGATTTTTTTTCAATTTCATCCCCAATAGATTTTTTTATCTGTCAGATCTGTTTCTTATTTTTTTTATTACTATTTGTTTTATTATACATAGTTTTTCAAATTGTTTTTTTTTTTACAATTTTATCCTTGAGTTTTTTTCCTATTAAATATAATCTTTTTTTTATTGCTATTTTTTTTACATACAAGATTTTTTTAGATTTATTTTTTTATTATTATTTCATCCTCTAACTTTTAAATGGTCGGGTGTTTAGCTTCTTCGATGAATTTGAGTTTAAAATTTAACGGGTTGTGAGTTTAAGAGATTAACTCTGGTTTATGAAGTTGACACGAGCTTCCTTGGTTGTTTTCCTCTTTTTTTAAGCTCTTTTTTCATTCACCAGCATTTTGTTATGTTTTTATTCACTTTTCTATGTGAGTTTTTAGTCGTTTTGAAAATAATATGGGTTGCCTTGGGTTTTTTTTTTGTTTTTGTTAAATTTAGCTTTTTTAAAGGTTTTTTATTTTTAAATTAAATTAATTAATTTAATCCTACAACATTTAATTTTTCAGGTGTTAAGCTTCTAAGTTGAGCTTGAGTGAAGAATTTAATGAATTGTGAGTTTGAAAATTTAACCTGAGTTTATAAGGTTCACTCTATCTTATCTTTTTTTTAAAAAACTTTTTTAAAGCTATTTTTTTTTATGATTTCAATCACTAATATTCTTTATATTTTTTTTCTGTGGGACTTGTCTTTTTTTTAAAAAAAAAAATAACAAAGGTTGTCTCAAATTATTTTTGGTCTTTATTAAATTTATTTTTTTAAAAGGGATTTTGTTTTTAAATTAAATTTATTGATTTCATCCTCCGATATCGACATTTAATTTGGAGGGTGTCTTGAGCTTCTTAGTGTAACCAAGGTCTATAATTTAATAGATTACGAGTTTGAGAGATTAACTCGGGTGTACAGGTTCACTTGGACTTGTTTGGTTTTTTTCTTTAAGTTTAATTTTTTCGGTTTTATTCACCAATATTTTGTTATTTTTTTTTATTTGTGTTCTATGGGATTTTTTGTCAACCTTTGTTGAATCTAGCTTAAGAGTGACCACTGGATGCTCGATTAATGATTATTTTTTTTAATTTTTTTTTCGGGTCATTATTTTGAAAATATGTGCGATCTTTTTTAGTTACTAAATCCTTAAATTTTTTTTACTCTTTTTAAAACATTAGTATCGCATGAACATTTTTTTTTTACGATGGCAAACAAATACACTACAAGCTATTTATCTAGTTTATTCTATTTTACATGCATTTATTTATTAACATTTCCCATGACTATTAATTTTTCACGATATGTTTTATTGATTTGCCTGGCTATATATATGTCAAGTGTTTGTTTCCTAAAAGTTTGGAAACATTGAATTTTAGGATTCATTAGTGAGATCCACTTATTCACCATGAGAGAAAAACTTTTGGAATACTATTATAATTATTCTTTTCGTTGTTAACAACTAAGAATGGAAACTTGAAACCTCAAGGTTATATGTAGTCGCTAAATTTAATTTAATGATCGATGCATATTAATTAAGAGAATAAGATATACCATTAATTAATTTGAAAGTTCTTTGCAACATTTTTTCGATGCATTCACCAAGAAAATAATGGAAAGGATGGATCCCAAGCAATTCTTTTTCACCAAACCAATATTTTTAGGCGATGAATTTGAATTTGGAGCCTTGATGCTGGCTAGTGCACATGACTCCTTGTTGATTTCTTACATTATAATTTTCATGATGCATTCCCACCTCATGGTGACCTCTTCAATCGATCTCTCTTCTTCTTTTTTTTCCTTTCTTTTTTTCTTGTTTTCAAGGACGGTATGGTGTGGGGACAAACTTTGGGGGTGTAAAATGATTGATTGACACGTTCATTTATCTTAACACTTCTGTGAGCAATCAATCATACAGCACTGATGATGACCATCGCACAATGGAAAATATTTCTTAATCTCTTCTAATTTTACATCAATCCAACTCGATCCTTCGTTAAGATCCCCTCTTCACATAGTTTTAACTCAGATTTTCTAATCCAAAACTCTGAGTTTTAACTAGCGAGGCATCTCCTTAGAAACGGTGCATTAATTTAATAGTTGTGATTCTGTGGATTAACTTTAATATTTAGGGTTGGAGTCAACGTTGTCTCAATCAGAATGCCAGCAAGATTATGATTTGTGAAATGGGGTTTTCTTGGCGTGTGGAGCTCAATTGGTTAAGTAGAAGAAGCAAGGAATAGTTTTCGATTATAATATCAACAAAACCATGAAGAAAGTGTCGACACACTTTGCCTAACAACAATTTCAATGCCAAGCCCTGTATAATTAATATATGTATAGTATACAATAGTGATAATTTGGTTTCACGTCATGGTTGCTTGAGATATTCGCATCTAATTGCTTTGTCCTTTCACATGAATACTGCCAATAAATTAAAGTTTCTCCAATATAAAATATTTGAGTCCTCATTCCTTCTTCCAACAAAGTCTTTCTCCTTAATTCTCAAGAGAAATTAATTAAAAAATAAAAAAACTATTAGCTAGTATATATTACCTGTATGTGGTATATATCCTCTCTTGGCAGCATTTCATGTGGAATCTGAATTTTGTTTTTTTACGAGTCAAAATTTCATTTATCCAAGAGAAAAAACTAAGCAAGGAATCTATATTTATATCTTAATTAAGAAGCATTTTTAAGCAATTTAATATCGTCAAGTTATGATGTTCATCACCTTCAAAAAATGACAGAATGATATTAATTTTAGACTGATTTTTCATTTATGAGGGGTTGACTACTCCTACACTAGATTTGGATGCCAATATATATATATATGGTTATGAGAATTCCTATACATATATCAATTAATTAATTAATTAATTAATATATAACGATTCATAGTGATCCTCAAACCTGTTTTGCCAAGCCAAGTTCCAGAGATTTCACATGGAATTAAATTTATAATATTTTGTACAAATCATAGGTGATTTAATATTGTGACACCACTTACAGCTCCACTGATCAGTTTATAATTAAACTATTAAATATTCCCTCGGTAATTATGGGACCCTGCGTTCCTATTTCCAGTAGGTAAGAAAAGAAATCCCCTGCATGAGTGGGTCATTGAGCCAAAGACAGCAATCGCTAGAGGCATTAGGAGACTTTAAACTACAGATATTTCGGTTTCTGGACTTTTGGGTCGAGTGTTCTTGTCTTCGTTTGGGCCACGGAGGCTGTGTGTTCATTAGATCTTTTTTCCTAAGATAACCTAGCCTTCCTACATGTATTTGGGTCGAGACTTTAAACTATAGTTATTGTGTGCAGTAGCCACAAAAGAATTTTTTTTTTCCAATTAAAAATTGGGTTTTAGCTTGGTTTAGAAGGATTATTTCCTCCAGCTTAATTTATTGTTCTTATCCTGTTCATAAATATTACAATCTAGTCAATTTTTTTAGAATTTTTGAATTCTTTTACTAACGTCTAACATATTTTTCAGTTTAAAAATCATCTAATTTAATATTAAAATATGCAAGTTTAACTCTTGTTTATTGGAGGGTAATAAGAGTTATTAGAGAGATAATTTCATTAACTTTTAATTTTTAATTTTATCTATAAAAAAAGAATGAAGAAGAGTGTTTGAGGTTAAATAATTCAACATTATTTTGATGGAATTTGACCTCCTCTTCACTAAAATTTCTAGCCTTGTTCTTATGATTTTCAAAGCTCTTTTTAATTCTTTATAATATTCTTTCAAAATCTAGAACTTAAATTTAGTTTTGTAGAGAGACTTCTGAGTTTTGTTTTCATAGCTCGTTAAACTTTATTTGAAAATGTACTTGAATAAAGTGGTATTGTTAGAATCTTGAAAAATTTACTAAAAAAAGATTTTTTTGCATCAAATGAAAAGTAATAAAATTTTAAAAACAAATAATTAATCATCATCAACAACAAAGCTTGTTTAATTTTAAATTGCTTTAATAATTAAGTATATTTCTTTGGTTTTGCTTTAATTTATTAAAAAATATATTACATGACTAATATGCATGTCTGGATCTTATTTTAATATTAATTGCAAGTTAGATATATTTTTAGTGTAATGTTGGAATATATATATATATATATTGTTTTTGTTGTGATAACAAATTTACCATAATCTAATAAATTGTATAATTATAAACTAAATATATATCACTTGTGTAATTTTATTTACTAGTATTTTTGGCAACAAGTCTCACCAACCAACAGCCTATTATCGTGCTCTGTGGGTTCGGATTTTGTAATGGAATGATGGAAGCAGGATGGAGTAGGAAATTCATTAGTTAGTATAGTCACTTAGCCACACACTGTGGCATGGGGTGGGAGTTGTTGCCAGCTTCTTACAGTTGATTAATTTGCATAGTGAACCTCTTGTTTCTTGGATTTGAAAGAAGAAAAATCTGCTAAACATGTTATATTTTACGAAAATAAAATAAAATAAGTAATGTGGCGTTAAGTGGGCTTCAAGCTCATCGGCCAACATATGACAAAAAACTGTAAATGTAGGGAAGCAGAGTACAAGACGAAAGAGAGCAGTGATGTTCTTGTCTTCTTTTGGGCCACGGGGGCTGTGTGTTCTTTAGATCTTTTCTCCTAAGATAACTTAGCCTTCCGTAGCCTTTTCTTTCCCTCTGTTAATCAATACCTATCTTACAATATTTTTGCACCATCGAGAACTTGATTCGTAGAGTGTTCAGTGTTGTTGAACATTGCCCAGATGAGTGCGTTAACATTCATTGATTAAAAGCTTGACTTTAATCTGGTTTTATATTAAACCGAGTAAGAGTTGATCAGATTAATTTAATAGGTTTACTCGTCATCCAGTTGCTATGGTCGAAATTTATGTGAGACTTTATTTCACTTTTTTTTAAATTTAAATTAACATTAAAAAAATTAAAATAATATCATTTTTAATTAACCCAAGTCAAGTTAAAGTGATTTGTCTAACTTATAATAACTTGGATCTGAGACCATGTCAATTTTAATAATATTAGTTTGAGGCTTGCTGCCCTACTTGATTACTACCTAGCTTTTCGAGTTTAACATCTAGTTTCTAACTTCGGTTAAAACTAGTTATTTAACCTGCTTACCATTGCGGGTTAGATATTTAAAAATAAATAAATTATATATGCAGGTTTTATCATAGCATTTTTGTAGTTAAAAATATTCTAAGAGCAAATAAAAAAGTTTATATATATATATATATATATATATATATATATATATATATATATATAATCAAATAAATCAATGACTATGTGTGCTTATAAAAAAATAAAAAAATAATTAATGATAACTATAAATAAAATTGAAAAAATCGAGAGACAAATATAAATCAAGATATTTAATATTGTAAAATGAGATATTTACCGATTGTATTTTCTAAATTTATTATTAAAATAAATATTTTATTCAATCAAACAACAATATAAATAGATATGTACACACATTAAGTTGATTGAATAGAATAAAATGAAAAAAATATATATACAAAGCTGCACATATTAGAAATATTATTTTAAAATAAACATTTTTTATTTTTAAAAATAAATTCATCCCACGTGTGCGGCCTTATACCCCAACGCTCCTGGGCCATTGCAATTAATAGCCTTGGTGTGTGGGTGGGCCTTCACGCCCAGATTCACACGCCTTGACTTGATTTTTTTTAAAGGGGTGGATGACAAGTATTTTTTTTTAAAAAAAAATATGCAAACAACATGTTGTTTATCAATACAGATGATGTGTCATCTACAAACCTAAATTATAGTCACTATTGTGGTAGCAAAAAAACTAGGATGATGTTTCTTTTGCTATAAAAACCCAAACTTTAAGCTATTTCAATCTAAAAAACTCACTAACACCCTTTCAACACCTATAAATCAACCTATTAACCCAAGAAACAAAACAAAAAAGGTATAAAAACCCAAAATTAAATTAGGTTAGATATATCTTCCATGACTCAGATTTGTTTTTTAGGACATATTAAAGCTCTAAATTTTAAAACACCAACATGAAACCTATGTCATTGTATGGAAACCAAGAAAATCCATTTAAGTGGTCGGAAATGGCCTGAACAATGACTTTTTCTCTCTTCGACAGAATCTAGTGACCACTCTCTCTCCCCTTTCTCTGATAAGGAACTGAAAAATAATGCAAATAAACATTTATACCAAAAGTGATATTTTGAAATTTAAAGGGACCTAAATTGTGTAAATTGTGTTATTTTTAAAGATTAAGGACCTAAATGTATTTTTCATAAAATTCTTGGCACACCATCCACGTTTGATATCTTTTTCATTTTAATCTCTTTTCTTGCAATGCAACCCTAGCCTAAGATATCAAAAGCAATTAACCTTCAATTAGTATCAAGTAACCAAAAATAAAACTTTAAAGATCAAAATGAATTATTAAAAAATAAACACTAAGTCCATAATATTTTGTGAGTGTGTGAACAATACCCATCTACTATAAAAAAAAAAACCCACACTTTTTATTGTTTTCTACTAGTTTTGTACTCATGCTCTGCTGGGAGTTAATTTTTTTCCAATAAAAAAATAAATACGCATGCTTTTTCAATGCAGCCTTGGTTATAAAAAAACTCTTAATCATTAATCAAAATATTGATACACTTATCTAACTAATTAATTCGATATTTGATCAAGAGATAACTAAGATTAAAATATTTTATCTCACAACATAGATCATGTACTAAGTTGTGTTCAATATCTATGTTTTTTTATAATATTTTTTTTATTTAATCAAATGATTATATGTATGAATAAAAGGTAAAAAAAAAAGTCTCAAACAAAAGCGAATTAAATCAAACTATGAAACTCAACTATACAAAAATTCAATATTGAATAATAAAACTAAAGAGAAAAAATTAAAAAAAAATTTGGGTCAACCTACGTTAACCCGACAACCCTGTTATCATGAGCACATAATAGAGATAATTTTATAGAAAGAAAAGTGAAAAAAAAAAGTATGAAGACTAAATCTCAAAAAAATAAATATTGAAGGATAAAACTGAAAAAAAATTAAATTTCAAAAAAAAACATTAAAAAGATGAAGGTTAACCAATAGTAACCTTCGATCACGAATCTAGGACTGGCCACACAGAAGACAAATCCAAAAACATAACGAATCAAAATTCTCAAAAAAAAAAAGTTAAGGCATGAAAATAAAAAATAATAATTTAAAAAGCAATAAAAAAAATTATGGGTTAACTCAGGTTGATGTACCAACACCGTAACCATGGCATAGAATTTGCCTAATGAACCAGCAGTTTAGTCACTTAGCCACACACTGTGACATGGGGTGGGAATTGTTGCCAGCTTCTTACAGTTGATTAATTTGCCTACTGAACCTCTTGTTTCTTGAATTTGAAAAAAGAAAAATCTGCTAAACTTGTTATATTTTACGAAAATAAAATAAAATAAGTCATGTGGCATTAAGTGGGCTTCAAGCTCATTGGCCATCATATAACAAAAAACTGTAAATGTAGGGAAGCAGAGTACAAGACGAAAGAGAGCAGTGAAAATTATATGTGGGGCAAATAAGAAACTGGTTCTTCTTGTTGTTTCGGGCTGTGGAGACACAACTGGCCTATGCCTATACAATCCTGTTTGACCCTAAGCAAATATATGTTGCTGGGACTCATGAGGCACACAAGGAGGAGCTGCTATTAATAACGGATCAAGAATGGCTCAGAGTTGAAATCTTTATATATATATATATATATATATATATATATATATATATATATATATATAAAAGATAATTTTATTAGATAAAACTGAGAAGTCAATAAGAAAATGGCTTAAAAAGAATCACAGACCGGTGAATGAAAAGAAACAAAAGACAAGCCACAAAGCTTGTTTGTCTCTGCAGACTCTGCTTTGCCAAAGAATCTGCTACGCAATTGCCTTCTCTGTTAATCCTTCTATAAAAGAACGACCTCAGCTTCATAGAAAACATGCCAACATATATAAGATGATCATGCATCCTCCTTGGCCAATTGATAGCATTAACCGAATCTGACTCGATAAACCAGTGCGCTTGTGTAGCAAGCTCATGAGTTTCCCTTAAATCCATTGCTTTCTTTATCGTCAGGACCTTAGCTTCATTTTAATCCTTAATTCCTGTTGGCAGAGAGAAAACACATACAAATCTCCCTAGATGATCTTCCAGAGCTCCTCCAATTCCTGACTTGCCTGGTTCACAGTTAAAAGTGCATGGTATATATCTGTAGCATGACTTTCTGTTTTTTGAGAGTAATCTTAAAACTTCTTACAAATTCCACGTGGCAGCAAGTTGACTTTAGCCTATCTAATGTATTAAGCTGCAGAGTTTACAACATACCTTTGAAATCTAATGGTTCTGTTTATGAGCGATCAAAAACAGGAATTGCTGCTGAGCACAATGAGATAATGTACACTCCATGATCAAAATGGGAAACATAAAGTCTCTTACTGGAACTAACGGAGAGATCAGAACGAATTGCAGAAAAGTTGATAACTAGGGTGAGCTTCTATTGAACGTGCACTGGCTTGTTTCCTTGAACAGGCTATTGCTTTGATTTTATCCTTTTGTTTATTTGCATATAATGTCATGAATTTGCAAGTACAACATTGTTTTCGGATTCAGGAATTATTTGGAAAAATTAATAAGTATCATTCAGCCCAATGGTACTATCTCTGCCTCCATGAATATGCAGACGAAGGATCCAAGGATTAGGCTCACATCTTGTTGAATCTACTTAAAAACCAAAAAAAGAGCAAATTCTTACGAAGTTGAATCTACTGAATGATCAATCCATTATAAAACAGTATTTCCTCACGCACTTACAACCCATGAACACAATCTATAGCAAATTACAACATTTATTTTTCAAGAAGACAATCGAAGAAAGTTAGCCAAAACCCAACAAAGCCCGCCTTGGTAACCTATAATTTCTACAAAGCTGATCATATAATCACTTAACTGCATGTGTGTGAGAATATATCTTCCAAACTTGTTGTGTAAAATTCCTTTGGCAAAGGAGGCCAGTTAGTTGCAAGCTCCGAAGAAATTCTTCCCATTGTAGGTCGGGATTGCCGATTGGGATGCAAGCATGCGAGTGCTATCTTCATGATATGGACAACACCCTCTGCTGCTCGTTTTTTAGGAAGCGAGATGCGTTGGTCAAGCACATCCTTCAACAATGTCTGTTGAGAAATCGGTGGCATCGAAGATGATGAGGAAGTTGCTTGTGATGAGAGTGTGGAGACGAGATCGCCTGGGTGCCTTCCCATCATCACTTCCATTGTTACCACTCCGAAGCTATAGACATCACATTTTTCAGTCACTTTCATCGTGTAAGCTAGCTCTGCCAAAAAAATTTGGTCATGCTGTGTTTTTATCACATAGTTGATAGAAATAAAATTAAAAAAAAATTACTTAAGTATTTATAATATAAGCTAAAAACATACTATTATAGGAACTTAATGTTGAAGTAAAGCTACGCACCTGGAGCAGTATATCCAAAAGTACCTGCAAATGAGGTCCAATTGGATGAGTCAGGCATCAACATTCTAGCTGTGCCAAAGTCAGAGACATGTGCCTCGTATTCCAAATCCAGAAGGACATTATTGCTGGTAATGTCTCGATGAATGATCGGAGGAGAGCAAGAATGGTGTAGATAGGATAAAGCCCCAGCCATCCCTTTCACAACATTTAGCCTTTTCATCCAATCGAACTCAATTGCTTGTTCCTCACTGGTTATAATCTTTCTCAAGCTTCCTCTTTCAATGAACTCATAAACCAAAAAAGAATGCTTTGCATGTGAGCAAAATCCATACATTTTCACAATATTTCGATGTCGAATATTTGCCAACACACAAACTTCCTTTTCAAAAGCTTTAAAATCGGACAACTTTTCTGTTTGTGACCAGTGAAGTTTCTTCACAGCAACCACCTGTTCTGTTGGCATCACGGCTTTATAAACAGTTCCATATCCTCCTTCGCCAATGCAGTAGTTGGAGTTGAATTCCTCTGTAGCTTCAACGATATTCTCATACAACTTCTTCCCATCATGGCCCAATATCGTGAATATGTTTCGATCTTGTTCATTTTCTGGCTCAGCTTTTCTCTTCCTAGCTCTTTGGCGGAGAATGAATAAAGCTCCAATCACAACAATCACTAAGAGTAAGCTTCCTAAAAGAGGGAGTACAATCAAAATAACAAGTTTGTTGCTCTTTCTCTTAACAGTTCTGCTGCTTTTTGGAAGATTGCATGGCTTTAGACCACTGGCGTTGCCACATATACCCATATTATCCCTTAATGCCTCAAATGAAGCGTTGTGGAAGGCTTTGATATCGGGAATGGGGCCATGTAGCTTATTGGATGATATATCCACAACTGTCAAGCTTAATAGATCTTTGAAAGTGCGTGGAATCAATCCAGAAAGCATGTTGTGAGAGACATTCAGAGTTTCCAACATTTGCAGTTGCCCAAGTTGCCACGGTATCTCTTGAGCTAAGAAATTGCAACTAAGATCAAGATCTTGAAGAGAACGCAGAAAGCCTATCTCCTGTGGAATGCTATTTGTAAATTTATTATCACTAAGGTTCAGCAACAATAAATTTGAGCACTCCCCAAGTTGTTTTGGAATCGATCCACTTAGATTATTAGATGCTAAATCAAGGATTTTGAGAGAAGAAAGCATCTTGATGTCTGAGGGAATGACACCTGAAAGATGGTTGTTGCTAAGAGTAAGGCTGTACAACAGCTTCAACCCCCCTAATTCTTTTGGGATGGTTCCTTCTAAGTGATTGGATGTCAGATCAATCAATTGTAACTGAGTAGCCTTCCCGAGCTCTGCTGGTATCTCCCCAGAAACATTATTGTTTGAGATTTTAAAGCTCGTTATGTTACGATAATCTCCCCATTTCAAAGAAAGCTCACCATAAAAATTATTGTAACTCAAATCAACATAATCCAAATTTGGATAGATGCCAAAATCGTCAGAAATATTTCCTGTCAATTGATTCCTATCGAGTCTTAGTCGGTGTAAACCGGTACAGTTTTTCAAGCTTTTCGGGATGGAACCGGAGAAATAGTTGTTGGCAGCGGTCAGATTTTCCAATACTCCTCCATGGCATACCTCTTGTGGCAAATGACCCGTGAATTCGTTGTGAGACAAACTCAAAAACTTTAAATGGGTGAGATTGTTCATCTCTAGGGGCAATGGACCGTGAAGTTTGTTGTCAACGAAGCTTAATTTCACTAGAGATTTAAGTTGTCCTATTTCTGAAGGAACATATCCAGATAAATTATTTTGACCCAGAGCAAGTGTAGTGAGCATGGTCATGTTCCAGATAGAAAGAGGAATAGGACCAGAAAGTTTGTTACTCTCCAGATAAAGCATGGAAAGGTTTCTCAAATTTCCAATGGAATTAGGGATCTCACCCGTGAAAATATTACTTGACAAGTCAAGTTCATTGAGAGACTCTAGCAATCCAATTTCTTGAGGAATGAAACCAGAGAGCTTGTTATCCAAAAGATTGAGAAATGATAGGTTTCTCAAATTCCCAATGGAATTAGGGATTTCACCAGTTAAAATATTACTTGACAAGTTGAGTTGATTAAGAGACTGTAGCAACATAATTTCTTGAGGAATGGGACCGGAGAGTTGGTTTCGATTAAGAAAAAGCCAAGACAACTTGGTCAAGTTTCCAATGGAATAAGGAATTCCACCGGTTAAAACATTATCTGACAAGTCAAGTTTATTGAGAGACTCTAGCAACCCAATTTCCTAAGGAATGAAACCAGAGAGTTTGTTACCTCCAAGAAAGAGTACGGATAAGCCTTTTAAATTTTCAATGAAATTAGGGATTTCTCCGGTTAAAATATTATATGACAAGTCAAGTTCATTGAGAGACTCTAGAAACCTGATTTCTTGAGGAATAGGACCAGAAAGTTTGTTACCCCATAAATGGAGTATAGATAAGTTTCTCAAACTTTCAAAAGATGAGGGGATTTCACCTGTTAAGACGTTATTTGACAAGGAAAGTTGATTAAGAGATTCTAGCAACCCAATTTCTTGTGGAATGAAACCAGAAAGTTTGTTCCTCCAAAGAAAGAGTTTGGATAGATTTCTCAAATTTCCAATAGAAGAAGGGATGGGACCAGAGAGTTGGTTTCGAAAAAGGTAAAGCAAAGATAAGTTTCTCAAGTTTCCAATGGAACTTGGGATTCTACCACTTAAAACATTAATTGACAAGTCAAGTTGGATAAGAGTTTCTAGCAAACAAATTTCTTGAGGAATAAAACCAGAGAGTTTGTTTTCACGTAAACTTAACAAACTGAGACTTTTCAAGAAGCCTATCTCAGATGGGATACTTCCGGTGAGCTCATTATCACGTAAGTTCAACTCAATAATTTTGGATAGATTACCAATTTGTGATGGAATAGTTCCAGAAAGAGAATTCTTCCGAAGGTCAAGAGTGAGAAGATTGGGGAAGGATGAGAAGTTGAAATCATAAAGGGTACCTCTCAAACGAAAACTCTGAAGCGTCAAGTTGGTGACACTTCCAGAATTGTCACAATTGATTCCAATCCAATTAATGCAAGCGCTGATGCCGACCCAAGAAGACAAGAGGGACTGGCTTTGACTGTCAAGACTTGCTTTCCACTTGAGAAGAGCCTCAGCTTCTGTAATTTTACCTCCAGCAACTTTGTATTTGGCAGCACTAGCAGTCGTACCAAATATTGGAGTTGCAGAGGAAGTATGATCAGCAAAAGCAAAGAAAGGAGAAAAGTAGAACATGTGAAGAAGAACAAAGAGGTGGAGAAAGAATGAGGAGAATGGTTTGTGCAGTGAGGAAGTCATGGTGTGTTTTCCAGAGATATAGGATATGGCTTGCTATGGTAGATGGAGATGCTAGGCTACATGCAGTGGTATTTATAGAATGGAAAACATCATTGGAATCCTTTTTTTTTTTTTTTTTTAAAGTTCATGGAATATTACAAATATTGTGGGCTCTCCTTTCTAATGTGCAAGTCTTGGCAGTGTTGACTTGCTTTTTGTGAATTTGATTGATTGCCTAATTGTTCAATCAAATGAATATTCCCTGTAACAGACGTGAGCCATGAACCAATGCTCAACCAAATCAGATAGATAAGGCACTGGTTTGCACTGTATATTTTCTTGTCAAGAACAGCTTCAAACTTGGCCAAAAGGCAGCATACACATGTAACCCGATCGAGGAGTTAAGATTTTGAATAAATGTGATATTATGGGCTCTCCTTTCAACTTGTGATCGTGTTCAATAGCTTAATATATATATAGACCTCGTAACCAAATAAAAAACTATGATTGATCCATCATAAAATTACCTTCATTGAGCTTTAAAATTAAACAGTGTATTAATTTTATTTAAAAAAAAAAAGAACACTCGTTGGATATTTCTTGTAATTAATAAACATGAGACACATGCATGTAGGTTAATTCCTGATTCATGCAGCTACACAGACTCCTTCCGGCGAGAACGTTCACCATGAATGGCATGATCTATATTATTTGGTTAATTATAAAAATCTGTGGTTTAAATAATAGATCCCATTAATTACTGAGGTCTGACCTTTGTGAAGGAACTTCATCTTGCTTTTCCTCAGTTCTGATCATGGTTATTAATTTATATTTGCAAGCTTTTTTTTTCCAAAGAGAGAAAGAACCGTTGAAAATAAACATTAACCTTTACCTCTCTTTCAATTTGTCTTTGCCGACCGAAAAACAAAATTAATGGAAGAATAAAAATAGAATTTTAATGTAGCATTATTGTATTGATAACTTAGTAATAATCTAGTGTACAATAATATAATTCACAACTATAAAATTAATATATATATTTTTTAATCATTTTATTATTAACAACACTTTCAACAACAATTTTAACCAAATATTTATTAATTTTTTTTATATAACAATAATTTCAGCTGTATTTTTTACCAAAAACATATTTTAATCTAACCAATCACAATAAAAAGTAATTTTTTTTAAATTATAATAATAAAATCTACTACAATATCAAATACACTCTAAATTCTCGTACCTTCTCTCCAACTATCAATTCATGTACTAAAAACAGGTTAATGGTGCGTTGTGCCATTTACAAAAAATTATTAAAACATATCCTCTTCAGATTAATTTATGTCATTCTATCTATTATGTTAATTAAGATGTTATGCGTTTAACCAATAAAAAATGAGTTATGGTGACTAATGATAAAAAATATGTGTATGATTGACAAAATCATAGCCAAAAAAATTATTTAAAAACGCATATATAAAAAAGAAAAAAGACGAAAAAATATCACAATTAGTTATGTTGCCTTCTTTGCTTCCAAATTTCTTAGATTGATTCAAGGTTGTAAATTCTTTTCGGTTGGCATTTTTTTCTTAATTGGAACTATATATTTTAGTTTCAGAATATTCTGAGATGTTGTTTCAAGATTATACTATTCTCTCTCTTTCTTTCACACACACAGGTGTGTGTATATATAATTTAAAATATTAATTCAACGAATATAATTTTTATTCAAATCCAAAATAAAACAAACTTGAAAGTATTCAATTCAAATTTCAAATACAAGTAAAAAAGTAGAAGTTGAACCAATATTACCTGATCGAATCGATGAGTCCACAAACAACCTATAGAAAACTGGTAAAAATATAGTTTGATTTAAAAATAATTTAAGATGACATATTTCTTAAAAATATATATATTGAAATGATAATATATTGAATCGATCCAGATCAATTTTTCAAATCCGTGACCCTGGTCATGAGACCATAACAACTCTAAATAAAATAAATCAAAATAAATTATGAAGCTCAATTTTTAATAAATTTATTATTGAATGATGAAATTGAAAAAAATTCAATATAAAAAAAAAGAACAAAAAATAACCTTTCAAACAAAATTATAAATTTGTACAAAATTAAAAAAATATCATTGACAATCTTACAAGTCCTTTCTAAACTCTGATTACCTCAAAATTTTAACATGAGATATAACAATATATCAGGATACTCCTTGTAAAATTTCAATATGATCAAAAAGTCGAATTAAAATATATAATTAATATTGTAAAATTAGATAATATTTTATTTTAAAAAATAAAAAAAATAATATTTGACCTGAACAGAACAGTCAAAATGGAACAGAACGTTCCAGACGGAACTTGAAAAATTTTTATGAAACAAGTTAAGATTGTGAATGGAATAAAATCTATTTTAGTTTTTAAATAGAGCAAGATATACAGTTATTATGAACGGAATAGAATGGAATTGACAACCTCATGAAGATGTCTCTCTTCGTAACTTTTTCTCTATTAGCGTGCTCATTACGGTTGAAGCTATATGGTCAGAAACAGCTCTTATTGGTAGTCTAAGTTCTTCGTATACTGGGAATGAGAGAAACTATATATCAAAATTGTCTATGTTTTTCATTTGTTGAATCTATGTTCCGCCAAAAAACCTTTCTTTACTTCATATGAAGTACATGTACCTACAAGATTGTGCAATGAAAGTTTCACCAACCAATAGCCTGTGTATCGTGTTCTTTGGGGTTGAATTTTCTATTGAGATAATGAATACAACATGTTAAGTAGGAAATTCATTGCTTAGTATAGCCACTTGTGTCCATTTGAAAGAATGTTGTTGAAACCGTGTTTTTTTAAATTTTTTAAAAAAATTGATTAATTTTTTTTATGTATTTAGATTGTTTTGATGTGATAATCTTAAAAATAATTAAAAAAAATATTATTTTGATACATTACTAAACAAAAAACACTTTAAACTATAATCGTTATCACAATTCCAAACAGGTCACAGACTATAGGTGGTTCTTGTTGAAAGCTTTCTACAATTGATTATTGCCCTACCCTCCTCACGGGGGCACTGTGTCATGGTGACAATTCCTATGCGATATCTTGTTAAATGGTTTTTAGTTTGGTTGGGTAATCGCCACTTAGTATTATTATAACTACTAGAAACTCTAACTGATTTTTTTAAAAGGTTGAAATAGCAATATATTGAATCAACTCACGTTAATCTTCAGAATCCGTAACCCGGGTCATGAGACTATAACAACCCTAAATAAAGTAAAAAACAAATTATAAAATTTAATTTTTAATAAATCTATTGTTGAATGATGAAATTGAAAAAAAATTCAATATAAAAAAAAGACAAAAGAATAGCCTTTCAAAATAAAATTACAAAAATATTATTGGCAGTCTCGCAAGGTTTTTCTAAACTCTAATTACCCCTAAAATTTTAACCTGAAATATAATAATTTGTCAGAATATTCCTTGTAAAATTTTAATATTCAGATTAAAATATATAATTAATACTGTAAAATTAGATAATATTTTATTTTAAACCAAAAAAACAATATTTGGCCCAAACAAAACGGCTAGAATGTAACCAGAATATTCTGAATAGAATTCGGACAGAATTTATGAAATAGTCAAAATTTTAAATAGAATAAAATTAATTTTAATTTGTTTTATTTTTTAAATTAGAATAAAATATACTAATTAGAATAGAATATACTAATTAGAATAGAATAGAATGGAATTTACAACCTCATAAATATGTCTCTTCGTAACTTTTTCTCTATTAGCGTGCTCATTACGGTTGATGCTATATGGTCAGAAACAGCTCTTATTGATAGTCTAAGTTCTTCGTATACTGGGAATGAGAGAAACTACATGTCTAGGGGTGACGTTGTCCAGTGATGGTGAAGGCTCCTATCATGCCTCTTATTATGAGGTGTTGTATGCTGGGAAAAATTTTTAGATTTAATAATAGAATTATAATTAATGTTTAGGCGTAGCTACCTAGTATTATGGTTACTAGAAACTTATGATCTGTGAGAGTCTGGGTAAAGGACGGGTTGTGTAAAGGGAAGACACATCACCCTAGTGCACCCTACCTAAGATAAGCTGCATTGTTATTTGATTGTTTTTTTCTAAGTTTGGTTTTTATTCGTTAGTCTTTTCTAAGGATCAAGGCAGATCTCTCTTCATGAGAGAGTCTCTACCTTATCGGGTTAAATCCTAACCGTTCTAGAGTTTGAATTTTAGCATTGCATTTTTATACCTTGTATTTTTAATACTTGAGGGTGTATTTTATCGTGTAATTTTACACCCTATAAATATTAAAGTTTACATCTGAATCCTGAAAAAATTGAAAAAAGATTTTTGACATATTGACCAAATTTTAAAGGAGGTCAGCATCACCACCGTTTCCTTTCTCCAGAACCAGGTATGCTCATTTCCTTTCTTCGCAAAAATTGATGCATGTGGGTCTAGAGAAACAAAAAGAAACAGAAGACGATTGAAAGCTTAAAGACCGTCACTTTTCCTGCACTCTGTAACCAAGGGGTCTTTGTTTTTGCTATCTGCAAAAACGAAGAATGAACAGTGTGAAGGTAATTTAATTACCTTCGTACTGTTCCATGCACGCATAAAAGTTTTCGCGTGCATGGCTTGTTTGGGTCACTGGCTTGGGCCAGTGACCAGGTGGCTGGGTCCAGTCCAGCCACATGGGCCGGGTTGGGCCCAACCCCAAAACAAAATTCAAAAATTATTTTAAAAAAAATATATGATTTTCGGTACATTTTTTACTGCATTTTGATGAATATTGGTTTGTATTTTTATATCAGAAGATACAAATCCAAAGATTAAAATACTGGTTTTTGTCAAGACATAAAAAAATAAAAATAAAAATATTTTTGTTTTCATGCATACGCATCCGGTCAAGTCTCTTAAAAAAAATCATATTGTCTTTTCATATAACAAAGAAAATTTCAAAAATATGTATTAGCATGCATTTTGGCTTTAATAACCAGTTTATTAAAGTTACGAGAATTAAGCCAATATTTTAAAAATTCCAAAAAAATTATTTTGTTTTCTTTTAATATCTGGGGTTACGACTTTATACGTAAGACGTATTCCGGATATTAAATTTTTTTGTTGACATTAGAATTACCTGATAAGATAAGGATCTCCTTACCGAGGAGGACTTTTATTAAACCATAGATGGACCAACAACTAGAAAACACGACAAGACCTTAGATTTTATCAGACAATAAAACAATGCAACTTACCTTAGGTAGGGCGTATTTGGGGTGCTAATACCTTTCCTTTACGCAACCAGTCCCCGTGCCCGATCTCTGAGACCAGTTAGGGTTCCTAGTGACCAAAATACTAGGTGGCGACTCCCATTCTATTTTTCCACTAATAAAAGACAAGAATTCCTTGTCTCCCCATATTTGCCATATTTACCGCAACACCGCACACGTGCGACAATACATATAACAGTCGGTTGAATGAGAGATATAGAGATGATTCTTCGACCCATAATCTCAATCTAGATTTGTGGTTGGAGATAGGATCGTCTGGTGGACTGATAGAAATCGGATCTACAAACTCCCTCACACTACAGTCCAGAACTTGCAAATGACGCATAGTATTTTTTTCTAAGTGATTTGAGGAAAATTCAATCAATTGTAATCAAATAGCCTTCCCAAGCTCTGGTGGTATCTCACCAGAAACATTATTGTTTGAGATTTTAAAGCTTGTCATGTTACGAGAATCTCCCCATTTTGAAGAAAGCTCACTATAAAAATTATTGCAACTCAAATCAACATAATACAGATGTGGATAGATGCCAAAATCCTCAGAAATATTTCCTGTTAATTGATTCCAATGAAGTCTTAATCGGTATAAACTAGTACAGTTTTTCAAGCTTTTCGGGATGGAACTTGTGTGAAGTAATTGGAGTTAGCAATAAATTTTTCAAGCAATCCTCCGCGGCATAACTCTTATGGCAAATGCCCCGGAATTCATTACTAGACAAATCCAATATCTTCAAATAGGTGAGATTGTGCACGCATCTCTCGGGGCAATGAGCCGTGAAGTTTGTTTTCAAATAAGCTTAATTCCACTAGAGATTTAAGTTGTCCTATTTCTGAAGGAACATATCTAGATAAATTATTTTGACCTAGAGCAAGTGCAATGAGCATGTTCATGTTCCCAATAGAAAGAGGAGGAATGAAACCAGAGAGTTTGTTACCCTAGAGATAAAGTATGGATAGGTTTTTAAAAATTTCAATGGAATTAGAATGAGTGATCTGTTCCCCTGCAGATCATGGAATCTCACCAGAGAGTTTGTTACCCTGAAGATAAAGAAATGGTAGGTATCTCAAATTTCCAATGGAATTAGGGATTTTCCCAGTGAAAATACTACTTAACAAGTCAGGTTGATTAAGAGATTGTAGCAACCCAATTTCTTGAGGAATGAAAATAGAGAGTTGGTTTCAATAAAGGTAAAACAAAGATAAGGTGGTCAAGTTTCCAATGGAATTAGAGGTTTCACCTGTTTTATAAGCAAAGTTCATTAAGAGACTGAAGTAACCTAATTTCTTGAGGAATGGAACCAGAGAGTTTGTTACCAAAAAATAGAGTATGGATAGGTTTTTCAGATTTCCAACAAAGGAGGGGATCATACTAGTAAGATTATTTTGATGTAGTTTTACCTCAATGAGCATCGTCATGTTCCCAATAGAAGAAGGGATGGGACCAGAGAGTTCGTTTTGAAAAAGGTGAAACAAAGACAAGTTGGTCAAAAGACAAGTTCGTTTTGATGTAGTTTTCATGAATTAATTATTCTTTGATTTTTTTCATAATCATAAAAATTATGAGGATACTGTTTTTTTATTTGAAACTCCCTTTTTAAATTATAATAATTTTTTGTCTAAAAAACATGCAACTAATAAAAAAAATATTTTCATTCAAAAAAGATTAATAAGGAAATTGAAGTTGTCTCCATAATTATATTTTCACTTCTATTTAAATTATTGAGATTATTTATTTTAATTATCTTGAATTTTTACTAGAAAAAACACGTTAACAAATATATATATATATATATATATATATATATATATATATATATATATATATATATATATATATATATTTTCCCCAAAAAGAAATTGAATAAATAAGGAATGGAGACTGGACTTAAAAAAATAATTTTATCCTTCATAATTTGTCTTGCACATATCTATTTTAATTACTATATAATAAAATAAAAATTAGTGTGAAATCTAGTGTACTGTTTACAGTGGTAAAAACACTACGAAGGTTGACGATTGAAAAAAAAAAAAAGAGATCTCAATTTTGAGTCCTACTGAAAATTAATACCCGTTTGAACCTTTTTTGACTCCTGGGGGTATTGCTAAACATGGAAAACATTCAATTCAAACAAAGGCCTTGCCATCTTGGCGCAGTCCCACCAGCAACATCTCAACGTTGACAGGCACACAAAAATAATGAAGTGATCAACATGGATGAATGGAACCAAACATTCAAAACAAGTGTAAACCAAACCTTCATTCGATTTGTTAGCATTGGCAGAAAGCTAAATCATCAATCCATTCGAGACTACTTGAATAACTGGAAAGATTCGAGTGAAACGAGTGATGCAAATATCGAAAGCATTTCATCAGCAAATATGAAAGATGACAAACATTCATATACTTACTGAACATATCTATAGCACTCTCATGGGCTACCAAAACTTCATCATCTTATTGCATTAGGAAAACTGTTTCCTATAAAATAATATGGTAAGTTCTCTCTTTTTGGGGAAGGGGCAAAAATACTATTACACCATATTAAGAAATTAGAACACAAACTTTTCTTCCTCTGCCCCAACTGAGAACACGCTATCTTCCGTCTCTCCAAGAGCAGTGGCAGTTGAATCGCTTATGCCCAGCAGATGCTGCAGACGGGACAGTTTTTCTGGTGCTGCATTATTTTTCATGTAGATGGTGTACAAATCAGCTAGCTCCTCAGGCACCTCCCATGTCAAAGTCTCAGAAGGCACGGCTTTATCACAAGCCAGCAAGTCATTAAGAGTGGAAACCTACAAACGTGATTAAAAAAGACCTCAGACCTCTTCCCCTCTAGGCATTATTAAAATTATTTAAATTGATAATTAAAAAGTACATACCACTCCTTGTTGATTTCTCTGCCTTAGTAGCGCCACAGCCTGAATCAGTGAGTTTGACAGTCTACTCCGTGCAAGCTCATGGACAACCCCTTTAGCCTTCTCGGCATTAATGTTAAGATCTACTGGGATTTTCTCATAGACTTCCTCCTCGTCAAACTCCCCAGTGCCAGATGAGAAAATTTCATCAACAGTTTTCTTGTACAGGTTTTCTCGCAACTTTTCAGATACCATGCTGTTGAAGTCAATACTTGCTTCCTTCAGCTCTCTTATCTGTTTCATATTGAGCCTCCCTCGATTGATAGCAGTTTCAAGAGCAGCTGCCATTTTTGTAGTTGTAATGTTCTTTATCACCTTCTGTGCATACTCGGGTGGCAAGCCAACTTGCTTCTGCAAGTCATTGAGCTGCTCTATCCTGGCTTTTGTCAATTGTCCATCAGCTAAAATTACCTCAGCTTGTTGTCTAAAAGCCTGCTCAGCTAGGCTCCTGTGGACTTCCACAATTTCCTTTACAGTCAAACCCAAAATTCCACCAAGCTGATTCAGCAAAAGGTATTCTGAATCATCCTTCTTTGTGGTGATTTGAGCACCAAACGGAATTCTGGTAACTTCCCCAGTTAGGCAGTAAAGTAGATATGTCTTGTAGAGGTCAGTCCTCTCTCTTTCAGAAAGGTCATCTTTAAGATTTATCTCAGCCTGGCCAGGCTTGCCCATCTTTGCAGCAACCTCCTCACTCGGTCTTATTTTCCTAAGTGTCTCAAGGGACTCCCATCCCTCGTCATCCCATTCATCATCCTCTTCAATTTTCTTGTCTTCCACCTTACTAGGCTCTTTTGGTGGGGTATCAGAAGATTCCCCTTTTATGTCAGCCACCAGTTCAGTCACCACCAATGAATTGAAGGCAATCAATTTCCTTAGTGCTTTAGCACCCTCAGTACGGTTTTCAGCCATCCGTGCTTGCTTTACAAAGTTCAAGAAAATCCTTCGAACCTGCAACAAGGAAAAGTTTTTGAGCAAAGCGTGTTTAATTTAAGATTATGTTCTGTATTAACAATACACACTTGATAGTCAAAGTGTATACTCACCGCTTTGCCAGCAATGGACATGGCAGCCTCCCGTGTTAATCGTAAGCCATGAGCAGCCTTTTTTACAGCCTTCTTAACATCAGCATCATAGCCATCAACCCCTGATGCAATTGCATCTTTAACCACCTGAAAAACAATGGCATGCATCAGCAATGAATTGATTAATTTGAGCAACAATTCAACAATTAGCATTATGCAACTTAAGCCCTAAAGTAGAAGTGTAACATCTCTTCATTTGAATTCAAACGGGAAATTCTATTTATACCCAAAATATCAAAGATAATTGAGCAAGAAGAGTCAGGACACCAGCAGGAAGTCAGCACGAGAAGACCCTAACCCTTAATGATATATGCATACAGTTTTAAAATGTGAATCCTCAAAGCAAGCAAAGAATAGAGAGATAAAAGAACAGTCAAAAACAAGAAACACGGCCCTCCGCACACTCCACACAACCCCATTAAATAAGTATAGACACTTCGAAGTCCCTGTTGACCTCCACAATCTAAAATACAGTTTGGACAAACCTAAACATGGTTCTCTTGAACAGATTACATGCTTTTATAATGTTCAAAACAGCCCTATCCCATAGTGTATAGATGTCTCCAAGTCCCCATTGACCTCTTTAATCCTAATTCAACTTGAAACCACCTAGAATTAGATAGAGGTGCATTGTTGCAAAGGAAACCAATTGAAACAGACTAGTTCTAGAAGCAGAGGCATAGAACACAAATCAATGAGACAGACTTGAGGAAAACTTTCATATTGTAACCAGAAATATTATAGAAACAATGATTTTACCTTTTCAAATAAACTGCCACAGATATCAGAATGAGCTGCATCAATAGTTTGCTGGGGAATACAGAGCATGACTCTCAAACGAGTCAGCGCTTTAACATCCTCGTCACTCAACTCTCCATCAGCTGCACACTGCTGAAGCTTTTGCCTGTAAATTTCTGGAAATAAAGGAGCATTAGTTCCACTATGCATGAGAAAATCTGAACAGGCAAAAAAAATAAATCCTCTAGATACTTGTAAACGGTCTCAGGATGACATTTTAAAAACATTGATGTTAGCAATCAATTGATGTTAGTTACCTTCATGAATCTCAGTGGCTTTTTGTGGATCAAAGTGCAACTCCTCACAGAGATTTTGTAGGAAGGCTGCTTTGCTATCAGCAAATTCTAAATCACCACTTGAAACAGCCTGTGCAAGCCGTTTACGATATACCTTTGAAGTGACGTCAAGCATAATTGATTCTGCCTCCCTTTTACCTAAGCCAAATATATTCTTCAATTGATTTAATGCAGCAAGCTACAAAAAAATATAAGAGGGTTATGACATAAGCAATGTACATAGAACGTGATGAAAATGTAAGGTATCAAGTGCTAATAAGAACAAATTTATTTTACACACGTCAATGAAATGTAAGGCAGCATTCGTCACCTTATGTTCTTCCATGTGACCACCAGATAAAGCATCTGTAACATATGCCCTATAAAGAAGCTTCAAATCGTCTATCTTTCTTTCACTGTCATACTCACCACCTAAGGCACAAACACGTTAGTACCAGCTCAAAACTGACATGTCAAAAACTTGATCTTGAAAAAACATGAAAGCAAGAGCTCCTCTAGGATCCAAACCTGATACAGAAACTGGACCAACTCCGCAGGCAAATGAAGCTGCATCCTCATGGTTCTTTAATAAAATAAGCTTGTTGTTGAATGCCAGTATCTTATCAAGCTCTTCCACAACTTTCACAACATCCTGGCTGTAAAACCTAATTTAATTATATGGTGCAAATAACATAACAGCTAGGCATATATGATACTGTTGAGCAAAAGTTCCAAAGAGTAAAGCAATACAGATTCTTTGACATATCAAACATCAGGTCTTTTCTTTTCCGAATTAAAATAATAAAAATCTTGAAAAGACATTCATAAGCTAGAATTTAAGACAAGTGGAAAAGATCATACACTGTTCTTGTCCTAGATTTCAGTCTATCAAGTGCTGCTGAAATATTTTTCTCAACCAGTTTTCTTGTGCGCTGCCTAAATAAGTCCTCTGCAAGCTGTCACAAACACAAGATGCCATGTATGAAAAATTATGAACCAAAACACAGACCACCAATGAGAAGTCGAGAAGAAGGAACCTCATCTGAAAGTCGACAAGAAATCTGTGTTTGTCTAAGGCTAACAAGCTGTTCCACATCAATATCTATTTGAAAGGGAAAAAAACACAAGCATGTTAGAAAGGGTAAAAATGCAAAAGGAATTTTCAACTCATCCTTGATACGTATTATCAGTAGAATGATCATCTAAGCATTTTGTTTTCCAAACAAAGCCAATGAAGAAGATTGTATACAGAGTAATAAAATATTTGTGCCTAAGCATTCCAATCCCTCCTCCCCCATGGTCCAACCCCAGCCAGAGTTATAAACAAAATCTAAAAGGAAGTGAAATATCAATCCCCTGAAATTAAAAACTAGAGCAGTGGATAGTTGTATTGGCTAAATAATCAAATAGATATTGTTGATAACCAATGACTTAGGATATCACCCATTACAGTGCACAAACATACCACACCTCAGTGATCGATAAAAGTTAAATGGGCAACCCTACCAAACCATGATATATAAAAGTTGACAATATATAAACAGCTTGGTGTTCACTAATCACAGCATTGCTTACCACTGAAATCAGTTAACACAAAATAAAAGAAACATTACAGACAATTTATGTTAAATTTACCTTTTCCAACTGATTTTAGCTTTGAAGAATACAACCTCTGGGCATTATCGCGAATAGCAATTTCAACCTGAGACAAACAAGAGGAATACATAATATCAATAAACTGGGAAGAGTGAAAATCAAAAAGTAAACAATTAGAAGTTCAATGCATGTCAACTTTTGACAAAATATAAATAACAGGACAGAAGATATGCTACTGGTGGCAAGAAGCTGAATATGTTATCTACAAAAAACAAGTGCACATAAACTAGAAATAGAAACAGTTGATAAAAAAAATACCTGAGATCGGTGACCTTGAAAACACGTTTCCAAGGTAAAAGAAAAGACGATGCTTCTCCAAAAACAAGAGTTGAAACATATATCAATTTCTGAAATGCCTGCACTGGAGAATCAGTAATAATGGTCAAGTTCCATATCTTCATTCAAAATTTTCACTAACCAATGTCTCCAGATCCAGAATTAAGATTCCAACAAGCAAAATTACAAATGACTTGCCCGACGCTGCTCTACATCTCCATCATGATCCCCAGTTTCAAGCCTTTGCCTGAAAATCCGCCTCCCAAGCTACCAACCAGTACACAAAATAGCAGTGTAAGGAAACATTTCTCAAATTCACTTCACATACAACCATTAGCATACTCATTCTTTCAAATGCATACATCTAGTGAAGACAACCATACCTCCACATGCATGCTAGCAGCATCTGGGTCGTCAATGCCCAAAGCATTTTTAAAATTAATGACTGTTTCAACTTCATTCCCTTTAAGCTCTTCACCCCCAGGAGGAAGGACAGAGGACACAAACCTAAACCGAAATCAAGGTGAAATAACCAAATAGTTAGCAAAGAATGAAAACAAGCTCCAAAAGCAAACTCTTCAACAAAATTACTAAAAACAAATTCAACATCGATTCTAACTTACCGACTGTATAAATCACAAAGCTCCGCATTAAATGCCTCATCTTGCTTGCTCACACCATATCTGCAAAATTCAGCATTCACAAATAAATTTCAAAAACTAACAAAAGTAAAGCTAAACACACAACAACTCAAGTCTCTTAGCACAAAACACCAATACAATCATAAACTAATCCAAAAATAAACAACTTTCAACTCAAATTTACCCAAAAAAAAAATCACACTGCACACATGATCTTAACTATAGCCAACATGCACAAAAACACATCAAAACATTAACCAAAAAAGTTTTGCTAAAAAGCACCAACTTTTTGGCAAAAAAGCAATAAAAATCAAAACTTTAACAATCAAGCCAAAATAAAGTTAAAGTTAACTAACTTTTTAGCAATGCCTTCAATCTCCTCTTTACTAACTTGAATGGGATCATCAAACCCAGAAACATAATTGTGCAAATTTATCGCCGCAACCTCCGGAACAGCCGAATTCAATGCATAAACAACCGCCCCACCAGCTGCCCCGGCCACAGCAGCACCGCCAAGTGCCAAATTCCGAGACCCGCCACCGAACTTAGTCCCTAAACCATACCCAGCAGCTAAAGCTCCAGCTAGGATTATCGCCGAGCTCGCCAATCTTAGCGTCGGCGAGAGATTACTCACTATAGGTTGAATACCTGTTAGCTCTCTCTTTCCTCCAAAAACATTATCGGGTTTTGATTCTAAGGTGACGGTGGAGGGGGTTTCGGCGGCGGAGCTGCGGGGGAAGGAGACGAGAAAGCGGTGGCGTTTAGGGAGGGTTAGAGAGGAAGGAGTGAGCTTGAGAGGGATTGGGGAGAGGAAAGGAGTGGAAGGTGAAGAAGCGAGGAGAGAAGGGTTCATTTGATGGTGTTAACGGCGTCGTTTTGGAGGTTGAGAAGAGAGAAAGGAGGCTTATAGGGTTTAACGAAGAGGTGGGGGGGGAGGAGGATAGGAGGGGCGAGCAGGGTGGAAACAAGAAGATAAAGCTGTGTGCATAGTACTGAGTAAATTGTTTATTGAGTCCCTAATTTTGATATAAATTATATCTTAGTCCTTCAAGTTTGTAAAACTATATCTTAATCCTTTTCCTTTTAGAAAATTGATTGTTTTTTTCTTTAAAAGTTTTCAGCATGTAGGTTATTTTATAATACATTAAATTTTCAAATATTATATATAGTCATTAGGGATTAAAAAAATACCAACATTGTTTTGGTTTATTCGGGTTTGACGGATTAACTTAAATTTTTTTAATTTTTTTAATTAATATTTTTTTTAATTTTATATTTTAATATTGGGTTTATTTGGAATTAAACTTCATGATTTCTTTTGGTTTGTTTTTTATTAGGTTATCTTGATCATATGACTCGAGTTGCGAGTTTGGCAAGTAAACCATGTTGAGTTGAGTTTTTTTTTTATCTTTTTTTAATTAGTATTTTTTTGAGTTGAGTATTTCATCCTTTAATATTGAGTTGATTATGAATTAAGTTTAATGATTAGCTTTAGTTTGCTTTCTATGAGGTTATCCTAATCTTATAACTCTAGTCACGTGTTTTATAGGTTAACCCGATTAGACTCAGATCATTTTATTGTGTTCTATTTTTAGATTGATTTTTTTCAATTTTAGCGTTCAAAAATCAGTTAATTAAAAATTAAATTTTATAATTTGTTTTGATTTGCTTCTCACGAGGTTATCACAATCTCATAATCTTAGTCACAGGTTTAATAGTTTAACCTAGGTTGACTTGGGTAAATTTTTTATTTATTTTCTATAAGGTTATCATAATCTTATGACTCGGTCACAAGTATGATAAGTTAACTTATGTCATTTTTTTTGTTATTTTTTAATTTCATTCTTCAACATTTGGTTGATTTGAAATTAAACTTCATAATTTTTTTTTTGTTTTACCTTTTATAAAGTTATCATAGTCTTATTATCTGGGTCACAGGTTAGGTGAGTTAATTCGAGTTGACTCAAATTATTTTTTGATATTTTTTAATTTCATCGTTCAACATTGAGATTGATTATCTTGAGTCGCAAATTAACTCGAATTTTTTTTAGTTTAATTTTTTCTCAATTTCATGTTTTAATATATAGTTAATTTGGAATTAAGATGCATATTTTATTTTTGCTTTTTATAAGATTATCTCGGTCTCATTATCTGGGTCATGGGTTTGGCCGGTTAATCCGGATTGACTCAAGTATGTTTTTCCTTTTTTTTTCATTAATATTTTTTTTCAATCTCATCTTTCAATATTAGATTGATTGTAAATTGAGTTTCATAATTTGTTTCGATTTGCTTTCTAAGAAGTTATCTTAGTTACATGACCCGAGTTGTAGATTTAACAAATTAACCGAGTTGTGAGTTGTTTATTTTTTGGTCTTTTTTTTAATTGATTTTTTTATTTTATCCTTTAACATTGGTTTAATCGGGAATTATGTTTTATATTTGGTTTTGATTTGTTTTCTTTGGAGTTATCTCACTCTTATGATCCGGATCATAGATTTGACAGGTTGACTCAAGTTGAACTGAGTCGATCTAATATGTTTTTATCTAAATATTTTTTCAAAAACGTGTCTTCTTGAATTATTTTTAGTCAAACTTTATTTTTTATAATTTTTTAGGTTGCCTTTAGATTCGTCAAGCTGACCAGGTCAATTCTTACACAATTTAAATATTTTTCTCCTAGAAAACTTGTTAATAATAATACCTTAATGTTTTTTTATATTAAAAAAATTAATTTAACTCATGACATAATGTGAATAATGATCTAGTTATACACCAGAGGATAATTGGAAAATTATTTTGACCTATCCGATAATTGTTTTAATCCTTATCCATCATTTTTGTTTAAATTACATTTTATTTATATATTTAATAATAATTTAAATATTGAGTCAAGCATTAGCGAAGTTAATGAAAAAAAAAAGTATATAATAAAAATATCATTATAATTGATTTAATATCCAAATTATCCTTATAATTTAAGTATTTTCTTCTCTTTACTTCCATTGTTATCCCAAATCATAATCCAGAAACCATAATCTTCAATCCTAAATCAAAACTTAGGGATATGCAATCTCTAAACTGCACGAATAATTGGTTTTCAAATCATTTGCAGGTGATTCTAAGGGAGAAAATATTTGACTAAAATCAACAGTACCATCGATTAAACCACCCACCAATAGCCACTTTAAAAACCGCCATCTTAATCATAGGCATACAATCCTTCATTTTCAACTATCATATACCAAATTAATCTGCTATACATTGTATTAAAGTGAGAAATCTATTAGAAGTAGCCCATATAAATTATTATACCAGAGATAAAAGAAAATATAAGCTCTTTGAGTTAGAGAAATAAAAAAGAAACTCGCCAGTACTAATACCGGTGAATGTGTTGAGACACAATTAAGCGTGGTGAAATTAGAATAAATCTTATATAGGCAATCTAACAACAATGACACAAGTAAAGGCAAATTGGAGGTTTTATATTATGTCATGGAATTGACACAAAATATGTTTGCTTCTATAAAAGTTAAAAACGAGTTGTTTCTTACATTTTTAGGGTCTTGTTTCTCTCTTTCCCTGCAAAAATGGTTTATTAATTAAAAAGGAAAGTTGGCGGGTCAGGTCTTGTGATGATTCGAGAGGGAAAAACGATAAATCTAGTATGTTGTTGTTGAAAAAGGATGATGATGGTAGTGGTTTAATTAATTATGTTGATTTTCAGTCTAATATTTTTATTTTTTCTATTGTTTAGATGATGTTTTGAAGGAGAAAAGAAAAAGAAAAGGAGAGATGGTTATTATAAAGAGAGAAAAGAGGAGATAAGATGTTTAGGGATAGAGGAGATATGAAAAGAGAGAAGGAAAGGGAGAAGAGAAAAAATATTCCCAACATATCAGACTTCGATGGCATATCGAAGGTCTTTGAGGTGTGTATCATTCATTATCTTTGATTTCATCTCTCTTTCTCGTGGCTCTTATGATTTTGTCCTTCTTGTTAGTTGATGAAATTTCTCTTGCTGGCACACATTTGAATCACTTTCTTCTAAAGAACTTCGTGTGGGAGTATAAGTACTCTAGACACTACTTTGTTGGCTTTGCTATTTATTTTGATTCCTGCAGTGTGCATGGAAATGTTGGCATAGCAATCACACATGGTATGGTTCTTTCATATGGTGTTTTACGATTTTGGATGGTGTTGGAGGTTACGAATTGCTGTGCGGGAGACAACTGTGATAATTGGTGTGATTGATTCGGAAGATTTATACCCTCTTCTCAGAGCTATATATGTTGAAACATTCTTTTCTGTCATTTCATTGCATGTAAATGCCATGCAGTTCAGAAGAGCCTAAGATCAAGATAGTATCGTCCATATAAATTATGCCTGAGTTCATTTTTTATGTTGTTAATTGCGGTTGTGATTCGAATGCAATTTGTAGGGAGACCATGCTTTTCATTATTATACAGTACTAAGGTCCGAGTATCAGAGAAAATTCCCTGTAAAAAATGGCTGCGTGTCAAAGTGAGCAAGATTATCTGATGGAACATCAGCTTCTAGATCCGAGGAAAGTGGTGAAAGTGACGATGAAGAAAATTTAGGAATTGATGGAATGAGTTCATTGGATCATGTGAAACTGAGCCAGAACTTTATGGAATCCAACATTTTTTTTTTATCTGAATGGGGATATTTTGAAGGACCGAAAAGCTCCAATATAGCTCTTCAAGATGGCTACATGAACCTGATGAGACTGCCAGAATAGGTGCTTATGTCATCCAGTTTCAGATTTTGAAGCTTGGTTGAGCTTAGCTGCACTTGAAGAAATTCCAAGAAACCCCCAAGGTATAAAGAGAGAAAACAATGTTTTGAATTTTGCACAATGTTATTCAATCTGCAGATCTTATTATATACAAAAAAAAAAAAAAAACGAAGTGCTGAGTATGGAAGGCTTGTAAAGAAAAGAATACAAAATGGATCCCTGATTCTAGCTGATCCTTAATTCTAGCTATAGTAATAAAGGAAAATACAAGATACTGATCCTAGCTTTACAATAACTAATCCTTGATTGTAGCTTGCAGTGATTTGCACTGTTATGAATCTTGTCGTTGCATGAATTGATCATGGAATAATAATTCACGTGAGTTGGCAGTGTGATCTTCCTTGATGCTGTCATGAGTTCTGTAATAATAACTTACATGAGTTGGCAGTGTGGTTTTCCTTGATACGCCCCCGCAAGAACGGGCTCCCATCAGTGAGGCCGATCTTGTGCTTAAGAAAATCTATGCGCTGCCTAGAAAGTGATTTGGTGAGTAAGTCTGCAAGTTGATCATTCGTGTGAACATGGCGAACAACAAGAGAATTTTTCTGAACAAGGTCCCGAACAAAGTGTAAGTCAATATGGATGTGCTTCATGCAGGAGTGCTGAACAGGATTGAAGCTGAGATTGGTTGCACAAAGATTGTCACATAAGAGCAGCGGAGGCTGAGAAAGAGAAAACTTTATTTCAGTAAAGAGTGATAGGATCCATATATATAGATTCAGAACCAGCGGTGGCAAGCACACGATATTCAGCTTTCGTGGATGATCGTGCAATAGCACGCTGCTTTCTGGAGCTCCATGAGAGGAGATTTGAACCAAGCATAATGAGATAAGTTGAAGTAGAGTTGCGATTATCCAAATTGCTAGCCCAATCCGCATCTGCATAACATGTAAGAGGAGGGTTAACATTTTTTTGAATTGAGATGCCATGGAAAATTGTATTCTTTAGGTAACGTAGCAACCGCTTAGTGGCAGTCCAGTGAATTGTAAAAGGGTAGTGTATGAATTGTGACAGTTTGTTGACTGCAAAACTGATGTCGAGTCGAGTGAGTGAAAGATATTGCAATGCTTCAATCACCTTACAGTATTCAGTAAGAGTGACAGCAGCTGAGCCATCATTTAGTTTCAGGGAGACCGAAGTTGATAGTGGAGTGGTGACATCTTTGGCTCCATCCATGCAAGTTCTGGCAAGAAGATCCCTGATGTATTTATGTTGAGTGAGAAACAACCCATTTTGCGTGGGAATAACTTCAATGCCAAGGAAGAAATGCAAGGGTCCCAAGTCTTTAAGAGAGAACTTCCTGCCAAGTTGTTGTATAATACTTGCAGCAAAATGAGAGTTGTTACTGGTGATAATTAAATTGTCAACATACACCAGAAAGGAAGCAGTAGTGGACGCAACAACATAGACAAATAATGAAGAATCAGACTTGGTATTGACAAAACCAAATTCCAGGAGAGCTTGTTTAAAAGCAGTATACCAAGTGTCGCACCCAACATCGCGGCGGCCCACAAATAATCAAAGATTGTGGAAAAAGAACAGATATCTGGCATCTTGTTCTTTTAAGGGAAAATGTCTTGTTTAAGGAGTCGCCACCTAGTATTATGGTCACCAGGAACCCTAACTGGTCAACAGAGATTCTATGGTTCGGGACTGGTTATGTAAAAGGGAAGACATTATCACCCCTTAAACGTCCTGCCTAAGGCAGGCTGCATTGCTAGTTTTGTCTTAAATTGCTAAATGTTTATTAGTTTACGCTATGATAATTTGCTTATAATATTCCTGACTCTGGCGCCAGTGAATATTCGATCTCGAATAATTCCAACTCTGGCGTTGGTAAAAATTCCAACCCCGAATAATTCCAACTCTGGCGTTGGTAAAAATTCCAACATGAATAATTCCAACTATGGCGTTGGTAAAATTTCCAACCCTGAATAATTTCAACTCTGGCGTTGGTAAAAATTCCAACATGAATAATTCCAACTATGGCGTTGGTAAAAATTACACCATGAATAATTCCAACTCTGGCGTTGGTAAAAATTCATAGCTATGAAAAAAATCGGTATATTTTCTTTTCTTTTCCCTTTTTTATTCATGATCCTGATGTCAGTGAATAAATTGACAAAAAAATATATTTTTTAAGACATGCAAAATTTTTATTTCTACACTTTCTATTATTTTATTTTATTTTATTTTATTTTATTTTTTTGTTTTGGGGGCTAGGCCCAGCTCAGCCCACATGGGCTGGGCTGGACCCCGCTGACTTAGTTGGGTCACTGGTCGACCAGTGACCCGGCTAACGCATGCCTGCCCAATGAATTACAATTCACTTGCTACGGTAGCAAGTGAATTATAATTCACTGCTACTGTAGCAGTTAATTAAATTGCAAAGGGGAGAGACGAGGGACGACTTACCTGGTGCAGCAAGGCGTAGCCGGAGGTGATGGCGCACTGTGCTGGACGAATGACGCTGCCTGCTCTTGTTCTTCCTCTCTTCTTGCTCCTTTCTTCCCCGGTTCGTCCTTGTATTTCTCTCCTGGAGTGCCCTGTTATTGGTGTAGTGGCTGCTGAAGATGGAGCTCTGGAGCTGCTGCTTCTGGAGGCGACGAAAACGGTTGTGACGCTGGTGGTGACTCTTGTCTACTGCTTTCCTTGGTCTTCCTTCTGCGCTTCCTCTGGTTCTGAAGAAAGTGGAGCCTATGGTGGTGGTGGCTTACTCTGTTGTTTCCTTCGTTCTGGAAAAGAAAGAGCAAATGGTGGCTCAACTCCTCTGTTGGTGTTGCGTTTTCTGCCGGTCCTCGGTTCCTCTATTGGTTTCGCCTCCTCTCTGTTTCTCTCTTCTTTACACTCTCTTCCCACTGTTTTTTTTGTTTCTGCTGTCTCGTTCCCCGTCTCCTGCGTTCGTTTTTCCTCTGCCCCTCTCTGGTTTTCTCGTTCAAAATCCCCTGCGTCTTCTGCCTCCTTCCTTCTCTTCTTTTTTTTAGTCTATCTGGTTTTCACCCCCCTGTCGTGCATGGCTTTTTCCTCCTTTTTCCCCCTCCGTTCTGTCCCTCTCTCTACTGTGTTTTTCCCCCCTTTCACTCCCCAGTTTTTCTTCCTTTTTCCCTGGTCCTGCGTGCATGGACTATCTTTGGCTTTTATAGCCAGAGAACAAAGCCGTTTCTTCAAGCCATAAATTGTGTTAACTGCAGGTGTAATGGTGTGAGCAGTGGTGGGCGTCCGTTTCAGTCGGGAAGAGGATGAACAGTAGCAGGAAAACGGCGCCGTTTTTGGTGTTTTGTGTTTTGATCCTTGACATTTCGCATTTTTGCAGTCCAGTCCTTGGGTAAATTGTAATTGAACCCCTGCATCTCAGCGCCATTTACACATTGGTCCTTGGGTTTTAATTTCTTTCAAATTTGACAAGAATCAGCCCTATACTTTGATAATGTTTTAATTAAGTCCCTGATTTTATTAATTTAATTAAATCCAAGTCTATTTAAGTCTCAAAACTTATCAATTCTCCAATTAAACCCTTAATTGGATTAATTAAATTAATTCTAAGCTCAATTAAGTCTCAAAACTTATCAATTCTCCAATTAAACCCTTAATTGGATTAATTAAATTAATTCCAAGCTTAATTAAGTCTCAAAACTTTATTAATTCTCCAATTAAACCCTTGATTGGATTAATTAGATTAATTCCAAAGTTTAATTAAACCCCAAAACTTCCAATCATGTTGCCCTTAACCCAAATTTTAATTCATTCTTCATTTATTTCATGTACTTATTTTTCTATCATTATTATTATTATTTTTTTCCATCATCAATTTTGTTCAGTAAATAAAATAATAATGATAATTAAAATAGGTAAAAAATTGGGTTATGACACCAAGCACGTGGTGCTTGTTTAAAGCCATAAATTGCCTTCTTAAGATAATAAACATAATCTGGTGAAGATTGATCCCGAAAACCGGGAGGCTGTGACATGTATACTTCTTCTGTAAGATGGCCATGGAGAAATGCATTGTTTACGTCTAACTGATGGAGAGGCCATCCATGCATCACAGCAACAGCTAAAATGGTGCAAATAGTCACTGGTTTTACCACAAGACTAAAATTCTGAGTATAATCCAAACCAGGTCTTTGGTTGAAACCTTTTGCCACTACTCTGGCTTTAAACCTGTCAATTGAACCATCAGCAAATCATTTAACCCGAAACACCCACTTGCATCCAATAATGTTGCAGTCCTTAGGAGGTGGTACCAGATGCCATGTATCATGGCGCATAAGAGCTATAAGCTCAGAGGACATTGCAGCACGCCAATGAGATTCATTGAAGGCCTGAGTCACCGATGTAGGTTCCAAAGATGGAGGTAATGGATGTTTGGTGACCATGAACAAGCTTTTAGGCTTATAAATGTTGTTCATAGAGCGGGTGACCATACGATAGGGACGAGGTTCAATAGGGAGAGGTACCACAGGTGAATGACTAACAATTAAATTTTTAGAGGAAGTTTTAGTTTGAGCAGCAGAAAGTGGAGAACATACCTGTGAAGGAACTGATGTGGGAGGGGAAGCTACCAAAGGTAATGAAGGAGCAGCAGTACCCAGTGTAGAAGCAGTTGTCGCTAGTCGTGCAGGATATAGCAATGCCAGACTTATTGCAACTGGGTGAGGAGCATCGAGAGCATTGGTTGCAAATGGGGACTTTTCAGAAGGACAGGGATTAGTTTGAGCCATGAAAAAGACAGTCTCATCAAAAAACACATGTCTGGAGTGATATATTTTTCTGCTGAGAAGATCAAGACACAAGTAAGCATTTTGGGTTAAAGAATAACCCACGAAGACATAGGACACAGCTTTGGTTTGAAGTTTATGTGTATTGTAGGGTCTTGACAAAGGATAACAAAGACACCCAAATTGCTTTAGTTTTATGTAGTTGGGATTCTAATTGAAAAGTAGTTCAAAGGGTGTTTTGTTATTCAGATTTGAGGTTGGCATACGATTGATCAAGTATGTTGTAGCTTGAAACGCATAAGGCCAATAGGAAAGAGGCATATGGGCATCGATGAGAAGAGTGAGACCTGTTTCAATAAGGTGTCGATGTCATCTTTTAGATATGCCATTTTGTTGTGGTGTGTGGGGAGCAGTAGTATAGTGACCAATGCCATGAACAGATAAATAGTTTTTGAGAGCAATGTATTAACCTCCATTGTCAGAATATAGACTTTCAATTTTAGTGTTGAACATGTTTTCCACAAGATTTCAAAATTGAGGAAAAATAGTGTGAACACATGATTTATGGGACATAAGATAAAGCCATATATATTTAGTATAATGGTTGACAAAAATAATGTAGTATTTGGAACCATCAATACCAGTGTCATGAGAAGGACCCTAAACATCAATATAAATGTATTCGAGGGGTGTTGTATTAACAAAACCATGAGATTGAAATTTTTGTCAGTGGGCTTTATTGTGAGAACATGAGACACAAAGAGATGAATTTTCTTTTGTTTTTCTGACAAGTAAGGAAAAAGTGTGGATAAGATGTTGAGCAATTTTGGAAGACGGATGACCAAGTCGTTTGTGCCATCCATCTGTCGTTATACGTTCATGAACATAAGTAATAGCAGGTTTGGAAGCCATAGTCATTGTTTCCGGCAAAGGGTACACACCATCCTCACATACACCTTTTAGTAGTGTCGCCTCCGTGATCCGATCCTTCACAAGAAAATAAGAGGGATGAAATTCAAGATAGACATTATTTTGTTTGGTAAAGTGATGAACATAAATTAATTTTTTTTTAATTTCAGGAACACATAAGGTGTCTTTGAAATGAAAAATACGAGTGTGAGAGATGAACGATAATGACCCAATATGAGATACTTGCAAACCTGATCCATCACCAAGCACCACTTCATCTGTACCATCATATTCAGAATGAATAGAGAGATTCGAAAGATTAGTAGTCATATTGTGAGAAGCTGCCGAATCCACTAGCCATTTTGAATCCTTGCTTTTGGAGGATGCAACACAATTTGCAGAAAAATCAGATGAATTATGCTTGGAACAGGTTTTAGCCGTGTGACCCAACTGATCACACAGCTGACACTTAGGTTTATATTTGCGAAACCCTGAATTGTAAGTGTTTCGTTTGGTGTTGTCACGGTTTTTGAAATAAAAACATTGTCCATTATTTCCAGCGGGGAAGTGCCTTCGTTGACTGAAATTTGCTGTTGAAACTAGCGGCTGCATGGTTTGTTGTTCCAGACGGCGAAGGTAACTTTCATGGCCAATTAACAAGCGCTCTTCAAACCGAATAGAATGTTTCTCTAGCTTGTATTGGTGCAACAATTTCCCTAAAATCTGGACCAGTCCATTTAAAACATAAAGAGTCAAATAATCATCAGAAACAGGATGATCAATCCTGGCAAGTTCATCAGCTGTGAGTTTGATCGCTTGGAGAAATTCTGTGTCAGTCCGACTGTCACGATGATTGAGGGTGAGATCTTCCTTCAACTGCATTACACGGGTGCGTGATTTTCCTGCATACAAACGTGTTAGTTTGTTCCAAGCTTCACAGGAGGTTTTGCATGAAGCAAGCAGAGGTGTGATGGTGGTGGATGTTGAGGCTAGCAGTGCATGAAAAATCAATTTATCTTGCCAAATCCAGTGAGAATTTGCAGCTTTGGAGACAGTAAAATTTTCAATATCAATTGCAGGACACTGAAGATCACCGGTAACAAAATTCATGAGATCATAGCCAATAAATAAGGCTTCAAACTGTGCTCTCCATTGTGGAAAGATAGAGGCTGTAAGTTTTTCATTGATAGCAGTAGCAGAATTGATAGTGATGATTTGGTCAGGAGATGAATTGATGGATGCGGAAGAAGACATGGTGAAGGTTTAGGAACGATACTCGTTAGAGATTGATTTGCTCTGATACCATAAAGAAGAAAACAATGTTTTGAATTTTGCACAATGTTATTCAATATGCAGAACTTATTATATACAAAAAACTGAGTGCTGAGTATGGAAGGCTTGTAAAGAGAAGAATACAAAACGGATCCCTGATTCTAGCTGATTCCCGATTCTAGCTATAGTAATAAAGGAGAGTACAAGATACTGATCCTAGCTTTACAATAACTAATCATTGATTGTAGCTTGCAGTGATTTGCACTGTTATGAATCCTGCCATTGCATGAGTTGATCATGCAATAATAATTCACGTGAGTTGGCAGTGTGATCTTCCTTGATGCTGTCATGAGTCCTGCAATAATAACTTACATGAGTTGGCAGTGTGGTTTTCCTTGATAAGGTACCCATTATGCTCATCTCATTTTCATAATTCACCATTACTTAACATGGAGCATTTCATCTCAGTGTTTCATACCAGATTGATACACTATAGAGTTGAATCTGATTTGCAATATCGTTCAGGGACTGTTATCTATCTTATTAATGCACACAACCATTCAGACCTTATCCTTTTCTTGTCCATCCTAGCATTTTTATTTTTCTAATGTATACAATACAGAATGGTTGATTCCATGCTTTCTTGAAATTTTTACACCTATAACATCTCTGCTTCTTCGTTGAAGAGGAAATTTAAGAAAACAAAGCTTATTTTTATCTCTCGACATTCCCTGATGCTTCACATATTGTATAACATAATTGTTATTTGCAAAATGGTCGGGACAGCTGTGGCTGTAAGCCTGTAAAGCGAAAGATATTTCCAAGAGATCTCATAATGTTGTCACTGGCAAAGTTCTCACGGATTATCCTACCCCTTGCTCCAACTGAAGTATTGATTTCGAGGGGCAATGATTTTCCATTGATACAAAATTCCGGTGAAGGAAAAGGGCCTGAAATGGAGAGAATGGTCGAATCAGAAGAATTCTCAATGCTGTGAATGAGTTCTATACTAATGTATGCTACCTCAAGTTTCAAAATTCTTGGTCCCCGCAGGCCTCTCTGGAAGGAATGGGTTGAGAATTTGCACAAGTACACAAGCGTTCCTGATGCACGAATGGATGAAGTTAGGAATGCTTGGAAAGTCTGGAAGGAGAATTTTCAAATCAGTAAAAGCATTGCAATGGCCATGAATCAGTAAAGTATTGCAATAGCCAGATTCTCACCACCTGATTTGTTGTTTGTCTGAGGACTAACCAGGCGAATTATCTGTGATGCCAGAGCCTCTGTTTCCCTGTCTCTACCATGGCGATCGGTTCTCGCCAATGATATTAACAAACCATTTACAAAGTTGCTCGAGCATGAACCTTACAAATATGATATGCTTCTTTCTGACTGCTCATCGAAATACCAGGGTAATACCAAAGATGTACGGATAACAATTTAATTGAAACCTTATAGATATCGATCCGAATCAATAGGTTTTTTGGATATGTGTGTGTGTGTGAATAATGGATACATAAAACCTGATTAATAAATAAAATATAAATATTAAAAAATAATGAATATATATATAAAAAAATAATAATAGATAGCCATTGCCATTGCCATCCATAATGTTTGTGATGCTGAATTAAATTGTTCAGATGATTAAACATTGACACCGTAGCACTGTCTTATGATCGGAGATCGCCCAGTACAGTGGATCGCCCTGCAAACTTCTTGCATGTCAAAGTGGCTGGTGGTTGCTCAGTTCAACTTGTCCCCGATATGGACAGATATGGAGTCGGCGGTACGTATAAGAAGAAACTTTCCGGTCAAAATTAACCAAGGAGAAAGAGACATAGAGGGTATGATTCTTGGCAGTTTTGGTGTCTTATTGACCTGTAGCACATTTGATGTCGGCTCAAAGCCTGTTGTAACTTGTAAGTGTCATGCAGAAACAGTTTTAAACGTGTAAATGACAAATGTTTGGAGTTTATGTCTTCATGAGTTTTTGTTCTGGTCTGTAGCTATCTTTTTGCGCGGTCTTAAAGCGTTCTTATAAAACCCAGCGTTGCTGACAACCTATTGAATGGTAGCTACTACGAGCTGAGTTTTGTGTGTTGAACTAGAATGGGTGTTGACATGACGAATGAACTCATTATTTGATCTATCTTGTTAAAAGTTGGGTAGGATTTGTTTTGATTTTACTTGAAAAAAATATAAAATATTTATTTTATTTTATTTTTTATATATTAATTCAGTTAAGGTATACGGTGTATTATTTCTACTGTAAAGGTTAGTCCAAGAATATCATAAAAAACCGAAAAGAAAAGGTTAAATATATATCACCGACATGTTTTTTAGTTAAATCATGGAATTTTTAATCTAAATAGCATGTCGACATTGATTTTACGTTTTTAAATCAAAATGAAAGCTACATTAAAATAGATTTGTTAAATACTTTATTGCGTCACACATCAATTTCGTCGTCGTTTCGTTCCTAAGAGCCCTATTATGACAACGCGCAATCATTGTCGCCATGGAATGTTAATATATAGATATGCTTTTTCGCATCTTACAAAGAGATTAGAAAGACTTTTGGCCCAATAATTAATGGTTAAAAAATTAGGTTATATATATATATATATATATATATATATATATATATACACACTATAGAGAAAACATATATATAAAACTGAAAGAAATGGATGATCATGATGTTGGATCAAGATTTATTTTTGTGGATAAATTACATAAATACCCTTCATCTATTCAGTATGATGTGATACCTTGCCTTTTAAATAATCAATGTTACCCTCAACTTTTTAAATTATGTTGGGTCTACCTTTTATATTTGTTCCATTATGATCTTATTTGCTTGCTTGGAAAATAATTTATTTTTGAAAAGTAAATTTTTAAAAAGTAAATTATTTTTTAATATTTGACAGTATTATAGAAAATAAGTTAAAAAACAGTTTCTAGTGTTTGACTATGACATGAAAAATAAGATGAAAAATAACTTATAGATGTTTTTAATTTTTTTTTCAAGTTTATCTAATATATATATAACATTGAATGTAACTATTCGACCACTTACCATAAAAGAATGAGATATAAAATGTATAATTATAGGGGAAAATAATTTATAATATCATATATTTATATATATAGCTTATTTTATAAAATATAAATATACATATGATATAAATATTTTAAATATAATATTATCAACATATAACCTTGTTAAATATTTTTTTAAATAAATTTTATTTTTAAAAACCTCAAGATAGGTTTTTTAAATTAATAAAAAAGCCAAATTAGTTAATAGTATTACTTGAGAGTTAGATATTTGAGTATTTTTTGTTATATGGAGACAAAAAAAAGTGTGATTTGTGTAAGGTATTATACTAGTAAAAACAAGGAAAATGTTTTCAAAATTAGAAAGAAGAAAATAATTTTCTAGTGGAAAATGATTGTTTTTGTTTTTATTAGAAGAAAGTAGTTTCTAAGAGCTCACCAAACATAAGAAAGTTTGGAAATTACTTTTTAAAAAAGTAATTTTCTTGAAACAAACAAGGTCTAAATTAAGATTAGTGTTCAGACTTATGTGCACACATTCCTCTTCAAGTAGGTCCCTTTACCTACCCCTCTTATATTATTATGTGTTTATGAATTATACTCTAGCTTCATTGTCAAATAATAATTGTCTTAGAAATTATAGTTGTAAACATGCTGAAATCAAATATGTTTGCCTTCATAGTTGTAAGCATTTGAGTTTCATTACTATTGTAATATATATTTTGGTAACTAGATTTCTAAGCTAAGTGTATAATGGAATATATTTATGTTCCAAAGAAGAGGAGATGTTAAGATAAAAGAAGAAGAAGAAGAAGATGGAAGAATAATTTTTTCCAAGGCCAAATTCAAGAGTAGAAGTCAAGAATGAAGTTTCCTTTATTCAATATTTTATTTTAATAATGAATGTTCTCTGTATATTAACGAGAAGTCTTCTTTTTTGTAAATTATTTTCCTAAATATTATGAAAATTTGAATTAAAATTTCATGTTATATCATAATATCAGTACTTTTATTTTCATATATTTCCATTAAAATCAACTTTGTTTGGTTCATTGAGGTGGATCCCAAATCCAATCACTCTAATATATGAAAAAAAGTGACAGAAAAATATGAAGAAATTTCCTTTTTAAATACAAGAAGATCTCTGTTACAAAAAAATAATAATAAAAGAAAATCTCTTAAATTTGTTATCCAAAATATTAACAAACAACCGAATATTTTGTATTTTATATTTTATATTTACATTACTTAAAACTATTCTGTTTTATTAACTGTAGGGGCCACCTGTGGAGAGGATTAATAATTTTATATGTGTCATCAATTATGGATATGAACTAATGAGTTAATGAGACAAATAAATATCTAACTAATGGAGGGAAAAATAAATTAGCCGAGAAACTAGTGAAATCAAGAGGAGAGGGACCAAATTGAAACACACCTAATAGATGGAGGAGATCTTTTAAGTTTCCCTGTATTTATTTTATAGTAATTTTTTGGAATTCCATTTCAAGGAAGGTAAATTTTCCATGTCCAACTCTTACCTTTTAGACTTTCAAATTAACTAAGTGAACACGATGCATGATTTTGTTGTTCTCTGCGGTCATGCCTTTAGAGCGATGAATCTGTCGTACGTCACCATAGGTCATCTTGTACTGCGGCTGATCCGTGAGAGGAAGCATCCATGGCTGAATCAAGTAGAGAAAGTTCTAGCTAGAGAATGGTTTTACACCAAGTATAAACACTCTCTTAATTGCCTTCAAATTACATAAAGAGAAACTCACTTAAGATTTTGATGATCACTAGCTACTTGAAGGAGATTATCAAAAAAAAACTAGCTACTTGAAGGAGAAATGCCAAATAATAATAATAAAAAAAAAAACTAGAAGAAATCAAAACATTTTGTTGCCATTTGTTTCGCATTGTACATAAAAACAGATTGACTCACATGATGCACATATACATGATCGATATGGCATGCCCAGTCTTTGGATTTTCTCTACAGCATATGAAAAATCATTGATTCACATGTGATGAAGGAAGCAACCTATGTTGGCTACTAGCTAGCAATTGCTTTGCTTCATTCTTGCTCACTGACTTCAATCCATTTTTGTATCCCTTGCAATACTACTTGTTCAACCACTTGAGCATCGATATGGTCATCAGCTTCTTTATTCTCCTGTAACATCAGCAAATTTATTAGTGATCCTTGGCTTCATGACCTCATAAATATTTTACAGAAGCTCGAATTGGAGACCTCTAATTGAGCTACAGTTCATTGACTATACATAAGAAACTTTACATGCAATCACTGTATGTTTGCACACACCATATGTGAGAGGATAGGGCACGAGAATATATGCTTGTGCATAAAAATGTTTAGCAGAAAAAATCTCTACTTGTCCTCTTACTCTTGTAGCAATAGCTTCTAAAATGAAACTGTCTGAAGTAGAAACCCTAGCTTGGAGAACCTCAAGGCTGAGCTCTTCAAAAGCTTCCAGTATGAATACAAGTAATCCCTGGCAATTCCTTGTGGTGAATACCTTAATCAGAAAATCATCCTCTTGTTCTTCTACTCTAATCTGTCGATGTTTAAAGAGAGAACCCAAGTCACAACACTTTTTCCCAGAAAGAAATCGCAAAGAACCACATCCCATTCAAACAATTTCTTCATACATAAGATTATTGGCGAATTCTATAGCATACCGTTGGAAAATTCTGGCCAGTAAAGCTTGCAGCTGTAGCAATGTCTTGATTCAATCTTTCTACCCTTTGCTTCAAGTCTTTTATGTACTTTGATGCATCTAATATGACAGAGGCTTTGTCGTGCTGCTCATATAACAAGATGGATAATTAATGATATAGAATCATACAATATTTGTAATCAAAAGTACCATCAAAATAAATTAAAACGAAGCTTGTTGAATTATCATGATTCAAAAAATGAAACTCAAGTAGAGATTTGGATGTTAAAAAAGGTGGGTTTTGTAAGTGATATATATACCAGAATATATATATTACAAAGGATAGAAAAGCAGAAGCATGTATATTAGATTATAGGAAAGCTTAAAGTAATTGTAGCACACGGTTCTACCATATGATCATGATAACAATAAGGAAAAAACAGAAATTGATAAGAAGAAGAAAAAGAAGAAGAAGAAGAAGAAGAAGATGGTTATAATGATGATAGATAAGCTTTAATTAAGCTTTTGAGCAAGTCAAAGATAAAGGACATGCAAAGGAAGCCAAGGAGAACTTGTTGTGGGAACTAAAAGAAATTATGAGAGTAGTACTACCGCATGAGAGTTGGTGATGGAACGAAGAAGTTGAAGCTTCTTAAACATGGCTTCTCTTTCTTGCTCCCTAGAAAACATGAACCCTCTCTCTCCCCCCCTTCAAAATTTGTGTGGCTGACTGGCTTCTTAAATAGGAAAATAAGCTGAGTTTCATCGCAATAAATAATTGTGCTAACCCAAATTGTAATCTTGGAGTTTTTTTTTTACATGCTATGCTATGAACTAAAATAAATAAATAAATAAAACTTAAAATTAGGTTAGTAGTTTGTTTCTGTTAACATCATGAACTGTATCTCATGGAGCCAACACCATGTTATTATAACTTTAAACTCACCATTTCCTCTTCATTTTTAATATTAACGATCAATTCTCTTCCATATGTATGCATTGGAGGATCATCCTTATGTGCATTTTTTTTATCTTGCCCATGCTCTGCAAATTGGCCCACCACTCATTGATTAATCATTTTTTGAATGCTTTCAATTTTCATATATTTTGGAATCAACTTTCATTTTAATCATGTCTCACTTATGTATAATTATATGATGCATCATATTTTTCCTTCTTGAAGCATCACATCACATGTTCTTACAACATCATATATTGAAATAGAGTTTGGTTACTGTTTTAAATTAGAATAGATAAAAAAAGATCTATGTTTTCTTACATCTCATATCTTGTGAAAGAAAATAAATTTACTTTAAAATTGTTCTAAAAATGAATTTGTTTTTTATTTTTTATTTTTCAAACCAAACATGTTTTTGTCTTTGTCATTTTTATTCTTAGAGGGTAACCGAACACAGGATGTAAAATTCTAGAGTTTTTAAGGTACAATATGGAGTTTATCTTATTATTCTCCCTGTCTAATTAAAAATAATTCCTCATTACACATAGCCATTTAAACCAATCTATGATCATCCATGCCGACGTTGTATACAAGCCTTCAAGGATATCCATCGTAATTTGTTCGTCATGGTAAGTAATTATCAACTTCACCATTGACAATCTGATTCAATATCCAAAACAACAACGGAAGTAGATTCTGTCTTTACATGAAAAGTTGGGGCTAGCAAAAGCTTGATGGTTCAATATATAAGACATATATAGAACATATGTAACATGTATAGAGAAGAGCTACACACACAATCATACATATATGAGGTATATATGATTATAATTTGTTAGATGATCATGAGTGGGACAATTTAGGAGGCATAGAAAATTAAAGGAATGGAAGAGATGTTTCGCATGGAGATTGGATACCATACATTTCTTGGGCTATGCTTTTGCTCTTGTTTTTGTTGTTCCTGTAGCTTTGGTTTGTTGGCTCTGGCATTTCCTGGCTTAATTTATTGCTCATCAAACACACACACACACACACACACTACAGAGAAAGATTTTGAGTGGTAATGTGGTGGGGTTAACGTGAGAGGAAGGAATCTACTCGTGATCGAACACCATCGAAAGTAGCAAAAATGAAGCGTCAAAGCATGTTCCAGTTGTGTTTTGTGAATGCCTCCAAGCTTTCCTCACGGGAACGATAATTCTCTCTGATCTGTCTCCACTCTTGGCTACCTTCCTATCACTCCAAAAAAATTTGAACTACCTTTCGGGTTCGGATGGAAATCAAGGCAGGGAAATGCACATATGCCTTTATTCCTCCATATGGAAACATAAAAAGATTTTGATATCACTGTATACTGTGTGCTGTCCTATATATGACATGCTCCCATCTTTTTCAGCACAGGCAAAAAACAGAAAAAGAAAAAGAAAAAGAAAAAGAAATTATTGTTGAATATAGTATCAACTATATTAGCTGGGAAAATAATCTCTTGATGCTGTATCAATTAATTATTAGCCATAAAGAAATATGAAAATTTATGAATTATTTGTTTGGGTGAATATATGATAGGATGTTGTTCTAGGGTTTTTTGTGCTCGATTATTGTCTGTACCCATCATGGACAATTCTATGAGATGACAATATTTTAATTAATAATGCTATACATTTTGTTTTAATATTTAAGATATTTTTTAACCAACTTAATTTATCTCGAGAATAATCATATGGGAAATTACTGTCTTTACAAAAACTAATTATATGATATTCAAAATTAAGGGGAAAAAAATTGCCAGAGCATATTGTACTTCTATGGGCCAAAAATACAGCCTACATTTGAAAAATCATTGATCGAATTCCAAGAACAAAGTGAAAATTCACATCATTGATGTACTTGAATTTATTATGGCACTGGCCGGTGCCGTATATATGTGTGTGTTTTCAATTCTTAAATCAATTAATTAATTAATTAATTATATAATTGAGGTATTATTCATCTACCCAGTTTATTATTAACGCCATGTATCCCTCGATCCCTCGTCAATAACTTCATTAAATGATTTTTGAAATAGCTTAATCACTTTCCTTTAAGAGAAAGCATTTCTTTTGATGAAGAAGTCCTCATTAACCATGAAAAGGAAGGGGGTGTGCCCTAGTTGCCTTGCTTTTATATGTGTATGTGATGCATATATACACTCATTAAAAGGATACATGTATGCATGTGGTGGATAATAATATTTGTGTAATACATAGTGCTAATAAATTAAATTAAGTCGTTTTTTGAAGGACTGGAAATGGAGAGGGAAATAGTACTCCACAGCTTGAGGGAGATTGTAGGAACTTCTTAACTCACCCTGTTCCAAATAATTTGGAGGGTATGATGGGAGTCCATGAACTCCATGCCATGCCTTTACAATCATGCATCTTGAAATATTTTATGACACGCATACATGATACAACCTTCAGGTGCAATTTCCACATTACAGGTTCCTTGCCAGAGAGAAATTTCTCATGACAAATACCCTAGTTTGAGTTACGGTTATTAAACCTGACCTGACATATAATTGATTTGCTCCTGGTTTAAACTATGATTTTTTAAAAATAATAATTTAAATTAAAATTAATTTTATTTGATTTGATCGACCTAACGAGTTAATTCTTGATCTAATCATTCTAATTAAAATTTTATTTTACTTATTAAATTTATTTTTTTAGAATAATATCATTTGTTTTAATTGATTTAGATCAATTTAAATTAATTTGTACACCAATTACTTGGAACCTTGTGTAACCAAATTTAATTATTTTGGTTGATCAATATAGAACTATTATTTAAATTATATCTTGCCTAGTAATTTTATTTTTTGTATTAAAATGATTCTTTATAATATTATAATAAATTTGAATTTTATTATTTTTATTATTTTATTAAATAAAAAATTAAGTACAATATAATTAACTTCACTAGGATGATTTAAACTTTTTAAGTTCAGTAAAATACGCATATATGCATATAGTTGAACTCTAGATTACTGTCTTGACTCTTGCTTCTTAACGTAATTAACCCCTTTTTATGAAATTAATTATTTTATTGTCCATACTTTGAAATCCATCTTTTCAAAATAATTGATACAATCTGAAGCATCAATTTTTTAGCATAGATTTTTTAGTATGATTTTGTTTGCGATAGTCATTTGCAGGTCATGTGTCAACTGGCAGCTGGGTTTGCTTTAGAGCTTTGTCAGCATTCAAGCATGGACAAATCAATACTTCATCAATTCACATGAGTGCCCAATAATCATCACAACCAAACAATATAATTCAGACGCGTTTAGCCCTGTTCTTAATTTGTCCTCTGCAACCTTAACTCTATTTCTTTACAGGGCTTTATGGTCCTGGTCATCTAGCTTGGAGTTTTTTATATATATTTTAATTAAAATTATTAAACTCTGTCTAATTTATAATCCGATTCAATATCCATGAGTTAAATAAACTAACCTAGATTAATTTGGATCAATCCAAAATATCCAAGTTTTGTAATTTTTAAAAAGGTTAAAAAATTAATGTTATTTAGATTTTTTTTAAATCAAATCAGTTTTTGACATTATCGATCGGATTGTCAAATGACTTGCCAACTCAACTGAGTCTTATTAAATCAACTCTTATCTAATTTAATTTGAAATGTGATATGGATCAAGTTTCGGATCAGCAGATAAAGAACGAGTTTAATAACAATGATATCAATTGCTTTTCTATCAATGCATGACACATTTTAGAGTTTTTGTAGATTTTGCTATATAAATAATGGATAGATGATAGTTAAATTTTTGGATTAAATGATTATTGATACACATCATAATCAATATCAAAGCTTCTTTGAGTTCAAATCATAATATTTTTTTCATTACATCATTTTACCATAAGATATGATATTTAGTAATAATGAAATGCATAGATTTTTTATTAAGGGGCAAGCCTCCAACCATTTTAGAATCTCTTTATCGAATAACGAATAGAGTGTTCTCCTCAATGAGAATATAGGTGAATAAATCAATTTTCTCGTAATCATACTTAAAAGTTGATGATGTTTTAAAATCCAATATGCTCATGAATCAGGTTATTTGGTGTTCGGATGGTTAATCAAATGTTCATATCAATATTTCCTTCTTCTTAGTCCAAGAAGTACAAAATTAATGGTAAATAACTTGTCACCTGCAAAACAGTTTCTATTAGTGGGTTTTATGAACCTTTCAATGATAAAGTCAAAAACTTTAAATGAGAATGATAATAAATGAAAAAAAAAGCTTTAAATCTCAAGAACAAAAGTGTTTGTTCTTCTTTTTATATGATTAATGATTTAAGGATTAAAATATATATGTTTTAAGAGTAAGAAAAAGTGATTCTTTTACCTAGGTGGTTTGAGGGTTATTTATACTCCTTAAACCTTGTTGTTTTGGTGTAGTGAAAGAACCAATAAGTCATTTTCACTTAATGACATTAATAAGAGATAAAGATCTCTTATAGATCATTAATGAGGGATAAATATCCCTTACAAATTAATGGGCATTTATTGAGATGAGAATATGGTAGGCCCTTAAAAGACTTTTCATACACTTATAGGTGTAGGGAGATGATTATTTCTAATATGAATAGGTTACATAAATAATCTTAAGATCAAACCTTATGGTCCTAACATGGATCTCTAAGATCAATTGAGTTAGGTTCATAGCCAAACTTAGGGGAGATGAGTTTGGTAATTTGCTAGTCCCACAGTTCCTTGGGCTTAGCTTACAGCCGAACCTAAGTGTATTGGGTATGGTGACTTCCCAAACACACGGTGCCTTGGGCCTAGCTCATGGATGAATCTAAATCTATTGGGTTTGGAGACTTATTAGACCTATGATGACATGGGCTCAGCTCAAGACCAAATCCAAGTATATTGGGTCTGGAGACTTGTCAAACACACAGTGCCTTGGGCTTAGCTCATGGCTAAACCTAATAATATTAGATCTGCTGACTTTCCAGACTTACGATGTCTTAGGCTTGGTGCATAACTGAACACAAGTATATTGGGTCTGGCAATTTGCTAGACCTATAGTGTCTTAGGCTCAGCTCGTGACGGAAACCAAGCAAGTTGGGTCTGATATTTTGCCAGACCTATGGTTCCTTCAGCTCATCATCGAACCTAAATATATTGGGTTTGATATTTTTCCAAACCCATGGTTCCTTGAGCTCTATTCACGATTGAACTCAAGTATATTGTGTCTGACATTTAGCCAGACTCGTGTTTGATTGGGTTACCATCCTATTATGGGTTTGGACTCTTTTAAAGTATAAAAAAAATTAAGTAAAAAAAATTGACTCATCAATTACCCCCAAGTCTTTATGCATTTAAAGCAAAAGGACTTGAAAAGCTTTTCGAAAGACACATGTCAGGTTTGTCTCCTCTTCCTTGGAAAATAAGTGTTTTCCCATATTGATTTTAAATGTTTCTATGAGAGGCAAAATAAATCTTCTTAAGAAAACCATTCGGCTGAGTGTCATCAATATAGTAGGTGTTTAGCCTCTCTAAGGTTATAATGGGATGTCACATGTCATTTATTCATTACTGGGAGTAGAAGACGGTGATGTAGGGCTAATCCTTTTCTATTAGAAGAGGGAACAAGATTATTCACAAAGAGGTTTCAAACCTCAAGGGACATTTAAAATTACCTGGGACATCTCTGGATGAGGCAGAAAGTACTGTGTTTTGTTAGCAAATAACCTTGGCCAACTCTAAAAAAACCAGGGGATTACTTGGTCTTGTTGTTAGAGGCTAATGATCATATCACCAGGTCACCAGCAAACCTATTGGAGGAAATTTTATTATCACTACCCATATACATGTATGAGTTTGGGTACTCATTTCCTTTTAAAGGTTTATAAGGGGTGTTTTTTGTTACTTTAACCTAATTCCCACTCAACTCCACCCCAACAGGTCTGGCTTTAACAAGCTGATAGGGTGCTTCGAGAGGAACCCATAATCAGGGTGTTTAAAAAACATTATATGTTGATTAACAGTGTTTAAAGGGGCTTTATATACCTTAGTTTTTTTAATTTTTCTATTAGGCTTAGAGGGCCTATAAAAGACACCTTTAAAAAAAAGTCTTCTCGTTCAAAGAAATGGATATTAAAGTGGGTGATAATAAAAAATGAGGATGTAAAAAGACCTCATAATGGATATAATGTTATCTAGGGTTGTACCCACCTATGAAGAGCGCCTCATGCTGGTGTAAATGACAAGTGTTTTCTGAACGAGGAGGAGGAGAGGATATACAATAGATTGCATAATCTCAACACCAAATACAAGATCAATTATATGACTCAAAGGTTATATGACGTTTCTAGTAATTTTAATTTAATGTTACTTTCATTTCATGTGTTATTCATCTTCTAACTTTTTCATTATGCAGGATCTTTACCAAGAGTAACTAGGTCTGAGGCCAACGAGTCCATGCCATTTATGCCTGATCACATAACCACACAAACACCTAGTCGTGTTTCCTTATTTAAAGATACCTCAGTCTCCCTCCACAAGGAACCTTTGATACTCAGGAGAAGGTTACAAGAATAGCTCTAATAGATACTAAGGAGACCCTATTAGCTGCTCCTTCAACTAAAAAAATACACCAAGAAATAGCAGAGGTGAAATCGATCTCCAATATCGAGGGATCACAAGATGCCAACTCTAACCTTAGTTATCCTTAATGTTGTCTCACACTAGAAGAGTATAAGGGTTTCTATCACTTTTTACTCTAATATAAAAGTGATTCATTATCCCATCAGCACTCTTGCTTTAGCTAACCCAGTTTCAATGCTCATTGGTTCTTCCAGTCAGATGCCTAAGTTTCTATCACTTTTTACTCTAATGTAAAAGTGATTCCTTATCCTATCAGCACTCTTGCTCTAGCTAACCCAGTTTCAATGCTCAATGGTTCTTCTAGTCAGATGCCTCACGCCAAAAGGGTGGAGGACTTTTTTCTCTAAATTGAACCTGTATTGTGCTCTTGTATGTTTCCTAACCTCAACGAGGAGAAAATAAGGATTATGGAAGATATCTTATAAGGGAGCCCACCCTTGGGCCTAGAGGGTTGGAGGTGATAGACACCTTGAACAAGTTGCTCACCATTTTTTCTGATGTGAGTGTAATGACACACCCCAACTACTAACGCTACTTGTCTATTACTAAGTATATGGCCTTCTAGGTATGAAGAGCCTTTATACAAATTTTATTATCTAACATGCTGGCTAACTTTAGTTACTAAGAATTTGAATTTATTTTTTTACCTAATTTGAATTTATTTTTTTACCTATCATTGTTTTAAACCTTCATGATGTGTGCCTATTTGAGAAGTCGATAGGTTGGGGAGAGAAGAGCCATTGAGCAGTATCGCGCTAACATGACTAAGGTGCGAAGACTGAGAAAGCAGAGAGCTACCTAAGATATAGAGTTGAAAACTCTCAATGCTATCTATTCTCAACTGTAAAGGGAGCTAAAAAGACATACTTTCATCTTGGAATCTAATGAGAAAAGGTTCATGAAGGCTTATAGCCGGATAGACTTCTTAAAAAAAAAGGTCACTAAGCTTAAGAAATCCAATAAGAATTTAAGGGAGGAGCTGAAGACATCCAGTGATTAAGCTTATAATTCTCGGTTAAGGATGGAAACATTAAAGAACTCCTCCTAAGAATTTTATACTGATTATAAAGAGTCTGTCTCCTTGATAAAAACCATATGGTACATATTCGTTTTATCTATGTTCAATTTATATTTCTTTAACATTTCCAGGTGAATGCGAATGGATTTCATTAAGTCCTTTCTTAATAGTCAGGTTCCTGACTTTAAAGATGTCTTTCCTACCAAAAACGTTATAGCCAAAGATGGAGTCTATCTTGCCTAGAAGCCTAGCATGGAGATGTAGGAGCTTTTATATTTGCCTTAGTGGCTTGTTATTATATAATGAATATTTTAGCTTTTTAGCCTTGGAGTTGGCCACGAGGCTTTTGAATTATGTGTTATATTTTCTAAGTACTTTTAATTAGGGGTGATCATTTTCGATTCGGTTCGGTTTTTATAAAAAAAAAGTAACCAAATCAAATTAAAAAAAAATTCGAAACCGGTTCAAACCGACCGGTTTCGGTTTAGTTTGGTTTTTTAGAACAAAAACCGGTTCAAACCAGTTTGGCTTGGTTTTTTTGGTTTGACTCAGTTTTTTCTGGTTTGGCTCGATTTTTTTCCAGTTTTTTCGGTTTGGGTTCGGTTTGGTTTTTTCGGTTTTAGGCTTATAAAACCGAACCGGTCGGTTTTTTCAAAATTCTAATCGGTTTTTTTCACGGTTCGGTTTTTTCAGTTATTTTTTTTTGTTTTCTCGGTTTAATCAGTTTTTTAGTTTTTTTGCTCAATCCTACTTTTAATTTTTTGATAAACTGAAGTCTTCTCTATATAGGTTATAAAAACCTAAATGGATCCAACGCAATATACTTAGAAAAATATAGGAGGGATTTCTTTAAGTAGCTAGTATGGGTCTAATACCCATACTTGAAAAATATTTTAAAAAGAAGTTTTGACTTTGTAATTTGCTATCAATATTTCTATTTCTTTCTTCAAGATATAACAGTTCTCTGTGTCATGTCACTTATTTTTATGGAACAACAATACTTCTTGGATTTACGGGTATTAAGTGGTGATTTCATAGGTGAAGGGTAGGGTATAAATCTTTTACCCTAAATGGCTTTAAAGACTTCAATAAGGGTAATGTTTAGTGGACGTAATATACTTGCTTTCTCTACACAGCTTATGGTTCTCCATGGTTTGCTTCACTTTCAATAAACATATGTTTGGTAGATAACAATTATTTTTTTATAAAGCTCTTCCTTTCGCTCCATGTATTAGGGCTTTAAAAGCCATATGCTCAATTAATTCTTCAACCTTGAGCATTTTTTCATCAAACCTTTTCAAGTATACTAGCGTGGACTCATCATCTACCTGAGTGACCTTAAAGAGTTATGTGGAACTTTTTTTTGCTGGGATACTTGTGTTAAATCATGCCAATAGTTTGGTACAAAGGTCACCAAGACTTGTTAGAGAGCCTGACTCTAAATTGTTGTACCATGCACGCACCGACCCCTTTAAGGTTGTGCGGAAGATCTTGCACATGGCATAGCCATCCTGGATAACTAGTTCCAAGCTGCTCTGCATATTTTATACATGTTCCTTTAACTTTGTAAGACCATTATAATTATCCAAGGTCATTTTGGTGAAGATATAGTCCTTAGGTATATGAGTTTGCAACACTCATCTCGATAGGGAAGAATCCGGAATCTGGTGGAGGGGGTGTAGGCATCTTTTTGCATGTATTCTACTTCAAGTTGTTTTCCACTCCTATGCCTATAGGGTTATAGGGAACTTGAGGTTTTTAGCGTGGAATGCTAAGATTTATGAATAGTCTCCTTCATGCGATGGCTAAATGGATTTCTAGAATACTTATTATATGCCTGAGTGTCTTGAAGGTGTGTACGCCTTTTGGAATAGTAAGATGACCTTTTAGGCTGAAAATCCCTTATGGTTTCATTATGCCCACATTTCTCTAGATAATGTAATCATTTGCGGACATTAGGTGCAGCCTACTATTGTGAATGTTGTAAAGAGGATGCAACAACTTGATGAAGTGGTGCCGAGACTTGTTGAGGTAAGGTTTCTTTTGCTTGCTGATTCACTAACAATGTTTAGGTAAGAAGTTGCATTTGGTTAATGAGTTGTTGAAGGATTGGTTGGGCAGAAGTGTCTATTGTGACAGAAAGATCTGTAACACATCCTACCCCAGGAGTGTCCTGTTTGTTTGTCATTGGTAATTAGTAGGCATATAAAAAAACCATTAGAATAATTAATGGCTTTTTGAAGTTTTCTTATAGCGATGCTAACTAATGATGTCCTAAAACCCAATATAATCAGGAATCAGGTTATTTGATGTTTGGATAATGGTTAATCAATTGTTCATGTCGATATTTCCTTCTCCTTAGTCTAGAAAGTATAAAATTGATGGTAAATGTCCTGATACTTGCAAAACAATCTCTATCGGTGAGATTTAGAGATTCTCCAATGATAAAGTCAATAACTTTAAATGAGAATTGTAATAAATAAAAGAAATAGTTTTAAATTCCATAAACACAAGTGTTTATTCTTGTTTTTGTATGATTACTGTTTTAAGGATTAAGATATATATGTTTTGAGAATAAAAAAAAATATTTACCTTAATAATTCATGAGGTATTTATACTCCTTGAACCTTAATGTCCCATTTCTCAAGTTAATTTATTTGATTCCATATTCAATTCTTTTAATATCCCTTTTTTTTTATTACATTCGTGATAAAACATCAATAATTATACGAGTTAATATAAAATTGTTTTGGGATTTTAATTAATAACTTAAATTCCATTGCTATATAACATAAGGCGGATGGGATATATAAGGTACCCATTTTGTGTTTCAAAAGAACGAATGCATTTATATGGAACAGTGAATTGCATTTTATCCTCTCTCTCTCTCTCTCTCTCACCAAAAATAACAATGCCAGAGCTTGTGATTAAGAACATACAGCTTTTTTGAATTATTTGTACATTGAGGTGATGTGATACTTATCACACTGGAATAATTTTACAAATGGAAAGAAGTACAATAATGGCAGCTATAAATCAGACTGTGCCAAGAGACTTCTAGGTATATACAGTTTTAACTATGCCAAGAGAAGGATATAGTGTTGTTCAGCTGGCATTTTTTGGAATTATTGCTTCCTTACATCTAGGATGGGATTACTATATATATATATATATATGGAAAAAAAAAAGTAATACCGTGTCTATTTAAAATAATAATAATCAGGAATTGATAGACACGTATTATTTTTTTTTCATATATATATATATATATATATATATGAAAGATAAGTAATTTTAAAATAATATATATATATATGAAAGATAAGTAATTTTAAAATAATAATAATAAATGTGCATGTAATAGTAAAGAAAACGTTTTAATATAAAATAAACAACTAATACAATTACAATTCCAAACTATACTAAAATGCTTAGACTTTTCCATGTAGCCGTCCACAATATTCACATTTAAAAAACAAAATTGTCTTCAATTTTTTCTCTCTCAATTATAGCCTTTCATGCTCAATTTAATGGTGAATTTATTAAGTTTAGAAAAACATAAAAAAAGACCATAATATAAAACAATGAGAAAACTCCTGACAATCTAAAATTAAAGGCAAAAGTTATTTTTCACTCTTAAAACTTTTCCTTTCCTCCATGGTTGGTAAGAAATTTTAATTTTAGACCAAAAATTTATTTTCTTTACATTTTATTTCCCGAGTTATAGAAATGAGAGAGAAAATTATCTAAAAAACAAGAAAAAGTCATTGGTTTCTTCACTTTTTAAAAACAAAACTTGTCCTTCATGATGTTAATGAATTACATTCGATAAGGAGATTTTAAATTTGTTTTTTTTTGAACTTTCATCTTATCTAGAAAAATATATTGAGGTTGAGAGAGAAAAATCTTTCTAAGTTTGATTTTGTATTTCTAAATTTTTTTGGGGTTTTTTGGGTTGATAAACAGAGTTTTATTTTTTAAATTCAACTAATGTTTATTATATGCTTTTAGGTGAAAGTAGGGAAAAAATAGGGTTTCAACACAAACAAAATTAAACCTAAATCTTTGGTAACAAGAGTGGTGCCAAATTCTAAAAACATTATTATAAAATATGATGTTTTATTTACTTATTAGTTTTTGAAAAAGGATAAGGGAGATGACAACTCATTCCGTCCTTAAAAAAAAAAAAAGACTCATACACATGGACCTGAATTAGAAAGTCCACACGCCTGGATTTTGTTTCAAAGGTTCAAGTGTGTTGGCCCACCCAGGTTAGGCCCGTGTGTCTATTTTTTTTTTGTTTTTTAGTAAATATTTTATCTTTTTTTCTTATAACTTTATTTTTTAGTGTTGAGTTTTTTTTAATTTTATTTTTTAATATTTGATTGATTAATTATAAATTAATTTTTATAATTTATATATTTTATAGAGTTATTATAGTTTGAAATAAACATTTCAAGATTTGATTGGTGATTAACTTTTTTTAGCGTCTCTTTTTTTTTTATCAAATATTGAAGTAAAATTTCTCTTCAGCAATTCCCTTGCCCTAGTGATCAAAGTAAAATTCACGTCTATTGTCACAGTATCCTATGTTAAGAGTGTCATAGCCAGCATGGAATCCGAATCTAATATAAGTCGTCGAATTCTCAGCATCCAAGCTAGCTCTAAACCCTTAACCACTGCCCACTATTCTGCTATAACCAAGGAATATATACCCGTGTTGATTGGAAATCCTTTAATCAACGAACCAAGACTATCTCTAATCAAACCCCCTGCTCCCACACATCTTAGATTACCTTTACTGCATCCATCAACATTCATTTTTATCCAGTCCATTGAAGGGTATTTCCAGCTAACAAGGCTCATTTATTTCTGCCTATTAACTGCTCCGGCTCTGTTATCCATCGCGTGTTGAATATCCCCAGACGTACAGTGGATATGACCAATAGGCTTATAGCCCATAGAGCTACCATGCCTAAAAATTCTAGCTTTTCTCCATTTCCAAAGATACCATATTGCAACTGCAAATGTAATTGACCAATGCTTACCTTCTTGTGTACCTTTACTGAACGCAAGGTTATTGATGAACCATGAGATTAATTCTGTGTTGAATAAAGCCAGCCTATCCTGCTGCTCAAGGAGGGCTTCCCAGACCATACAGGCGAGGGGGCAATCACATGTAAGCCATTCTTTTGATATGCTATGCACGCCATTCATATTTATTTTGAGTTACATTTACGTCTTGAATAAGTGTGAATCGAATGAGTGTGCATAGTAGGATTCAAACTCTTTACTTTATAATTATTAAGACTAAATAATATATTAAAGAGCTATTTCAATTTAAAATTTTGATCTATTTAGATATAATTTTATATCATTTTCTAAAACATAATACATAATAATACTATTTAGTATTTAGGTTATATCTAGAAACTCTTTTTTTATTACAAGAAGCTAGCATAGCTTACGTGAGTAATTATATGAGGAGAAATATATTCACATGCAAATATAAGTGAAAAACAACAAAAACAAAGTTAATAGAACATAAATCATAAATTCTAGATATATAGAATTTTCATAATTGCTTCAAACCGTTCATGCAAACATGTCAATTGAGAAAGACAAAGTTTGAGACAGAAATTCAAGTTCTTTACCCATACTAGGTAAGGTAAGTTAAAGGATGGTGTCTTAATTTCATACCTATGGGACTGGTTCATAATAAAGGGGAGAGAGCTTACTATGTGTGGTACATGCATTTATCTTAAAATACTATTCTTTTGAATTGAGTTAGACAAACTTAGATTAAGTTATTTAACTTATAACTCAAATTTTTAATTATTTTATGGATTAGATGAGTTTAATAACTTAGATACATTGTGGGTTTAATGCATAAAAAAAGGTTGTGTTTCAATTAGATAGTCTTCTTCTTATGGAATATTTTTAGTTTAATTTGTTAATATATGGGACACTAAACTATTTATTTGCAAGCTTAAACATAATCATCAGAGTTTAGTGGGATGTGTTGCATTATTTTATATTTTAAGCATGTTTGAGAATATGATAAAAATTGTTTTTTAAAGTGTTTTTTACTTGAAAATATATTAAAATATATTTTTTTTTATTTTTTTAAATTTATTTTTAACATCAACATATTAAAATAATCAAAAAATAATAAAAAAAATTAATTTTTGATAAAAAACAGGTTCGACCTCAAAGCCAAACACCCCATTCATACACTTTTGTAATTATTTCTTCTCTTTATTCTGACAATAATTTTAGATTTCTAGTTATTTTATTTCTTGTTTAGCATGTGATCGATTTGATCATGTCATTTAATTTTTTTATTTTGTATTTGGATTTTGAAATGAGTTATCTTTATCAATAAGAATCAAAACTTAAGTTTTTCTATGGTTTTGTTGTCTTTATTGTTTTAAACTATTTGGATGCATCAAGTATTATCAAAGCATGTTGGTTTGACCAATGGATGGAGTCAGTAGCAACCATCTCACTGACAATGTTCGAAGGATAGAGGCGATCTAGGGCTGTGGTGTAAAGGCCTAGAGGGCAGCATAGAAAAACTAGAATCAAAAGTTCGATTGAAGGGGAATCTATAGATCGTAGTAGTTCGCCAACCTCTCTAACTAACGCTAGCAGTGTCGAGCTTTGCTCGCAATTCGACTGGAACTAAAGGAAGAGTAAATCAATATAGCTAGTTAGTTAGTGTTAATGCCTAGATTCCCTCTGTGTAAGAAGCTATAAGCTAATTCAATGGTAAATAAAACCTGACATCAGAAGTGC